>JAUCBN010000022.1:20245000-20585000 GCA_035048815.1 Abelmoschus esculentus
TTATTATTTAAACGAACAAAATAAAACTCAAAAGATATGAAATAAAATATGTAAAATTTTAGATCAAACTCATTTTAAAAACGATAAACCGGAATCGTGTTGAGGCCTGCCAAATAGCAGTTTCCTTAAGATAGATTTTCGGCCACTCCAATGATGTTGAGTTTATTGGTAGTTTATCTCCCAAGATACAACAACAAGAGGAACTCCAACAATAGCACATTTGCTGAGTTCCCGAATCGTTCTTGCCTTCGCTAGTCACTAGATGAAAAACTAGGAGAGAAAATATTTTGAGAGATGTTGAGTGTTTTTGATGTGTTTAAAAATAATAAATCAACCTCATATTTATAGTGAAAATTAGGGTAACAGTGAGCAATTTGAAATGAATTAAAATTCAAATCTTAAGAGATAATGCTAATTATCTAGAGTTTAAACTTGAATTAAATTCAAATTTAAAATAAAAATAGTCATTATATCTTCACATTATCTAAAAATATCCTGAGTAGTTATAACTAAAAACAAACTCTTTTTGGATATTTTAAAAAAAATTAAGAAAAATTATTCACAACGGGTAAAATATCCGCAAGCCCAAAAAAAGTCTAATCAATCCAAACATTTGCATCGCCCTCATCGTGCACCCCAACCCAAGAGTTAAGTCATTCAATGACAATTATGTGGATAAGTGTATATAAACACTTTTCACTTCATTTATCCCATCAATATGGGATAATGGGGTTTCTCATGAGCTACCATTGTAAAGATCTCACGGAGTAGAATAGGAATCAATAATTCCTTATTCGAATCCTCATCTTTACTCTTTCAAAAAATGCTTCAAAGATGGTCATTTGCTCACTATTTTCCAACAAGAAATGATTAAACAGTCAATCATCATTCAAGTTTTGGTCTATTATCAGACATGTCAGAATGTAATCTCGGCTAGAGCTTCTCTTCAAAATCATAATATTTATGATGGTTGTTGTCATATGAAAATCCAGTTCTGTAATGAACCAAAATCGACGGATATGAATGAGATGAAGTCTGAGAAATTTTTAGAAACCACAAGTGAAGACAAAGTATCTGATAAAATGTTAGTGCAAAAGGTTGTCCATATTTCATTGAGTTGTGAGAAATTGAGCGATAAAATTCAGCATAATGATGATGCCTTGAGTGAAATGGCATAGCGGGTTCACCAAATTCCTTTGATGATCATCGAAAATCACAAGGTTTCATCAACACAAGAAAGTCCAGGTATGGTGATGATGGATGATCGTTTTTTGTATTAGGAATGATTGGAATCAATTTAGGTTCGTTGAAGTTGTGTACATTGAAAACAAAATTCAGTTTTGTTTTGTTAGAAATATGTTCACAAATTCTAATAAGCTTATAGAAATGAACGATTCCTATGAATTTCGACTTTTAGTGATGGGGAGTAATAGTGTGATTGTAGACAACATCATAGATTTTATTGAACTACGGACTATGTCAGAGCAAACCAAAGAAATGCATTGCAAGAGTTTTAAAGTTGGAGGAGCAACCCATGTTGAATGTTATAGGTCAATTGAATTCATAACTCAATTTTTCTCCCAACCAACGATGGTAATACTAGTTGATTTAATTGGTCTCGGAGAAGTAGGATTTGAGAGTACAATTAGAAGCTTTTTAGAAGATGTATCTAAATCCATTGATGTGTTTGTAATCATGTTCACAAATGAAATCAAGCTATACATCAAAGCATGAATGGTTCAAAAGATCAGTGATTGAGGACGATTGAGAAATTCATTGAATCTATCATTTCTTTGGTTCAAGCATTATCATATTTGTTAGCTTCTAAGCTATCATGGGTAGAAACGACAAGTGCTTTGTTAGAGCTCATTGAATTGGAGCTAAAAGATGATGTTTTGGATCATTATCTTGATGTTTTAATGGATTTATTGAGGGTTGAGGTGCATTGGTAGAACTATCCACAATGGCAGATCTTTGAGGTCTTCCATGCATACTTTGTCGCTCAAAACAGGTGACAGCAAGGATAAGATAGCTGAAGAAACCCGAAAGATTGAAAAAGCAAAAGTTTTGGCTTGCATCTTCACATTCCGAGAGTTAGTTGTTGCTACAAACAATTTCAGTTTTGGAGTATGCAATGACAGGGCAACTGACGATGAAGTCTGATGTCTACAGTTTCGGTGTAGTTGATTTTATTGGGAAATCAGTTTTTCATATCAGTTTTTCGATCAAGGCTATTAGAAAACTAAGACTTTCATTAAGAGAAATGAATACATTGAGATCACTTTTACAAGAAGAGATTACATCTATTTATACACAAGTAATATCAGCTTAACAACTACTAACAAACTTTATAACAGCTCAACTATACTAATAACAATTCATTCCAGAAACTTTCAGAAGCTTGTATAAGTACTGAAGAATAATCACGTGTGCATGGATGCTGTTGCTTAACATTCTACCTGCTCTCTACTGCTTTTGTTTGTTGTTGACAATTGATTCTTAAATTTTCTTTAATCTTTACTGTCTTCCTCTCCACTTATTTGAACCTTCTTTTTGTTGGAAACAAGGTTGTTAGGCGTCGAGTTTCCGAGTGCAATCTGAAGCCCTCTTTCGAGCAAGAAAACACTCTCTTTTGTCTGGTTAACGGAATGCAAGGCTATTAAACATTATACACTCCCCAGAGATTTTTTCTTTTTGACCCTTGACTATGAAGAATCAAACTCCAAATACCTTGTGAGAGAATCAATTGACAAGGAAAAAAAATTCCATAAGTTCCAGCAGCAACCAAGTCAAGAAGCATCAGGAAAACAAACATTCAACAGTAGCAATCACTGCCTCTGAAGTCAAGCTGATTGCATACACTACATAATAACACCCAATTCCACACAGCAAATTGCATAACAAGAACTGCAACAGTGAGCCAATACTGCAACAATGAGCCTTCGAACTACCATTCACTTTGGCACGTTTAGCTTCCGCATCTTTAACAGCTGCTTTGATTGTATCTTTCGCAAGCATACTGCAGTGTAGCTTAATGGGTGGAAGTGAAAGATGTTTCGCGATCTCAGTGTTTTTTATTGCATCTTCCACATTAGTATGCAAGCTGATTGTCACCGTACTTGACAACAAAGTTTCCTTTGTAAATGAGTTCATGTACCCCAATGCAAATGTCAGTGATACCGGCTCAGTCATCTCTATTATTGTTGCTTCTTCAGGTTTACTACAGTGGTGTTTCGTCTAAGAGCAATATTTGTTGTTCCAATATCACCTCTCGTGGATAACTTGACACCTTCTTTGGTAACAGAGATCACAACAGTATCGCCAATGTTTGCAAAACCTTTACAAATCCTTGCAAATTCGGCTGAGGGCATCCTAACAATGGCATGATACTCAACTTCTGGAATTCCAAAATGTTCACTTCCAATATCCATTAGCTTCATCTCGAAATCCAATATCTTACTTTGGGCGGGGCTCTCAAACGTGAAAGTAACGGTATTGTTACCATCATCGGCCTTGATTGTGATGATGTCACCGGCACATTTGAGCATCTTGGACATGTTACTAAGATTCATTCCCACGGAGATATTCTTATCATAACGATAGTGAAGGGTACCATGTGAGAAGGGTGACATAGTGAAGAAGATGAAAAAAAATTTCTTGAGTGAATACAGTGGAAAAAAAACTCAGATAAAAACTTAGATAAACTCAGAGATACAATGGATCATAGAACGACGATGTGTGCGGATGAAAAAGAACTAGAAGAAAATCTCACCGAAAACTAAAAGGTGAATAAACCGTCGGGTAATGATGTTGAACGGTGGGAAAACAAGATATGACGAACGAGACCCAAACAAGATATGATGAACGAGACCCAAACAACAGCAACGGAATAAGATTGGTGCCAGGACCTTCAATGGCGAATGATACCATATTAGAAAACTAAGACTTTCATTAAGAGAAATGAATACATTGAGATCACTTTTACAAGAAGAGATTACATCTATTTATACACAAGTAATATCAGCTTAACAACTACTAACAAACTTTATAACAGCTCAACTATACTAACAACAATTCATTCCAGAAACTTTCAGAAGCTTGTATAAGTACTGAAGAATGATCACGTGTGCATGGATGTTGTTGCTTAACAAAGGCTAAGAGAACATATGGATACGTTTCGTCTAATTATCGAAAAAAGAATATCTTGGATTAATCCTTGAGGACAAAGATTAATTCGAGTAGGGGGTTTGTTAAGGACCAATTTATAAATATGAGTTTTGTTTGGGTCTTAGGGTGTGATTTTCTATATTTCTTTTGTTTAATTAAACGCTGCATTTTGATGTTTAGCTTATGTAATCACCGGTTTTCGTTCGGGGAGTCGCCACCAATCGATTTTCTTTGTCGGTGCGATTGGAACCCCAAAAAAATGCGTCTACGAACCAGAGTGAGTCCGGGAGTCTGTTACACATGAGGAATGGCGAGCACCCCCACTATGCCCGAAATCGGCACCTGTCGGTTACATAATATTTCATACGAAAGAAAATATAATGCGATTATTTAATTTTGTATTTATGGCTCCATGTTTTTTTTTTAAAATCTGCAAAATAATAAATATGTTATAATTAAATAGGAATGCAAATATACAAATATATTATATTAGTATTATAAATATATGCATATATATTATAACAATGTCAAAGAAAGATAAATAGTAATATAAATATATTAATAATATAAATATATTATAATAATAATAACATAATAATAATAATATATGAAAATAATGAACATTTATAATTTTCCAGGGGTTGATCTGCAAAAATCCAGACATTAGGGGATTAAAAATGTAATAATATGGACTGAAATTAAAAGAAAATAAAAATATAGGCTAAATCGGTTGAAACCGATGACCAAATTGAGAGCAGATGCAAACTGGATTGCCGAACTGTGAACGGGTCAGGAATAGGAGGACTAAGGGTGTGATTTTCCCACTTTAGCGGGTTAAGTGCTGGATCGGGTCGGGTTACGGGTTCGGAGCCAGTTTATATGTATCAAAACGGCGCCGTTTTGGGCCCGATGAACCGGCACCAAAACGGTGCCGTTTTGCTTTTGGTATAAAAGTTTCTCCTTTTATTTTTTTCTTCATTTGCCCCTCTTCTTCCTGAAATCTCCTGCAGAGCAAAGGAGAGAAGCTCCCAAGCTTCTTCCACTGCCGGTACCGGACCACCGCAGCAACGGCGACTCACGGCGGCCGGCCGCCGTGCCGGAGCTCCGATTGAGGAAAGAAGGCCACGTCCTTATACGTTTTAGGGCGAGGAATCCGAATCTAACCTCGGATTTTCGGAAAGACTCACGGATCGCTCTAAATCTGAGAGCTAAGTTTCGAAATCTCTTTTTTTTTACCTTATTTGGTTGCTTTTTTTGCTCCGGTTTAGATCTTCTCCTCTTTTTTATTTTTTTGCTTGAAATATGCTAATATGGACTCGTTTTTTGACTGATTTTGGTTCGAAATGGTCTTTTCTTTGATTTCTTTCACCGGTTTCTCTAGCCGGTATTACAACGGATCGAATGGGTTTTTATACCCATATTTTATACATTGTTTAATGCCACTTGATTAGGATTTTTATCCTAAAACAATAGATTTAATCATTTATTTCCTTTTGCAGGTTGAAGTGACGAAGGCGATGGGCAGAGCCGGTCAGAGTGAGGCGGTGGCCGGCCATGAGCACGAATGGGGAGGGCGCGTGGCCACCACGCGCTATTCGAATAGCCGCGCATGGCGGCCACGCGCGGCAGCTGAGGAGATAGGAGGCGGCGGCAGGATTCATCAGGCTAGGGTTTAGTTAGATTAATCTTTTAGGGTTGGTATTGGATTGGGTTCATGGGTTTATATTTGCATTTGGGCCTCTGAATGGGTTTGTATTATATTTGGGCTTTGGATATATTTGTGTTGGGTTATAATAATAATAAAATGGATCTGTTTTTTTAATTGGATTATTACAGCTGCCCCTCTTTGCTCATTGTTGTGTAATGACAATAGAGCAAAGATAAGGAATAACCCATTTCATCAGGTTTGGCTTCAGGGTTCTTCTTTGGTAAGGTAAGGGTTCTTTTGGTAAGGTTTAGGTTCTTTCTGTAAGGTAAGGGTTCTTTTGGCCACCGCCTCTTCTTGTAGAGCTTTAACTTGACGTACTCCACCGCCCTTGTCCACAAAATCTTCAAAACTGACGATCCGTTGGCGAAGATGGCACAAAACTCGAGCTAAACTGATAATGCTACTGTTTCTGGTGACGACTTGACCTAACTGCAACACTGTTGAAGAAACAAAGTATGCAAACTTTAATCCAACTCAAAACTGTCGATGAGATGGGCACAACATTTGATCTAGCTGTAACACTGCCGGAGAGACACGAGCCCTGATATTTGATCTAACTGCTGCACTGCCGAAGAAGTGAGATCTAGCGATGAATTCTGGTGCTCAATTAAACTGCAACACTGGCGTTCCACTTGATCCATCTACAAACACTGCCGACGAGACGGAGAGCAATACTTGATCCACTTACAACACCGCCGGAGAAGCGAGGTCTATTGCTGAAGATTCTGATCTAGCCGTAACACTATCGAAGAGACACGATCTGACGACGAGCACTAATATCTGATCTAACTGCTGCACTGCCGAAGAAGCAAGATCTGTCGATGAATTTTGATGCTCGATTAAACTGCAACACTGACGTTCCATTTGATCCATCTACAAACACTGCCGACGAGACGAAGAGCAATACTTGATCCACTTACAACACCGCCGGAGAAGTGAGGTCTATTGCTGAAGAAGCAATACTTGATTTCCTTTGACCATTCGTGAAAATGGATTTTATAGGATATTCGAATAGTCCTCTTTCATGTATTTTTCCCAAATGCACAGGGATCAACGGATTTGACTCGCCTTTACCGGTGGCCATTTGCCCCGGGCTAGTTGTATCATTCCCCTGGGTACAATCAGTTGGTACCAATCCTGAGATTGGATTTATTCAAAGGGATTGATTTCCTTTGACCATTTGTGAAAATGGATTTTAACGGACATTCGAATAGTCCTTATGAATCACTGGTATTATTTTTTCACCAAGTGATGTATCTACTGAGTAAGCGTAAAGGGTGAGGATTCTTACCTGCACTCCCCGATGAATGGCTGCGATCCGGATAGAGCTGCACTATTCCGCCCAAGTGCTTTGATGATGTCTCTATGTTCGCCTGTTCCTCTGTTTCCTGAAGGGACAAGACCTATAATGCTTTCGTAAATAGATCCAAAATATTAGGGTTAGCATGCCTAACATGTACGATGTATGTATGCCTGCATGCATGATCCTAGCATGAAATGCAAAATGCACATGACAATGATTCTGTCTTAAGATTGGCTTTATCCATTGGTCAGCTTGCTCGTTGATATTCTGATAATCGTGCCTCTTCCTCGGGCCAAAATATTTGATTTCGCTCTGTTTGTTGAGTGATTGTTCTCTGTTTGAGATGTTTTCTCGAGGAATGCTCTTAGTCCCTGTGTTTTTAGGACTGTTCTGGATCATCATAGATAAAGTTCCAGTACCCACATTGATAGTTTCTCAGATGAATTCGCAGAATATGATGCCCCACGAGTTTGATAGAAAGCTCGGTATAATTAATTCGGCGAGACATTTTGTGTTTTGTAGGTTTTGAGTAGACATTCTCCTCGTATCACGGAGCCATGCTTCATTTCATTTCTGATCTTGGCAACATTATGAGGAAGAGATTCTTGACCTCTACGGGTAATATAACGTTTATCCCATAAACTAGGGAAAAAGAGGTTACCCTAGTAAAGATTTGTATTGATATAAAGTAGTAGATAGATTCTCATGTTCCCTCCATGATTAGAGGAGGATTTTTAACTTCCAAGGGTTTACAGCTTTTATCCCCTATATTAGGGAAAAAGAGGCTACCACAACAGACATTCTAATTGAAATAAAGCACCTGACAGCTTCCGTGTCCTCTTCGCGATGAGGGAGAAATTTTCAACTTCTTTGGGAATTATAGCGTTTATCCCCTCTATTAAGGAAAAAGAGGCTACCCCAGTAGAAATTCAAATTGATATAAAGCACCTGACGGCTTTTCATGTCCTCTTCGTGATGAGGGAGAGATTTCACTTCTATAGAACTTATAGCGTTTATCCCCTATTTTAGGGAAAAAGAGGGTTAGCCCAGTAGAAATTCAAATTGATATAAAGCACCTGACGGCTTTTCATATCCCTTTCATGATAAGGGAGAGTTTTTTACTTCTATGAGAATTATAGCGTTTATCCCCTATATTAGGGAAAAAGAGGCTACCCAATAGAAATTGTAGCCGACGTTTCATTAGCATACAGAGCAGATAGTAGCTTCTCGTGTCAACCTCCGTAGATTTCTACCATTTCCAACATTAATATTCTTGTCAACTTTTGTTGCCCCGTTCATCTGCGGATGGTATGGTAAGGAGATACAGTATTATATGTTGAATTATTCACATGTTTCTGCTATATTTTATCGTTTAAGTCTAGTGTAACATCGATAATGATGCTTTCTGATGATCCCATCAGCCTATGATCTCTTTCTTTAAAAATCTTCTCATAACTGTTTGGTAACATTAGTCTAAGTGGTTGTCTCTACTCTTAGTGAAGTAGTCAATGACAACGAATATGAAACGATGACTGTTGGAAGCTTTGGGTGAGATATGCCCAATTACATCCATGCCCCCACATTGAGAACGGCCACGGAGGCGTCATCACATGCAGAGGTGATGGAGGAACATGAATCTCGTCAGCATAAATTTGCCATTTATGGCATTTCTTAGCATATTTGATGCTGTCACTCTCCATTGTAGGCCAGTAATACTCGAACCTCATGATTTGTCTTGCCATGGTGGATCCGTTGGCGTGAATTCCACAGACACCTTCATGTACCTCTTCGAGGATCATTTTGGCTTCGGCGGCGTTCACGCATCGCCGCAATATCTGGTTTTTTCGTTTCTTGTATAAGATGTCACCATCTAGGACATAATCAATGGCTAGTCTTCGTAGTGTCCTTTTTTCATTCTCTGAGGCCTCTCTTGGATACTCACGATTCCTTATGTTTTTCAAGATATCGTGGTACCATGGGCGCTCACTGTTCTCGTCTTCTTCCATATTGTAACAGTAAGTGGGAGAGTCGTATATGCTCATCCGTATCGACTTCAGATCCGACGATTTGTTTACTTATATTAGTGACGACAAAGTGACTAAGGCGTCGGCCATCTGGTTGTCTTCTCAGGGTAAATAATGAAATGATATTTCGTAGAATGACTTGATCAAATCTAGGACCAAGTTTCGATATTCCATTAGTTTAGAGTCTCAGGTACTCCATTCTCCCCGAAGCTGGTAAATCACGAGCATTGAATCCCCGTATACCTTCAACTGTTTAATTTTCCGGTCAATAGCCGCCCAAATTCCCATGATACATGCTTCGTATTCCGCCACATTGTTGGTGCAGTCAAAATCGAGCTTGCTAGCAAAGGGATAGTAGTCACCTTCTGGTGACACGAGCACTACCCCAATACCCTTACCGGTAGCATTAGAAGCCCCGTTGAAATTCAGTTTCCAATGGTCATTATTCGCACTATCTTCCTCGACGCACATCAGGTCTTCGTTAGGGAAGCAAAGTTTAGAGGTTCATAATCCTCTAGAGCTCTGCTGGCCAGAAAATCAACGATAGCACTACCTTTAATGGCTTTCGGATTGACGTATACTATATCAAATTCAGATAAGAGAATTTGCCATCTGGCCATGCTGTCGGTCAATGCAGTGGACTCCATCAAGTATTTATAGGGATCAAGTTTTGAAATCAGCCATGTTGTGTGATATGTATTGCCTTAGTCTTTTAGTAGTCCAAACCAGAGCGCATCAGGCTTTTTCAACTGGTGAATACCTTGTTTCGCAATCCATGAACTTCTTACTAAGGTAGTATATTGCTCTTTCCTTTCTGTCGGAGCCATCATGTTGACCTAATACGCAACCCATAGACTTCTCGAAGGTTGTTAAATATAAGATTAACGTCTACTAGAAACTGGCGGCACTAGAACTGGGGGACTTGTTAGATAAGATTTGACTTTGTTGAAGGCTTCCTGACATTCTTCATCCCACTCTCTAAAGTCATGTTTCTTTAACAGTCGGAAGATAGGGTCACATTTTTCAGTTAATTATGAAATGAACCGGGAGATATAGTTCAATCTGCCCAGAAATCCTCTCACTTGCTTCTGAGTATGCGGAGATGGCAGCTCTTGGATGACTTTAACTTTATCGGGATCAACCTCGGTACCCCTTTCGCTGACTACGAAATCTAGTTGTTTCCCAGACGCTACTCTGGATGTGCATTTGGCAAGATTTAGCTTTAATTGAATTTTCCTCCGCCTCAAGAAGAGTTTTATGCGCGGCTTTCAACATTGAACTTCAATCATCATGCCTTGTTGATATGTTGCCTCCAATATTTTTAGTCGAAAGAGTATTGATTTATAGCAAAAGGTTCTCGCATACACCGAATCCTTATTCTCGGCCACTTTTGTTGAATTGGCTGGCAACTCTCTTTTATAGGACATGTGTGTGCATAATGATATTCGTTTTCATTCCAGGCATACCCTTTTCGTCTGTTTTCTTTCTATCAGTCTCAGTTGCTGAAAAGACAAATTATGTCCTTGATCATTTTTAGGTATCTCCCCAAGGTGTGAGTCGTAGAGTCATCTTGACATAGTTTGATACATTGATACTTGAGGACTTGAGCAATTGTGCGTCATTTGTTCGACATTTGTATAAAAAGAAAACAAGAATGCTTATCATATGTAGCACAAGAGTTTCATTTTATACGATAACTTTAAGCCCCTTTTACAAAAGCTCTTGTTACTTACAGGCTAGAGTAACAAATATGTTCTATACATAGTTTCAAAACATTCGTAAAACAGGAAGGAGCTATTTAGTAGTCCGATTGTTCCGAGTAATTATAAGGTGAAGCATTCTTTAGACAAAAGGTTGTAGACAGGGGGAATCAAGGGTTCCCGGTCACACTAGTATCTTTAGAGTCCCCGAATTGTACGACTCCCATTTCTAAGAACTTTTCAATAAGCTTCTTAAACTTGATGCAATTCTCGATAGAATGCCCTGCCATTCCGGCGTGGAATTCACATTGAACGTTAGGATCATACCATTCCGGGTAAGGAGGTTGTCGCGGTTTCACATATACCGGAGAGACTGCATATGCGCTGTATAGAATTTGATATAATCTACCATAAGAGATTGGGATAGGGGTGAACTTTTCTTCTGCGCTTGTCTTCTGGCCTAATTTCGCTTTTGGAAAATTCATATTTGCTTTTGCACCAACCGTAAAGTCCCGGTTATGATGTCCCTCTGAGGGTTTTTCTAACTCCATCATTCGCTCTTTTAGCCTGATGTTCTCAGATTTGTTACGGGCTAACTCTTTTTGCATAAGGGCTTATTGTGTCTGTGCAACTTTAAATTTCTTTTCCCAATAATCAGCCTTTTCCTGGACTTCAGCGTTTTGATCAGTAGAGGACTTCTTGATTCCCGCATATTTATGATTGCCTTGTAGATTATCCAGGTCTTCTTCAGCCTTAGTTTTGCCCTTCATCAGTCTTTTCATTTCCTCTTCCTGGGATTGTATCCCAAAACTCAACTGGCTCCTTTTGTTTTCCAGTATTGATATCCGCGTCTCCAGATCGGTACATTTTGCTTCAAGACACCTTGTATTTGGGTTTTTCTTCCTTTCAAAATCCCTCTCGGTCAAGATCTTGGCCATCTTCTTGATCAGGTCATCGTGCGACCTCGAAATGTGCACGTGAGTATCTTGCTGTATTTTTTCCAACTTGTATTCTATGTCCTTCTGCATATTTCTATAAGCTTGCTCAATTCTTGCTAATCTTGCCTCCATTCTTTTGGCTCTTGCTTTTGACGAGATGAGGATGTTGTTGTTTTGGTTGACTGCAACGAAAATGCCCCTCTGATGTTAGGCTCATAGTAAAAATGATGCAATATGTAATGCTTTGATGCGACTAAAGTGATGTCATGATATGCGAAGTGCTGCAAAGTATTATAAGAAAGGTGTTGATCCGGTACAACTTTGAAAAGGGAAGCTCGAGTCAGAACGAAGCTTTCTCTACATAAAGTGGGTCTTGCATAGTCTTCATCTTCGAAATTTCGATTTTCTAGGACAACGCTGTCGGCTTCTTGCCCCAAATAAAAATTTGGGCTTAAACTGTTATAATGCGTAGTGGCCACCTCTTGAACTTACTTCGGGGCTCTGATAGGGGTATGAATTTAATCTTGTGTCTGGTCACGGTGAGCCTTCCATTCTTTTTGGAACGAACTATCTCGGACTTATGTTCTCTTGATGTCATCAGTGGAACCCATTTCGTTGTCCCTCACTTTATCGAAAAAACGGTTCTTGTGTAACTAAACCTTTTTAACGGTTGTACTTTTATCAACACCTCTTTTAAAACTTAAATATGAATGCAAAACTAGGAACAAGATAACACGATATGCAAAACGTTAGTATCAAATTAAGTAAAAAATAAATGTACATGCTTTATGATGCATGAATATGAATATGACATATTATATTATGAAAATAAATAGCAAGAATTAAATTATGAAATAACGAACGTAAATAAAAGTGAACATCCCCTACACTCGCTCTCTCTCTGAAAAAAAAAACTACAAGGTGACCTTCTAATCGGGCAAAGGTTCGGTATGACGGCTCTAAAGGCGGGCTTCTAGGGCTTACTACGTTTGGTGTAGTTCTAGAAGGTACCCGAACGAAACTTATTATCCTACTAAAGATAATAAATTTAATTCAGGGGGATACTTTTCTCTAAGTCTATGCGGAGACATAGGTCTCACGAAGACAGAGGGAAAAATATCCCGAAAACAATTCCCCATCCTACACGGAGGCATAACCTCACGAAGGAGTGGTTTCATGCTCCCACTTAATTTGGACGAGCCCGGGTTGAGGGCTTATGGGATGAAGGGTCCTGAAAAAGCATTAAAAATATATTAGTAAAATATTTAAAAAATAATAATAAAAATAAATAGTAAAAAATAAATAAATAAAAGAAAATAATCGAATTTATATTTTTGATCGTTAAATAAAATGTAACCGAGTTGAGGCTTGACTCTCGAAAATTAAGTCCCCAGCAGAGTCGCCAGCTGTAATTACCGGTTTTCGTCCAGGGAGTCGCCACCAATCGATTTTCTTTGTCGGTGCGATTGGAACACCAAAAAAATGCGTCTACGAACCAGAGTGAGTCCGGGAGTCTGTTACACGTGAGGAAGGGCGAGCACCCCCACTATGCCCGAAATCGGCACTTGTCGGTTACATAATATTTCATACGAAAGAAAATATAATGCGATTATTTAATTTTGTATTTATGGCTCCATGTTTTTTTTTAAAATCTGCAAAATAATAAATATGTTATAATTAAATAGGAATGCAAATATACAAATATATTATATTAGTATTATAAATATATGCATATATATTATAACAATGTCAAAGGAAGATAAATAGTAATATAAATATATTAATAATATATATATTATAATAATAATAATAATAATAATATGAAAATAATGAACATTTATAATTTTTCAGGGGGCTGATCTGCAAAAATCCAGACATTAGGGGATTAAAAATGTAATAATATGGACTGAAATTAAAAGAAAATAAAAATATAGGCTAAATCGATTGAAATCGATGACCAAATTGAGAGCAGATGCAAACTGGATTGCCGAACTGTGAACGGGTCAGGAATAGGAGGACTGAGGGTGTGATTTTCCCACTTTAGCGGGTTAAGCGCCGGATCGGGTCGAATTACGGGTTCGGAGCCGATTTATATGTATCAAAACAGCGCCGTTTTGGACCCGATGAACCGGCACCAAAACGGTGTCGTTTTGCTTTTGGTATAAAAGTTTCTCCTTTTATTTTTTCTTCATTTGCCCCTCTTCTTCCTAAAATCTCCTGCAGAGCAAAGGAGAGAAGCTCCCAAGCTTCTTCCACTGCCGGTACCGGACCACCGCAGCAACGGCGACTCACGGCGGCCGACCGCCGTGCCGGAGCTCTGATGGAGGAAAGAAGGCCACGTCCTTATACGTTTTAGGGCAAGGAATCCGAATCTAACCTCGGATTTTTGGAAAGACTCACGGATCGCTCTAAATCTGAGAGCTAAGTTTCGAAATCTCTTTTTTTTACCTTATTTGGTTGCTTTTTTTTGCTCCGGTTTAGATCTTCTCTTCTTCTTTATTTTTTTTGCTTCGAATATGCTAATATGAACTCGTTTTTTGACTGATTTTGGTTCGAAATGGTCTTTTTTTTGATTTCTTTCACCGGTTTCTCTAGCCGGTATTACAACGGATCGAATGGGTTTTTATACCCATATTTTATACATTGTTTAATGCCACTTGATTAGGATTTTTATCCTAAAATAATAGATCTAATCATTTATTTCCTTTTGCAGGTTGAAGTGACGAAGGCGGTGGGCAGAGCCGGTCAGAGTGAGGCGGTGGCCGGCCATGAGCACGAATGGGGAGGGCACGTGGCCACCACGCGCTATTCGAATAGCCGCGCGTGGCGGCCACGCGCGGCAGCTGAGGATACAGGAGGCGGCGGCAGGATTCATCAGGCTAGGGTTTAGTTAGATTAATCTTTTAGGGTTGGTATTGGATTGGGTTCATGGGTTTATATTTGCATTTGGGCCTCTGAATGGGTTTGTATTATATTTGGGCTTTGGATATATTTGTATTGGGTTATAATAATAATAAAATGGATCTGTTTTTTTAATTGGGTTATTACAGTTTAAATGGTCGACTCGTCCTACTAAAAAGTTCATCGAATGAATGAATTGAATTCTTTTTTTTTTCCTAAATTGCCGCTTCTGCTCTCATCTTTGCTCTTTTGCTTCTTCCTTATTTTAATTCTGTTTTTTCTAGTTTATGACGTTATACGATTTGATAATAGTTGTTGATTTAGATTTAGGTGTAGTCTCTTTTACAATGTTTAATATTAAAATTAAACAAATTAAAATTTTAATAATACAAACAATACAAATACCAAATAATTTAGTTATATCTGATATAATTTACGCAATATTTTATTTTAAAATAATTTAAAAAAAAAAAAGTAAAAGCAAACTACAAATCTAGATTCTCCCACACCCAACGGCTACTTTGTGACCTTAGGCCTTAACAAGTTCAACCAGCACATCCCAGCGGTCTTTCGTTTTGTTTGATTTAGACGCTAAAAATGCAACATTCCTGGAAATTAAACCTTCAAACCAGAAACCACATCTGCAATCTCAAACTAAAAGCCAACAGCAGCTTACCCACCGCCAACGGCGACTTCCACCGATTCTCCCTCGTCCTCAGGCTCCACAGGTTCATCCTCAAACTACACCTGAAATCGGATTCAACAGTTTCAATTTCCACTCAACAGAAACCAACCTTCAAATCCAAATTTCTCAGTCTTCTCGACAAACTCCGAATTCGCCGTGCAAACAAAGCGTCAACAATCCACAATCCAGATCTTAAATCTCTTCTGAAACAATTCGCTAATAAGGTATAGGTAATTTTCGCTTCATTCTTTTTTGCGTTGAAACAACTTTGATCGTCTTTTATTTTGTTGTAGGAGTCAAGCTGTTGCGGCTCTTTGGTAATTGCGATAATCGCTTTGCTGCTGCAATCGATCTCCCAGGGGGATGGTAAGGGTAAGGGAAAGGGAGTTATTACTCTTGTTTCCCTTGTGTTGTTGTACTGGATCTTGTATTTCGTCAAACATTTGAAGGGGAAAACAGGAAGTTTTTGGATGGTTTTGATTGGCGGATCTTGGGTTGCTTTCCATTTTGGCAAAGGTTACGTCTCGAAGTCTGCTTGGCATTGGATTGAGTGGAGCTATGGATATACTGTTTTTTCTGGGTTTGGGTATGCAGCTTGGAAGGTGATCTGGGCTCTTGTCAAAATTATCTTCTTCTATTTTTCAAAGCTCAAATGAAACTATTGGTTTTAGATTTGTAGTAAATTTTTTGTATATATAAATATTGAATTTGATCGACTGAAACAGCGTAACTATCGAGTTTCTCGACTTCATGTTCATGTCGATATGAAGCCATTTCAGTTCCAGGCAACATAATCTCTGCAATTTTTATCCAAGAACTATCGTTTGTGGAACAATTATGCCCATCACCTTAGTGGGGATCCTATGTGGGACTACCCCCTGCTTCAAAGCAGCACCGTAGACATTACAAGCACCCAACAACAATCCCTGTTGATTCAACTCCTTAACCAACATGTCGTAGGATGTTCTGCTTGGGATTTTTCCATTTTCAAACATGGAGACCAACACCAGCAATGCCTCACCAATCTTTCCCTCAACACAAAGCGCTTGAATCACATTGTTGAACGTTATCGTTCTCGGAACATACCCCATTCCAATCATTTGCTTCAAATGGTAAACAGCCTCCTCCGTTCTCCTTCCCATACAAAGTGTTCGAATCACAAAGCTATAACTAGTATGGTCAATGACAGCAACCCGTTCCCGCATTTTCTCGAACACTTGGTATGCATCTTGAACCAGGTCTTTTTCTTCCCATGACTTCATGCATAAACCTCTAAGCAAACTGCTCATCATCTTCCCTTCCACTTCAAAACCTATTCCCACCATTTCCTTATAAACTTTCAGTGCTGCCCTTATTTTCCCCCATTTCAAAAGCCCATTCAAAAAGGTGCTGTAACTAATGCTATCAGCCAAGCAATTTTTGTCCTTCATAAGCTTTAACACTCTAAAACCATGGTGTGGCCTTCCTTCTTTAGTGTAGCCAGTGAAAAGAGTGTTGAAAGTGATGGCATTGGGTTCTAACCCCAAAACCAGAGCCTGGTTGAGCAATTCCATTGCCTCATCTGATCTGCCCACTTTACAAAAACCATCCATAACTGTTGTGTATGAATAAATGTCAGGTCGTATTGACTCTTTTTTCCCCATGTTCATCAACATTTCATGAGCCTGCTCGACTTTCCCCACGTAACAGAGTCCCTTCAGCAAGCAATTGTAAGTCTGAACACTTGGTCTGCACCCAATTCCACCCATCACTTCAAAAACTCGAAAAGCATTCCCTAATTTGCCTCTTTTGCACAAGGAATGGATGAGAATTGTAAATGTTGTAACATTTGGCTTATACCCATTTCCCATCATGCGGTGTAAAACTCGTTGAGCTTCATCGAGGTCGTTTTTCTTGCAGCAGCACCTGATGATGATGGAAAATGTCGAACAATTTGGCGCTAAATCCAAACCAGAAAATGATGATACTTTGGAGAAAAGTTCCATGGCTAGATCGGTCTCGTTTGCTGTGAACAATGCCATCAACAGACCATTGAAATCTGATAAGGTCCAATTGCTCGCATCTTTCTCCATCGTGCTGAGGATTTCACTCGTATCTTTAAAGGGATTTGCTTTAAGTTTGTCCAGGAAATTCAGAGCTCCAATTCCATGGGTTCTCTCGTCAAGACGCAAAGCTGAAGATGTCATAACGCTAGGTGTTTTTGAAGGCACTGAAACTCTGGCAAGAACCTGAAGCTTGCAACAATGGATTCCTTTGGTATTGGTTAAGATGGAAGGTTTGTGAAATAGATTAGATTGGATTTTATATGAAGTAGACATGGCAGGGTAGAGTTGCAGAAACGAAGAGCGAGATATTTGGGGTAGAATCAGTTGAGTGGCAGGAAGCGAGAAAAACAGGGAGAAATGACACTTATCAAAAAGAAAATCCTAATGTACATAAAAAAGCTGAAATCAAATGGATTCATTTTAATATAGAAGGTATTTAATTAATTTAATGATGATTTTAGAATTAAAATTAAAATTAATTGTGTTATTTTTAAAAGTTAAATAATTTATGTTTTATTTTTAAAATTTATAACTTAAAAATAAAATTAATAGAAAAAGTAATTATAACAACCGATTAAATACATTTAATTGATTTCAATTATTACTATTAATTTTTTGAAAAATAGATTAAAAATAATAATACTTATTCATGTATTCTTAAATAAAAATATAATTTTAAAATATCAAAAATATTAATTAATTATCTTATGTTATATCGGTTTAAATTTTAATAAAAATATAATAATTTTTTATTTAATTAATAAAGTTAAAAAAAATAAAAAAAAATCTAAATTTGTTTAAGAAGAATAAGATTAGAAGTATATACCATAAAAATTACTCAACAGTTTTTTGTATATTATCTTCAATTTATTTGTTTTTTATTTGTCAGTGGTTAACGATTGGCACCATCGTCTGCACAAATTCTCACTATATTCACACAATAAGCATACCACATGCTAAAAACATCAAGTGAGAAGCATTATGCCACAAGTGTCACCACGCTTATAATAACCATTAAGGTTAATATCAGACACCTCATATGTACTTATTCCAATATAATTTCCTCAAGTACCACTGTGCTAAAATATCATATGAACACCACTGTGTTGCATTCAACGAGCACCACTGTGCTTCGACAATATCATTGTCAAAGGTAAGCATCACTGTGCTACCTCGTTCGTATGGGTTAATATCGCATTATGTTACCCTGCCTACTCCGACCTGTGGAAGCACTTGGAGTGGATCTTAGCCACCCTGCATACCATTCACTTGGCGCTTGGCGTAAAGCCAAACCACCCTGCCTACCCCCTTGTGTGGGAGCACTCGGCGTAATATTACCCTACCCTGCCTACTCTTTATATGAAAGCTCTTGGTGTGACTCGACACCATCCTGCATACTTTATGAATGACGCGCTTGGTGTAGAACAGGACCACCCTACCTACTCCCCATAAAAGTGTTTGGTGTGACATCCTTCTACCCTGCTTACATCATTCGAACAAGCGCTTGGCCTAGAGTCGATCGACCCTGCCTACTTCGCACCCAAGAGCGCTTGATGTAAAGTAAAATTCAATGCGCATCGTCCCAATCAACATATGCGCAAACTAGCTCGAATACCACTTGTCACGGACCTAGCCCTCGCACCCTTAGGTGGCGGGTCTTCGCCCTCACACACCTAGGCGACTAAGCCGTGCGGCACTTGAAAAGGAACACATCCTAGACAAGTCAGCCTTTACCACATATTCTTCAATGAGGATTTATCACGGAAGCGTCAGCATCAAGGCCACATAAGTTTATTCTCATCCACAACACTAGTCTTTAAGCCACAACCGAAATCATGGGGCATAGCGAATGCACCAAGTAGACCTCAACTTTCTTCGTAGGAAAAATAAAAGTGGTCTTATTAAATAAAGCGTTGGGATTACAAGAAAGACAAATGCACACCATTGTCCAGCGGTAGGGGGCCGCCCCGATGATGTGTAGGAATTCACCTATGCCTAGACCCGTGGAGCAGTCCACTCAACTGTCCACCCCTACATATATGCGAATAAAACATTATGGAAATGTCCCGAATACACGTTCATTTGCTCGAACGGGGATACTTTTCCATAGCCTAAAGGAAAACTTTTAAAAACATGGAACAAAGCTAAAACAATAATTTTATCCCTAAAACATTATAATGTTTAAAAGCAAGACGCATCTCCTTGACTTGAGATAACACATTCGGTCGGATCTAACGCAGTTTGCTTGGTTATGGCCGAGGAAAGGGGATGGCCATAACACATCGCATGGGTAAAGCTTACCCCTCCCCTTCCAATGCAACAGAAGAGGTTGAGCCTTGAGGGGAAGTGTTTGGCAAGCGACGTCGTCTCAACATACAGTCTGATTTTATTCATCAATATAAAACCCTAAGAAAGTTATTTGTCTTCTCTTTCCATTTCCCTTTGTCGGTAATAAAACTTCGGGGATACTGGAAATGTTATCAATAAAAAACCCTAACCCTAGCTCAGACTTGGAGACAGTCAAAAGGAGGAGCACTCGTGCTTATGCTGCTCCTTCTCCAATGCCACTCGGTTTGCAGACTGACTTACGAAGCAGACCGCATTCTAACAGACTCTCTCTCGCCGCTACAAAAGGATTCGCCATAGGTTTTCGTTCCTTCCATTCACGACTTACCTTCAATCACTCCGTCGTCGCTTGCGCAGCTTCCCATGAGGAATCAGTGAGTGAGCTATAATTCAGAACTAGAAGTAGAGAGAGAAAAGGATGGAGTGGAGAGCGAAGAAGAATCAAATGAAGCATGGAAACTAGCATTGCAGGCGTTCAAAGAACAAGCTTTGAAGATGCAAACCGTATCCATGGAAGCTTACAAAGTTCACTCCAAGAAAGCTTTGATTACTCTGAAAGAAACTTCGGAGCAGCTCAAGATTCAAGCTGAAAAGGCTAGAGACGATTTGAATGAAATAGTCAAAGAAATGGATGAAGAAGGCAAGGAATACCTCTCAACTGCAGCCGAGAATTCCCCTCCCGAGGTCAAAGAAATGGTAGAAACATTATCTTCCTCCACTGACGATTTCAACGACGTTTCCAAAGTTCTCGACTTTCACGTTGGGATACCCTACGGTATGCTGCTATTTGCGTTGGAATTTTTCAAATTCATTTTTATAGGATATATGTTCCATTAATTCAACCATTGAAACATCTTTTGTGTGTTTGGGTTTGCAGGTTTTGTTCTTCCAGTTGGAGGATTCCTTTCTTTCATGGTAACGGGGAGCATACCTGCCATTAGGTTTGGCATCATTCTGGGTGGAGCTCTTTTGTCTTTAAGTGTATTAAGCTTAAAATCATATCAAAGAGGAGAGTCTTCTCCTCTTGCCACTAATGGACAAGCAGGTTGCTACGTTTTTCTTAATTTACAATACTTTTTTACATTCTTATTTCTTAATAAGATGAGACTACTATTACTAGTGTTTTATTTATGGGATTATGTTTTCTGCAGTGATCTCATCTTTATTATTCTTGAGGGAGTTGATCTTGCTGGTTCGGGTGGGGCTTTTGTCTCTGTGTAGATAGCGTTGTTTCTATCTGATTGTCAACCAATATTCTTTATCATTAATCATTATTGTTTGCCTTTGTTCTGATTATTTTTTGCAGAGATCAAATCTGTTTACCTTTCTCACAACCTTAATCAGGTCCATATAATTCTTTCCATTTGTTTAAATTTGTGTTGTTCATACTTGAAAATTAGCGGGTGATTCTTACTTCTATATGACTAAGGGTGTAATGTTGATGACAACAAGTTTCCAACCCTTAGTTTTTTTTTTAAAACATTTGCTGCATGTCTTAATGTTAGTTAGCACAAAATCTCTCAAGATATATTGGAGCTTTAGTTTGTGAAGGAACTTTAATTGCAGTAAATAAAAGTTGTCTGACAACTTGATTTCATATGCAGTGGTGCGGTGGTGGCATTTTATGTTTTTAAGCTTTTATCGAAGGACAAGCCACGCATGGAACCTGGGACTGATAATTGATGTGCTCTTTTGAGGTTAGTTTATTTTGATGTGCATGTTCTGTTCTCTCTGTTTTTCCCGAAATATGTGCATGTATGCATACTATTGCATCTATGGAAACTGCCCTGTTCATTGAGGGGAATGCCAGTGGTTTGCCTCATTTCTTCCATCATAGAAGTTCTAATCTGCAGCATATAGAGTTGGATTCCAGTATTGAGCCAACCAATATGCCCTATTCCTAGTTGTTACATGAAAACGTAGGTTCTCATTCTAAGTACACTATGATCCGGGAAAACTACCCTCTGTGAGGCATCCTTTACTCTCAGAGCACCCACCCACCCTCTATTTTTCTGAATAGATATTGAATCTCTCTCAGGAAGTGTACTTCCATTTCTGATTCCAGTGTTGAAATATTGAAATTTTCTTTCACATTTTCTCTGAAAAGTTTTTAATCTTCAACTGACCCAGGGAAGAAAGAACATATAAATACCGTCTTAATCTTGGCTCTGAAGGAAGTAGAATCAATAGCCAAGGAACCACAGTACAACCTTTTGATGCTGTTGAAGAATGTCAACTCACAGCATTTTTAGTTTTGAGTTGCTGTGAATCCATTGGGATAATCTTATGGTGAATAGAGGTAATTTAAAGAATGAGTTGTATGAGTGCTTTGAATAACAGTAATGTCCATTTCTATCCTTTTAATAGGTATAAAAAGTTGAATAAAATCTTTGTTTCACATAAAATGCTGCAGTTTGATTTTTGTTGGTTCCAAGTTGGCAGTTGAAATTAAAATGATCTTAGGATGCTTTTCTGATAAATTCTAACTGTTGTATTCACTCTGAGGAGGATCTTATGCTGTTAAGAACCATAAGCTTTGTGTATTTACAACATTATTGGTTGGTGCTAGCTTCGTTTACACGTTCTAAGCTACATCCATTGCATCAGCAGAGGACTTAGAAGAGGGGTCGTACTCCAATATCCAAATCAAGTGCTTGAATCTTCCATTTCATTCTCAAGTCCACTGGGGATAATGGCTTGCTCCATTTCACAAGCAGTTATGTATAATATAGTAAACATGAGGTTTATGTCTGCCTTTTGAGATGATAACATTGGCAGGCTAGAGTCATCAACAGGGGGGAAAAGGTTGTAACATGTTGTGGGCTCTATCAGTTTATGCATTGGGGCCTCTAAACACCAAATGCATCTCAACAGTTGAGAGTAGAGACAATATGGATGCACAGTTGTACATTAGTTGAAGGCTTTGCCAAATGAAAATGGTCTTAAAAAGAAAGGGTAAAACATCTATAGAATAAAATCTCTCCCCTCCTATTCTCCTATAAAAGGCTTCAGGAAAAAGCCTTTTTCCCTCAAGTCCTAAATCCTACCCTAACATGCCAATGTATCTTACCACAACATTGGTTGAACTCTAAACCCTAAACCAAAGCTCTGCTTATACAAAACAACAATGAACACACAAGGCTGCATCAGATTTTTCCTATACCCTAGGCCTAGGAGATGAATTTATACATGTACATTTTAGCTTCATCCGGGATAAAATACGACGAAACTAAGTGTCATATCAAGTGAATTCACAGAACTTGTGAATGAGGAGTCCATTTTCAGTGTATACTATTAAATAATGCAATGAAGAAATCAGGCAGAAGCATCCTAGAACCTTGGAGGAAATTTGATTGGTTTTGAATTCAAAGATCAGTGTTAGATATATACATTCAAAAGTTGAATGAAAGAAAGAAAAACAAAGCATGGATGTTGTTTTTTCATATTCACACACGTAAACTTTGGAAAAATAAGTGTGTGCATAGCTGAAGTCTTGTGTGGGACTTTGAATATAATACTATCAGTCTGCTTTTGTCATTTCCACAAACAAAATTAAAATATCCTTTGATCCACTGCCAGTTTTGGATTTTTCCTTTGCATCAGCCAATACGCCATGGGTGATGGGGGTGCTATGCTATATCTAGATATAATAGACTCCTACTTTAATCCATCCGTCTCTTTTCTGTAACCTAGTGCCTAATGCTAATCCATTCTTTTTCAGGTGCCGCCGTTTATATTTTACTATTATTTCATCCAACAGAATCTATATAAAACAGTAATAAAAAACTATTGTGCTTAAAGTACAATGTATCTTACCACAACACTGGAGACCACTTGTTTTGGGGGGGTTATATAACTAGTTATATTTTTCTTTATAGAAAATTCATGGAGTAGTAGATATGATTAGATAAGAGAGATTTTGTTTGATATTGAGAAATTATTGTGATCACTGTTTCTAGTCTTACCATACAAACCAACAAGAAAGCTCAAATCTATAATGGTGTCACTTTCTCGAGAATATTTATCTGTCATCCTCAAAGATTGTGTTTTTCATTAAAAAGGAAACAGTAAATCACTCTCATGAGATCGATATATGTATATTTCATCTTTTACCACACGTTCGCTTTTCTTAAAGCAATTCACCCCAAAATGCATGACCAGGTTCAAAAGTAACCTGTTCTTCGTATCTTTATGTAGCATATAAAAAAATAACAAAATTTTCACTGTAAATATGGTTTCATCGAGTAAAATATATTCCGACTTTAAAGAATATTATTAGAAAAATAACCTTAAATAAAAAAATGTACGCCTAAACCAAAAAGGAAGATAAAACATGGTAATAATTTCTTTTAGAAATCGAGCAACTCTTGTGCGTGTGTATACATGAAAAATGAGTAACAGGAAAGAGTTGCTAGCAGCACTTGGCAGCTCTATTTTTATTGCAAGAAAAATATGCGAAAACACAATATTTCTACATTACGATTACAAGGAGATCATACAAGTAGCTTTAAAAATCATCAGCATAATAGCCAAATAAGGTGCATGCCCCATCAACACTCAAGAAACTCATCTAAATCTAGTACAGAATCCACCACCTCGAAGATAACATCGTGATCAGCTGACAACACACTCATTTCGGCCGATGGATCAAACGTACTCAGATGATCAGATTCATTGTAGGTGATGGTCTTATCATCCTCTTTGTCTTGCTGCTTTACTGAAGAGAGAAAAGGGTTGTTTGCAAAGCTGAGGATTATGGAGGAGTGGTTGGAGATGGGATGATCGTCGACAATGAAATAAGATGAGTTGAGCATGTGTTTGCACGTGTGATCACCTAAATAAATTGTTTCATACTTTGGAGGATCATCTTCAATCATCTGGACTTGCTTTGTTGCAACGCAGCCTTGCTCCTTGTGGGTGCATCTATAGTAGCTTCTGCAAACATATTGTACGTATAATCTCTTGGTATTAGTTTAGCAACTTAAAAGAATGAGGAGAAAAACTACTTAAGCAAGTCAAGATATAAATTATCATAATAAAATTTAACTAAATAATATGGTTAAAAGGAGAAATTATTTTATGTACCGGTTCCACCACGTCATTCCTGGTTCTAACCACTAAAAAGTAGCCAACTATTTTTTATATTTTCCATGTCATTTTTTCAAGAATGAATCTTCACTTTTTTTATTGCCATGTAAATAGGTAGTATGTGGTTAAATAGAGATTAATTAAGAAAGAAAAAATGATATGAAAAATAAAAATTAATTGGCTATTTTTTAATAGTTAGGGATCATGGATAACGTGGTGAAATCGGTCCATAGAATAATCTCTCGGTTAAAAGAACGCTTGGAAACTAAAAAACCAGTTACTCTTAAGTTTCCTTATTTTGAGCAAAATTTTTAATTCAACCAAATAAGGATACATTTTATTGAGGACTCGTTTTGGAGTAAAACATTGTTTGACAAAGACAAGAGTGTCTTATGTTTTCTATTTGGACAAGTCAGAAAACATGGAAAAAGTACCTTGCCTCTAAGCTGGAGCATGTCTATATGTATAGCAAACTTAGAGACTGGGTGTCTGTATGTAACGTTTCCAGTGAACTAAAATCTATATTTTAGTTCACTGAGAAACAGTATTAGTGCAACTGTGAGTTTTGTAAGCTGTATGTCTTGTATTCAGAATGATATTATATACTTGCTTTGTCTCTATTAAATGAAAGGGGAAAAGAGAAAAAAAACTCAAATTGGTCTATTCTTCGATATAGATTAAAGAAAATATACCATGGATAATATCGGATGTGATGATAATCAGGGATGCAGTTAGGATTTAGGTCGAATGAACAAAACATAAAAATATAAAAAGAAATAGACTAGTATTTCCCTAGCTTGTATCATTTGTGAGGGTAATTATAAACATAAAAAAGGAGTGATGTTTTTATTCCATTCTATGTCCGAAAACATCTATTCTCCTGGAATCTTCCTCTTCCACTCTATGTAAAAGTAGAAATAGTGATCTGGTACGAAAGAGAAATTACTCACCTTGGGTAATTAGAATTTAGGATTTGTTTCTGCCCATATTTCCTCCACGCATACCCATCATCTATCAGTGCTGAGGCTATGCTTCTCCTAGCTCTTGCCCTTGCCACTGCCACACTCCTCCTGTAAATAAATTATGAGAAAACCCTAGATTCATAGCCATAACCATAGGGACTGTAATAATATTCGATTGTTCTTCCTTTTCATCCAAAACTGATATTTTGGATGAAAATAACTAAGAATAAAATACCTCCTTTTGCTCTTGTAAGATGCTCTTTCGTCCTTCCGAGGAGAGGCAGAAGGACTACTCTTAATGTTCTCATCTGAATCCTCCGATTTCCGACCATCGTAGCTCATCTTGTTCCCAAGCTCCTCCTTCATATTATTATCATCACCATAACTGTTTGTGCTTTTTAAAATGGAAATTGTGTTGGCAAAAGTGTTGCAGATTTTGGTGACTAGATCTTCTCCACCCACCATACCCGAATCATCGATTGTTGATTGATTGAGCAGATCTCGTAGCTGATTTGTCAACTCCCTGCCTCGGACAAGTTCATCGATTGCCTTGTTTGTGTTCCAAGACATGTTTTCCCACCAAATCCTGTTTTTCTTTTCTTTTTTGGGTAATGTTATTAAGCCAACTGCAAGCTGGACAGGGTGAAAGAGAAGAGCCCTAATAGTTACATCGTGAATTCACGAAAGAGACAAGAACCAAAGCAGAAGAATCAACGAATGGAGGGTATCCTTTTTCATTTCAATCCCCACGCGCCCTCACACATACTCGCTCTAACTGTTGGAAACACAACTGGTATTAATGGTACTGGATTTAATGTTCAAGGGAATAAAAAATTAACTACAACAATATAGGTTTTCAATGATAAATTAATAGTAATAAAAATAATTTAATCATAAATATTATTTTTTGTGATAATTTTTTTGCGTGACTTTATTAATATAAGTAATTGTGATAAACTTTTATTTGATCACATTAACAGTAGTAATTGTGACGATTATATTTTTTATAAAAAATTCTCTTTAAAAGACGGTAATTATAACACAAAATTTAATGTCACTAAAACTTTAATACACAATAATAACGATATGTGAAATGATCACTATTATTTAAGATTTGTTGTAACAACGAAATTACATGTTACTTATTTTTTTTTTGTTGTGATAAATTTTATCACTAATAAAAACTAAAAATAATGATAAATTAAATATTGTAACAATAATAAATATTTTTTTTATAAATAGAAAAAATTAAAGTTATCATCAACTAATTTGTCAAAAAGGTAAACTATTTTTATTAGTCTCTATTATGTGTAAGTTATTGTTTTAGTCAATTTATTTTGATTACCTTTAATCCTTATATTTTTCTAAAATTTTAGAATTTATATCATAATCTTAACGGGATACTAGCTAGTAATATAATTAAATTAAAAGGACTAAAAATGATCAAATTAGAAAAATTAAATAAGCAACTTATGTATAATAAACTCGCTAAAAATTACTTAATATATTTATAGACTACCATTCTTGTTAAGATCGTAATTTTAAATTTTAAATAGTATAAAATTAAATTTAAAGTGACCAAATTAAAATTTAAAGATTAATATATAATTTTAGCATAATATATGATTAAAAAATAAAAATATTATATTATAATTAGTTTTTTTCTTAAAAAATCTAAATAGTTTCTTCTACATACAATACATACGTGCTTTGTATAAGAAATTATAAAAAAATAGTTAAATTATTATTATAATAATTAATGTTATAATTAATACATAATTTTAAAATAAATAAAATTAGTTTTGATTATAATTTAACTTAAGTACTATTTTCTTTTCAAAAAATATCAATTTTCTTTTCTAGTCTAGTGGATAAGTATTGCACTCACGCCCTAAAGTTTTCAGGTTCAATCCTCCTTGAAGCTATGCATGTGCTGCATCATCTATAATTTAGAGGAACAATATATTTTCGACACTATTTAATAAATATTTATGATAAAACATTTGTAAAAGAATAACATTAGTGTCTAAATTTAATAACAACAGACGATGAATCAAAAATATAGTCACTAAAAATTTTAGTGATCAAATTTAACATTTTTTATCATCATTTTTAATATCGTTAAAAATATATTTTTTTTAATTTTTAGAAATTATAATTTTTTTCTCTTTCATTTTGTCCAGTCAAATTTAAAACTTTCTAAATTAATAATTAAACATTTAATATATTTTTATTTTAGTTATTTAGACGTTAAATCATAGATGGAAGGTTGACATGTCAACCATATATGTTATTGTGAATTCATTTTACTTATATGCAAATTCAAATTTAGGATTTCATATAAGATGTACAAACTATTAACAAAGTATATTAAAATGTAATAAGTATAAAATTTATAGAGTTTAGGGGATGCATAATTAAATTATTATAATAAAAAACTTAAAAATTTTAAGATCCATCCTTGTTTGCATGGCAGTCACATGTCATCCATGTTATTCTTTTTATCTTTTTTTCAACGATAAATGTTTTACAATTTTACTCTTCAATCATATCGGTGTTGAAATAATCACTTTTTAGTGTGTGTTTTTTTATCACTTACAACGCCAATAAATTTATGTCATTATCTCTTACAGCTATATTAGTTTGTATTTGTCTTAAAATCATGTTAAAACTTGTAAAATTCAATCCAAAATTTTAATAAAACTGTTAAAGGAAATATAGTCATAGAACAACCACAAAATATGCAATCCAAATTGTCAAATATTGTAGATTGATTTTGTATTATCTCTTTCCTTACCTATCAACATGCACCTAATGATGTCAGATTCAATGCTTGGGACAAGGCACCACACCGCTGGCACACGCTGGATACCCCTAGGCCCCATGGGCGCTAGAGACCGAGTCCCCTCGTCGGGCATCGTCATCATCATCTCTTTGACACCGGGACAAATCTTCCGATCATCGGAAAAAGTCAAGCGATCCTTTAAGCAAATAATAGGACGAAATTTAGGTCGACGACTCACCTATGAAGCTATCATCTTCCCCCGTATTCCATCAATGTGCGGGGAGAATGCACCATAGCATCGATATCGCATCATGTAAATAATTCTGACCACCACCTCCCCACCATCGGATGAACTGGCCACCATGTTCCGAGTATGGGGCGACACCGCTGGCCTCCCCCAAGCCTCATGGGTGTTGGAGATCGAGCCCCCCGTCGGGCATCGGCTGGGGTCGTAGATCACTTCCCCCTAAAGAGCTAAAAAAAACTTTTCAGAAATGTCCTCAGTATACATTGAAATGTCTGAAACGGGGACACTTTTGATCTGAGCCACCATGGTGCGCAACCGTCGGCCTGGACCAGGACACCACTGTGTGGAACGAACCAGCCCTTCATCGGAGAGGAGATACATCCATGCCGCACAATCATAAACCCAACACCCTCACGAGAATCCTCCACATCGGACCCCCTAGCACCAAAGTCGGACCCCTCGTCCATGAACTTAACTACGATAAACAGCCCTCCGACAAGAACGAAACCTCCATGAATCCATTTTCCGAGCACTTCTCGACCAGACAAGGCCCTCCCTTGAGCATGGTGCTTCAAAGAAGAAGAAGAAAGAGGATAGATTTCTTTCCACCGAGTAGAACCTCCATAACCACGAACCATAACCAAAGCCCTATGGTGAGGGACATCGGAAAAGCACCGACCACCACATGGCGGCCACTGATCCAGACCCCCTAAAGAGCAAACGAAACATCCTGGAAATACTCCCAGAAAACATTGTTTTTTTTTCTTGAAGGTGGATTTCATTACTTAGCCATAAATGGCATCATTGATTACAACCTCACTAATGCAATATGGAACATCAAAAGAAAATACATAAGGATCGTTCCAAGTTAAGCTCCATTTTGCAAGAAGATGTGTAGCTTTGTTTGCTTCTCGACCAACATGGACAACAAGAAAATTACTATGTTCGTTCAAAATCGAGAAGGCATCACAGAGATGATTTGTAGCAACAGATCTGTCCAAATTGTCCGTGTTAAGCTTACCAACAATGTCTATGGAGTCGTCCTCAACAACAACAGAGTCCCAACCATTGCGAGCAGCGAGTTGGATCCCCACCGTAAATGCACAGGCTTCCACAGTCTCGGCATTATGAACTCCTTGGAGTCGATAGGCTTGAGCGTCAAGCACTAGGCCATGCACATTACGGGCCACTACCCCCACTGATGTCTCCCCTGTGTTAGGCAAGAATGCTGCATCAACATTGACTTTAATCTTATTTTCGTTGGGGCATTTTCAATTAACATCTCGGTTATAAGTGATCAGATTACCCGTGTGCTCGTGTGACACCGAGTATTCTGTTGCAATAAGCTGTACATAATCCACGATCGCCTGAACCGAAATTAGTATATTATCATGGCTCTATTTATTCCTTCGATTCCACAGAAGGATAATTAAGAATATGAACTGCTCTTTGTCAAGTTTCTTGAGCGATTCCTCTAGCCATATTTTGCAACTTGGAAACTGACCCGTAAGGAGAATAGGCGAAAGAGCAACCAAGTCAAGAGCTTCCTTGGTGGCTGGACAATCTCGGAAGGCATGCAAGCAAGTTTCAATCTCTCGGTTGCAAAGTTTACATAAACCATCAGTAAGGCCAGTCGCAACAAGTTTATGACCCGTGGGGAAGGCATCATGGCAAAGACGCTAACCAAAATTTTTTATCTTTGGCAAGGTTGGAATTTTTGCCATGGCTTTCCAAATAATCGAGGAGTCCCTGTTCTCATTGTTTTGATTAAGCAGCCATGTATAGCCTGTTTTGGTAGTATAGTTCCCTGAAGAGTGATACCCCAAACAAGCACATCTTCAAAGACCGGAGCAATCGGGCAGTGAATGATAGCATTAGCGTCTATCTCACTAAAAACATGTCGGACTTTTAAAACGTTCCAAGCAGCAAGATCAGGTATCATAAATTCAGCAACAGAAATAGGGCACAATGGATTATCAAGGTGGTTACCTTCAATAGCAATTGGATTAGACGCACCCCATCCATCTTTAAAGATCTTAGCCTTGCTATTAATCCTTATCCGCTAATGAAACCCATCTTTCATCACTTCTTTTGCTTTGAAGATACCACTCCAAACGAATGAGCATTTGTCACCATGCTTAGCATCAAACATATTTCCACTCAGGAAGTACTTGGCCGAGAGTACTTTAAAGCAAAGAGAGTCTTTGTTGCAAGCAAGACTCCATACTTGTTTGGCTAGTCTAGACATATTGAATGTTTTTAGATCTCTGAATCCAAGGCCTCCAACATTTTTTGGTTGACACAGTTTGCTCCAAGCTACATGTGGCCATTCTTTTTCTTTATGATTACCAGACCACCAGAACTTTCTTGTTATTGAGACCATGGGGTTAATGATGCAATCTGGAAGCAGAAAGCAAGACATTGCATAAGCGGGGATGGCTTGAGCGACAGATTTAATAAGGACCTCTCTACCTCCATACAACAACAAACTCCTTGTCCAATTAGAAACTTTTTTCTCCATATTATTCCCCAAGTATCCGAGCGCATCAATTTTGTCTTTCCCAACAATCAGAGGGAGTCCAAGGTAATGCCCGACATCTTGTTCTTCCCTCATGCCGAGTGCCTCCTTAATGGACAATTTACTTAGCTCGCTCATACCATTGCTAAAGTAAATGAAAGACTTGTCCATATTAACTTTTTGCTCGGAAGAGCTTTCGTACATGGAAAGGACTTGCTTCAATTGTAACGCTTCCTCCTTAGAATTTTTGATGAACAAAAGACAGTCATCCGCATAGAGGAGGTGATTCACCCTCAGCCCTTGTAGGCTTGCTCGGATACCTTTGATTCGCCCTCTTTCTTGTTCTTTTAATAATACAGCCGAGAGCCCCTCTGTACAAAAGAGAAAGAGATAGGGTGATAGAGGATCGCCTTGTCGCAATCCTCTTGATGGTCCAAAGGCATCAGAAATCACACCATTAAGCTTAATACAATATGAAACAGAAGAAACACAAGACATTACAATATCGATCCATTTCGAGGCAAAGCCTATTTTGGCCATAATATCCACAAAAAAGTGTCACTTCACCCGATCATAGGCCTTCTCCATATCCAGCTTTATTGCGGCTCCCTTGTTAGGGCCATTTTTTGATCCCTTAAGATAGTGCATCAGCTCGTGAGCCACAATAATGTTATCCGAGATTAACCGTCTCGATAAAAAGACACTCTGATTCTCTGCAATGCAGTCAAACATGATTGGCTTCAATCGATTAACAAGGACCTTGGAGTAGGTTTTGTACACCATGTTGCACAGGCTTATGGGACGGAAGTGCTTCATAAGAGATGGCTCCCCAACTTTTGGAATAAGAACAATCACAGTTCTATTAACTTCATTCATGCTAATATTGCCATTCAACAGATCAAGGCAAAGACGAGTGAAATCATGATTGAGAACCTTCCAAAATTTCCTAAAAAAGGAAGTAGGGAGACCGTCAATACCTGGGGATTTGTTCGGGTGTATTTGGAAGAAAGCTTTATGAACTTCTGTAACAATAAAGTTCACACATAGTTTATTGTTCATCTCAGAAGTGACACAGCTTTCAACCACCTGGAGGATCAGTTCCGAGGATGATCCACCATTTGTTTGGAACAAATCAGAGAAGAACTTGGTTGCCACATCAAATACCTTCTCATCACCTTCAACCCATCTTCCTTCACTATCCATAATGCCTTTGATAGCATTTCTTCTCCTTATATTGCTAGCTCGTGCATGAAAAAAGCTAGTATTTCTATCCCCTTCTTTAAGCCATTTAATACAAGATCGTTGCCTCCAATAGATTTCATCCTTGTCGAGTACCTCTTTAAGGTTCCCTTTCGCCCTCTTCAAAGCATCCAGATTTGCCTCTGTAATGTCTTCATTAATTAGCCTCTCAACTTGGAGTTGCAATCGTTTCTTGTCTTTAGAATTTTCCTTCCTTCTCTTAAGTTGCCAAGTTTTGAGATTGACACCAACTCTTTTGAATTTTTCCAACACCATCCCCTCTGGACCGCTCCATGAATCTTGCACAATGTGAGAACAATCTGGTTCATTAGACCAACACATATCAAAACGGAAGTAGTCCTCGAAACCACTTATCCTTGCTTGTTTAGTGTCCGTATTTAGGAGAAGGAAACAATGATCAGACTCTTTAGAGAATTCGGTGATCACCTCAAATTGACCAAAGGAGTGCAACCAAGGAGTGTTAGCCACAAAACGATCAAGTCTTTGCTTGATGTGGTTTTCAATGGAGTCCCCATAATGCCACATGAACCAGCCTCTGCTTGGTTTGATATCCCACAAGCCATTCCTTTCAAGAGCATCTCTAAAGCAATCCATCTCCACCCTTGGTTTCCTCCTACCACCAGCCTTTTCATTCAAGCATAAGATGTCATTAAGGTCACCCCCCAAAAGCCAAGGTAATTGAGATTCCCCTTTAAGCCTATCAAGTAATTCCCAATCAACATGCTTCATAGGTCGATAGGTTGTTCCATACATTCCGGTAAAACAAAATTTTTTTGTCTCAACCGAAACTTCAACATCAATGTGGGCATTGGAGAAAGACAGTAGGTCAATTGTTATACTATCTTTCCACAATAATAACAAACCAACACAACTATCCGAACGAGCAACATCAATGGCCCCAAACATGTTTAATTTTCTACAAACAAAATCGATCTTATTCTTCAACAATCTAGTTTCACTAATAAACAGAAGGTCAGGATTGTTCAAGGTAACGTACCTTGACAAGGCTTGAACTGTTACGAGGTTTCCCAAGCCTCGACAGTTCCAGCATAGTATTTTCATGGCTCCCGGTGGGGCTGACACTCAGCCTCCACCGATATAGGTGCCTTAAGAGGGGACACCACCTCCTGTCCAATTTCGTAAACATCTGAGGGGGGGCAATGCATCGACTTAGCCTTCTTGGACTTCTTCGTGGAATACACATCCAATTTATTTTTCAATGATTGTTTAGCACCATTGACTTTGGATGGTACCGAGGATTGAGCCATTGATTGGGACGGGTCCATCAACATACCGGGTGCTTTAGTCTTGGCTACCTCATCCAAATTTCCAAAGGTAGCTTTCTCACTCGAGTTTGAGTCCTGGCTTTTTTTTGTAAACACAATTCTCGGTTTCTGTTTCTTGCAGGAGTTCCCAGTACTACTCCTTGTATTTTCTACTCTTAGCCACTCCCTAAATTGGAAATTAGGGTTGTTGCCTTCGGGTAAGTCCGGACATAATGTGTATTCGTGGCCAATAATGCCGCAATAGAAGCAGTACTTTGGAAGTCTCTCATAATTGGCCAAACAGATTCGCGGTTGACCTGTTTTGATGTTCTTCCCCAAAGTAATACACCTCTTGAGGGGCTTTCTACTATCAAGCTCCACTCGGATTCGAAGGAACTCACCGGTACATCCATCCTCATCACGCAAGTCTGTTGTAATGCTCTTCCCAAATTTATTGCCACCGCTTCACCCACCCGACTTGTCATGTATCCCAACGGGACATCATAGATTCGAATCCAAATAGGGAGAGGGTTAAAGTCATAATCCTTTGGACTGAGCAGACGATTGAATGATTTAATAGCAAGGAGTTCACCATCAAAGGTCCAAGGACATCTCCCTAACACAAAATCTTTGTCGTCCTCCCTTTTAAACTTGAACAAGAACATGTTCGGCCTAAGGGAGGTTGCTTCATCAAGAGGGTGTTCCTTCCACACCGAGAAGAACACTCTAATGAGCTTCGGGCCATCGACAATGTTTGGGGACACAAGTTTCCCAACTATCCATTTTTCCCCCCTTCAACTGGTTCATTACCCAACTCTTTAATTTCATCCGTGACCAATAGCTCCTCTTTGGTGAATTGTAGCCCTTCCATTTGTTTGACAAGCTCAATCTGAGATACCTCCATCATTTTCTCACTCGAAGCCATGAGAGCAAGCAACCAAAGATAAAAACGCAAGGAACCAACAAGAGAGATAGCCACTCTTTTGGGCAAATGATGGTTGAAAGAGTGATATGTTCCCTCTACCCTATTGTCCGATCCTCAATCGAATAGGGACAAAATAAAATTTTCAATTAATGACCAGCAGCTTTCCCTTCTTTTTCGAGTAGAGCACCTTTCCCAGATTAGCAAAACTGGAATCTGCTAGTCGTACGGACCAGTACTGCAGGTACTATTCTGGGCAAATAGTACACTGCTCCAGCTTTTCAATCCGAGGCATGTAGTCTGATATTTGATTACGATGGGACATGATGGATTAAGCGCCTTGGGCTCGGGAAGGCTGCTATTCTTTACAACAATATAACAGGTTGACCTTCCAAAATTAGGCCAACCATCAGAACCTACGATGCGACCTAGGTGTAGTAAGTTCGCCCGATGGGGTAATAATCTGAAATTTACCCTCCCCTATCTTCGAAAAAGTTGATTTTCTTAATTAATGGGGCTGAGAACAGTAACCATGGGCGGGAAAAATTAAGCCGTGGGTAAAAAACGCGCCAATAGTTCGTCTTCTTCCTTTGGACACCGGGATATTTTTTTCGATCGTCAGAAAATTTTAAGCCACCCAATAATAAGCTTATTAATCGGAACTTTGGACGAAGGCCCATCCATAGGGCCTCAAACATCGAACGGACACCCTCATTGTGTGGGAAAACCCAAATAAAGCATCAAAAATTAATCATATAAATTATTCTGGTCGACGCTGTCGCACCATCGGACGTGCCGGCCATCACCGTCGAGACAAGGGACCACACCGCTGGCACTCGCTGGCCTCCCTCAGGCCTCATGGGCGTTGGAGACCGAGCCCCCCCTCGGGCGTCGACTGGAGTCGTGGATCACTCCCCCTAAAGAGCTAAAAAAACATTGCATGAATGTCCCCGGTAGATATTGTTTTATTTTGAAAGTTGGATTGTATTACTTAGCCATAGATGACATCATCAATTACATAGCTTTGAATACAATCTGGAACCTCATAAGAGAAAGTAAAAGCATCATTACAAGTGATGGCCCATTGGGCAAGTGTGTGCGCAACTCGGTTTGCATCACGACAAATGTGAATAACTTTGAATCCAGCATTCTCTCGAAGTATAAAAAAGGATTCTGAGAGGTGCGAGGCAGTGATAGACCGATCAAGTTCCTTGGCATTTACTTTGTTGATGATTGCAATCGAGTCTCCCTCCACAACAATATTGAGCCAATTTCCAGCAACGACCATTTGGAGGCCTAACGTGAGGGCACATGCTTCGGCAGTTTCAGCACTATGAGACCCTTCAAGTTTAAAAGCATTCGCGTCAATGATCAGGCCATTACAATTTCGTGCCACGGCTGTGATGGAGGCATCTCCTGAATCTGCGAAAAAGGCAGCATCAACATTGATCTTAATGATCTCATTTGCTGGGCAGGTCCATTTTTTAGCCCTGCTGCATGGCACTTGGGTGCTAGTATGCTCATCATGGGCAGCAACATTAAAATCTGAGGCAAGGAGTTGGGCATAATCAATGACAACCCTTACAGGGAGAAGCTTGTTCTCATGATGGAGCTTGTTTCTCCGATTCCAGAGGTTCCAAAGCAGGACAATGAGGAGATTAAACTGGTCTTTGTTGAGCACTTCTAAACATTCCTCCAATCAAGCCTTGCAATTCGGAAAAGGACCACGAGGCAGGATAAGCGATAAGGCAAAAAGGTCGAAGACTTCTTTGAGGCATGGGCATTCTCAAAAGGCATGAAGGCATGTCTCCAGGTCATTTTGGCAGAATTTACAAGTGCCCGAGGAGAGGCCAGCATTAACAAGTTTTTGCCCAGTAGGAAAGGCATCTTGGCAAAGTCTTCAACCAAAGATTCTGATTTTTTGGAGGGTAGGTAGCTTTGCCATGGCCTTCCATATGGAGGAATTGTTTCGGTCAGTTCTGCTGCTCCTTTGAGAGAGAAGCCAATTATAACCTGACCTTGTGGAGTACATACCCGATGAATGGTTGCTCCAAAGAAGGATGTCTTCAGGGACAGGTGCAATGGGGCAACGACTGATGAGGGTGGCATTATTCTGCGAGAAAACCTGGTTCAGTTTAATAATGTTCCAGGCAGCAACATTAGGAACCATGAACTCGCCACATTTAACGGGGCAGATAGCATTATCGAGGTGGGATCCCTCAAGAGCAATGGGTTTAGCACATCCCCACCTATCTTGAAAAATGCACACATCACTATTAATACTGAGCCGCCAATGAAAGTCATCTTTAATCGCTTTTTTAGCTTTGTAAATGCCACTCCAAATGAAGGAAGTTTTGTCACCTTGCTTGGCCTCAAGGATATTACCATTAGGAAAATACTTGGCCGAGAGAACTTTGAAGCAAAGAGAGTCCTTGGAACAAATGAGTCTCCAAACTTGCTTGGCAAGCAATGCAAGGTTGAAGAGCTTCAAATCTCTAAAGCCAAGTCCGTTAGCACCCTTCGGTTGACAAAGGTTCTTCCAAGCCACATGGGGCCAGCCACGGTCTTTTGCTTTCCCAGACCACCAAAAGCTTCGAATGGTAGAGACCATAGGGTCCAAGATATAATCAGGGAGAAGGAAGCACGCCATTGCATACGCTGGGACTGCTTGGGCAACCGATTTAATGAGCACTTCCCTTCTCCCGTAGGAGAAGAGGTTCTTGGTCCAGCTACACACCCTCTTATCAATGTTAACATCTAAGTAGTCAAGGGCCTCGGTCTTGTTTTTGCCCACAATTAGAGGAAGGCCTAGATAGTGGCCAATGGTCAATTCCTCTCGCATGCCAAGGGTCTCGATAATGGCTGATTTACATTGTTGGCTCATCCCATTACTGAAGTAGATAGAGGATTTATCTACATTGATTTTTTGCCCCGATGAAGCTTCATAGATAGAGAGAACTTGTTTCAAACGCTCAGCCTCTTCAATCAAATTCCGGATGAACAAAATGCAGTCATCAGCGTAGAGGAGGTGGTTCACCCTTGGGCCATGCATGCTTGCCCTTACCCCTCTAATAAGACCCTCTCTTTGGTCCTTTAGAAGCAAGGCCGAAAGTTCCTGTGTGCAAAAAAGGAACAAATATGGGGACAGGGGGTCTCCTTGTCTTAAGCCTTTGGTGGGGCGAAAGAAATCTGAAATAGCACTGTTAATTCTGAGGCAAAAGGAAACAGAAGAGACACAAGACATGATAATGTCAACCCACTTGGCAGCAAAGCCCATTTTAAGCATAACATCATTTAAAAAGTTCCATTCAACTCTATCAAAAGCTTTCTCCATATCAAGTTTGATAGAAGGATATTTGTTAGGTTCATTCTTAGAACCTTTAAGGTAATAGAGCAGTTCATGGGCAATGACAACATTATCAGAGATGATTCTTCTAGAAACAAAAGCACTCTGATTTTCAGCAATACACAAAGGCATCAAGGGCTTAAGGCGATTAACAATCATTTTCGAGCAAGTTTTATAAACAACATTGCAGAGGCTAATCGGTCTAAAGTTCTTCATAAGGGTCGGGTTATCTATTTTCGGAATGAGAACAATGACCGTTTGATTAGCATCACTCATGCTTATTTTTCCATTAAGCAAGTCAAGGCAAAGCATGCAAAAATCAGCGGAAAGAATAGACCAGAATTTCCGATAGAACGAGGCTGGAAGGCCATCAATACCTGGTGCCTTGTTGGGATGAATTTGGAAGAAAGCTCTCTTCACATCCTCTACTGTGAATTCGGTACATAGCTTGTCATTCATCTCCGAAGTGATGCAAGGCTCAATGGCATCCAAGATCATGTTGGAGGTGGTGGCAGAATCTGATTGGTAGAGTTTGGAGAAGAATTTAATAGCCACCTGCAAGACATTTTCGGTTCCCTCCATCCAGGTCCCCTCATTGTTCTCAATGCCTTTGAGCATGTTCTTTTTTCTACGAGAGTTTGCTCTAGCATGGAAGAAACCAGTGTTACGGTCACCTTCCTTAAGCCACTGGACCCTTGATCTTTGCCTCCAGTAGATTTCTTCTTTATCCAGCAAGGCCTTCAACTCAACTTTGGAATTTTTCAACTCCTCAAGGTTTGAATCAGTGATCGGTTTGTCGAGAAGGTATTCAATCCTTTTTTGGAGTTGATTCTTGCGTTTGACAGAAGTCTTTCTACGTTCCGATTGCCAATTAGATAGGTTGGCTCCAACGTGCCCCATTACTATTTGCCCAAGATTGATTGACAATGTTGAGGCATTCCTCCTCGTTAGCCCAACAAGTGACAATGTTGAGGCATTCCTCCTCGTTAGCCCCCCTTGGCTAGGGCCACCTTCCGTATGAAGTAGGAGGAGGCAATGGTCTGAATCTTTAGTAAATTCTGTGGTGACTTTGCATTGGCCAAAGGCACTCAACCATGGGATGGTGGCCACAAAGCGATCAATCCTCTCCTTTATGTGAAACAGTGTCCCCAAAGTACCAAGTGAACCATCCTCTGCTTGGTTTAATGTCCCATAGTCCATTGCGTTCGAGGGCACATCGAAAGGCATCCATGTCCACTTTCGGCTTCCTTCTGCCACCAGCTTTCTCATTCGATCCCAAGATAGCATTGAGGTCCCCCCCAAGAAGCCAAGGCAAATCCGAGATATCCCTCAATTTATCAAGAAGTTCCCAATCGAGGTGTTTTTTCGATCGATCATAGGTGTCATACATTCCAGTAAAACGGAAATTCAGAGGGCCTTTTGAAACAATAACATCGATGTGCGAGTTTGAGTAAGAAAGGAGGTCAACTTGTAAACCCTCCTTCCATAGCAAGAGCAGGCCAACACAAGAATCACTTTTCTCAACATCAATGCAGCCATGCATTCTCAATCTTCTACGGACACCATCAGTTTTATTCTTAAACAGACGCGACTCACTAATAAAGATCAAACAGGGATCGTGCAAGGTTATGTACCTTGACAAGGCTTGAACTGTACCAGAGTTTCCCAGGCCCCGACAGTTCCAACATAGGGTCTTCATTGCTCCCGGTGGGGCTAGCAACCAGCCTCCACCGATATAAGTGTCTTGAGAGGTGACACTGCCTCCGTATCAATTTCCACTTTATTGGAAGGAGCAACGAGCTGAGTTTCCACCTTCTTTCCATGTTTCCAGCAAGCATCATCAAGAGAGAAGGGAGACCAAGGACGATGGAGGTGGCGCTCATTTGGTGGCCAAAGTTCAAGAAATTCAGTTTCCCGATGGGGGTGGCGCTCATTAATTTTCCCCCAGCCTTTAGAGGCCCTAAGGACGATATTCTGGTTCGAAATTGGCTTTTCAGCCTGCACACTGCTGCAAATCCAGTGCTGGCGGGTTGACTTTCCCGAAATACACCCGACTGCCCCTGGTGCAGGTACTGTCCGTACGACAGTTTCCGAAAGTAGCGAGAAAGAGGAAATGGTCCGCGCCTTGGGCCTTTCAAGCATGTTACACATTATTATCCGATTGTAGGTGCTATTTTGGGCAAAAAGTACACTGCTCCAACTTTCCAAACCGAGACATGTAATCAAAAATTTGATTACGATGGGACCCGATGGATTAGGTACCTTGGGCTCGGGACCTTGGGCTCGGGAAGGCTGCTATTTTTTGCAACACAATAGCATGTTGACCTTCCAAAATTAGGCCAACCATCAGCACCAGCGGTACGACCTAGGAGTAGCAGATCTGCCCGAAGGGGTAATAATCTGAAATTTACCCACCCCCTAGCTTTGAAAAAGCTGATTTTCTTGATTGATGGGGCTATGAACAGTAACCATGGGCGGGAAAAAATTAAGTCGTGGGTAAACAGCGCACGAAAAGTTCATCTTCTTCCTTGGGACATCAGGACACTTTTTCCGATCATCGGAAAATTTTAAGCCACCATATGACAAGCTAAATGATCGATATTTCGGACGACGGTCCACCCATGGGGCCTCAAGCTTCGATCAAAACCCTCCAAAGTGCGGAAAAATCCAACTAAGGGGTCGAAAATCCATCGTTTTAATTTTTCTGGCAGCCGCCGCCGCACCGTCGGACATGCCGGACACCACCGTCGGGATAAGGGACCACACCGCTGGCACTCGCTGGCCTCCCCCAGGCCTCACGGGCGCTGGAGACCGAGCCCCCCCTCGAGCGTCGGCTAGGGTCGCGGATCACTCCCCCCTAAAGAGCTAAAAAAACTTTGCAGGAATATCCCCAGTAGACATTGAGATGTCTGAAATAGGGACACTCGGCTTCCCCGCCACCATGGTGCGATAGTGATGGCCCAAGCAGCGCCCCCATGGTGCGATAACTGTCGGCCACTCGTCGGGAAGGGACAACGACATTGTTGCACTACACGGTACCCTCCGACCATACGAACCACCAACAAGTACACTCGGTTTCCCCGCCACCATGGTGCGAGAGTGATGGCCCGAGTAGCACCCCCAAGGTGCGATAACTGTCGGCCACTCGTCGGGAGGGGCCAAGGACGTTGTTGCACTACACAGTACTCTCTGACCATACGAACCACTATCACGTCGGTCCTCCTAGCCCCATAATTGGACCCTTCGTCCATGAAAACAGCCCCGATGGGCGACAAACCAACAGGACCACCACCACCATGGGCTCCTCCTCCAAGCTCTTCTCGACCAGTCAAGGCCCTCCCTTGAGCATGATGCTTCGAAGAAGGGGAGAGAAGAGTGAAAACTATACAACGGAGGCAACCTCCATCACCATGAACCGTAATCAAAGCTCGACGGTGAGGGTGGTCGAGAAAGCACCGACCATCACAAGGTGGCCACTGTTCCAGACCCCCTAAAGAGCTTAAAAAACACCCTAGAAAAACACCCTAGAAGACATTGCTTTACTTGAAACGGAGACATTTCTAGAGAGAAGTCAGAGGATTTTCTCACACTAGAACCCCTTCCCCGCTCCCTCGTCCCCTCCCCGGTAGATATTGGGATGTCTGAAATAGGGACACTTTTTTCCCCACCACCATGGTGCGATAGCGATGACCCGAGCAACGCCCCCATGGTGCGATAATTGTCGGCCTCTCGTCGGGAAGGGAAAGCAACATTGCTGCACCATCCGATACCCTCCGACCTTGCGAACCACCATCACGTCGGGCTTCCTAGCCCCATAATCGAACCCCTCATCTATGAAAACAATCCCGATGGGCGGCAAACCAACAAGAATAACACCACCATGGGCTCTTCCTACGAGCTCTTCTCGACTAGCCAAGGCTCTCCCTTCTGCATGATGCTTCGAAGAAGGGGAGAGAAAAGTGAAAACCATATACCAGAGACAACCTCCATCACCATGAACCACTGCTAAAGCTCGACGGTGGGGGTGGCTGAGAAAGCACCGACCACCACAAGGCGGCCACTGTTCCAGACCCCCTAAAGAGCTTAAGAAACACCCTGGAAAAGCTACCAGAAGACATTGTCGTGCTTGAAACGGAGACATTTCTTAGAGAGAAGTCAGAGAACTTTCTCACACTTCCCAGTAGACTCTCCCAGTAAACATTGACTCCCATAAAACATTATCATGCTTGAAACGGGAACATATTTCCTAGAGAGAAGTCAGAGAAAATTTCTAGAGAGAAGTCAGAGAAAAATCTCTCCATCCCCAGTAGACAGAATTATATAAGTATTAGGGAAAACTAGACCCTAATAACAAATATATTAAAAAATAGGTCTCTTATAATAAATATCGAAAATAAATTTTAAAATTAGACTCTTAATAACAAGTATTAGAAAAAAAGGCGTGACTCTAATAGCAAATAACGATAATAAATAAATTTTAATAGTATATATTAAATATATTAAAAATTGTTTTTTAGAGTAATACCTCTAATAATAAGTTTATTAGAAGATAGGCCCCTAATAACAAACATTGCAAAAAATTATGAATTAAGAATCATAATAAAAAATATTAGGAAAAAAAAATAAGAGTAGACCTAATACAAAATATTAAAAAATAACAAGTTCTAAAAAATAAACTCATATAATAATAAATATCGAAAAAAATAATAATTAACCTACAATAATAAATATTAAAAAATAAATTATAATTAAAATTAAACATATTCGATAAAAATTAAAATTGAGGGCCCGACCCTCAGAGACAAACATGTTTATGAGTAAGGTTGCATTTAGGTTACACTTGTAACCTTGATAATATTAAAGTATTTCATTTGAAATCATTAATTAATCTAATATACGCATTGATAATTTTTTTTTCAAATATGAAGAGTGACCTAAATGTAACATTGCCTTTAATTGAGTGATCTAGATATAACATTTAATAATTAAGTGACCCAAATATAACATTACCTATAATTAAATGATCTAAATATAACTTTTAATAATTAGATAACTTAAATATAACCTTACCCATAATAAGTTATCTTCATTTTAGTTTACCCTATAATGTTTTATTTTAATCCCAGCCTAAGTTGTTTGACCTCGAATATTTCGGGAGAAAGGCTACAGCCTACAAGCACCGTAGTCTGTAGATGGCGCGGGGGGAATTCCTACGCTGTTTTACAAGTGATGTAATGGAGATTACGTCAGACTCAAATCGTCAGCAACACTGCCACCTGCTTTGAATAGTACAACTTGCCAATGGATGGAATGAGTATTTTACTCAACCTCTCAGAATTTTATATTCACAAGACAACAATACCCACACCATGTTTTTATTTTATTTTAAGGTATCATCATTCTCATTTTAAAATTAAACTCTGATTATTTTAATAAAAAAATTAATTTAAAATATAGATCATAATTTAAGAATAAAAACAAATAGTTAAAATAAAAGTCATAATTTAAAGATAGATGGTGTAATTAATTATATTATTTTTGTTAAAAATATAATATTAGTATTTGATATGTTGACGATATATTAATTTAGTGAGAATTCATTAAATGATTCCAACCGTAAATAATGATATTATTTTTTGGGTTAATTATATGATGTCTATGATAGTATAGTTCACGGCTCATGCATGTTCTTATAAAATTGTTACAAAAGCGGTGGAAATAATAAAATAAAACGCCTCCATTTAAACCCAAACAATACCTGCGTATGGGAATGATACAGTGCATCATCATCCTTCCAAATTAGAAATTTTAATTTCTTTTATACCTATTTGATTCAGAGAGTGTTAGAAATAAATACACTGACATTTGAAAAGGAAGTCTTTAAGACTTGAAAAGGATACCTCCAGGCTCCAAGTACAGTCAAATCAAATGACAGTGGTAAGTGGTTCGATTGGGAAACATGTTTCTTTCAAAAGGATGCCGGATGAAAGCAGGGAAACAGGGAGGACACAAGTATAAAGGCAGGAGATTTGGTTTCCAACAACTTCCCCTAGTCCTGTTGCTCTTGCCATTTGAATGAGAAACTGCATGCAGGCCAGGCTAACCCTTCACCTTCACCTAGGAATCGATCAAGTCTTTTGCCGTTATTGGATACAGTTTTGTTAAAATATCACAGCGGTGCTAGTGCTAGTGCTAGTGCTAGTAGAAACCATAAGAATAGCTAGTTGACCTGATCTCTACACTTGTATTTAATATATAAGTACACATTTATAGGGTTCCAAATGACTACTCTTTTTACTGCTGACTGCTCTCAATGAAAACACTCTGGAATGACTTCTCTCGACTCTTTCATTTCCCTCACTGTCGTTGGGAAGACAACTTTCCTCCGTAGAATCATCCAATTGACAAAAAAAATTAAAGTGTACAGCAGCACTCCACTCTTCCTCTTTCCCTTTCCATAAGATACTCAAACTGATTAGTCTGCAGTCCTTTTTCATTCATGATTCGCAAGCGTGACGCAAATTCAGCATCTGTGAAACCATACAATTACATAACATCAACAAGATTACATGTAGTATCAGCATGCTGTAACAATGTATTTTCACACAGCTTGTAATCGTTCTATGCTAGTATGAAAATCAGGATGGAAGGAAACACAAGACACCATGCAGTATAGTAACAGTTTCCAGACTTCACCACTCTGTCCAATGTTGATACTCTTCACTCTCGAGTATGGAATGCGAACTCTACACAGCACGTAGAGTATTTTATTTGCCCACAAACTAAAAGTAAACAATGTCCAAAAATGATAAGCAAAGGACGGTTGCTGGCAAAAGGACAATATCTGCATATTTTTCATTGAATCTATGCAATACATCAACAATATCACCTGCCTACGAATTTTATCAGAAGAGTATTGAGATGTATCTGTAGTTTAATAGTCCCAAACATACTAAACAAACATGGATAATACAAATAATATTCAAAACATTCAAATTAGCCATGAAATATTCCATTGAACCTTCTTTAAGTAATACTCTTCAAGATCTTAACATAACATGACATATATATCACAACAGAGATTCTGTATCATATTAGTAAGTGGATAGTCACATTTTGTCCATTTCATTGTTAAAGTTGGGAATTGGGGGGGAACATTCACAGAGGAATCATAAAAAAATCCATTACTAATGCTGACCAATTTCATTAGTAATAGGCGTATGAAACTTGTAACACAAAGATTGGAATATGCACTTACCAAAACTTACAATTGCAAACCACAGGACATCCATATGACGAATAGATTTGAGTAACCATTTCAAAACAGGGTGTAATATACATGTTAACTGGAGTCTTTATTTGGCTTTGACCTCAAATTAGGAGTCACTTTTCTTAGTATCTCTGCTTCTCTGGCTATTTGGATATCCGAAGGCCAAAAAATCTGATGTATAACTTTGAAAAGAAAGCGAGGAAGTAAAGCCACCATTATTATAAGCAAAATGGTGAGCCAGTAGGTGGGTGACTTTGCCAGATGGTAAATTGTCCTGCCAAATGAAAGAATAGCATAAAATCAGTCACATAAAAGCTTTGGGACTAAATATCAGGAAATCATACTCTGTGGTGAAACTAACCAGTAATTTGGGAAGATAGGTATAGAATCCAATACCACCATACAGGCATATGTGATAATTATTGATCCCCACACTGCAGCATGAGTAATGAATACCCAGCGTCGAATGTCCATTGCCAAGTGTACATTAACAAGAATAACAACTGCTATAGTCCACAAACTGCCCATGCTCCATATATCAATTGAGCTCTCCTTATACGTGAAAAGAGGTATATAGAACAGAACAAGGCTCTGCCATAGTGTGTCAATCATTGTGATCCAGAAGAGTTGAAGATTATATGCCTCATGTCTATGCCCCGCACCATAAAGTTTAGGATACTTTAGGAGTGTCTTATGACTTAAGTCTTTGTCAAGAATGCCAACAACAATAGTAGGGACAGATGTATATATAACAGAATAAAATACACTACTCCAATCTGTTAATGCAGAAGTGGTTGAAAAGGCTGTGCATAATATGTACCTACAACATACAAAACAATGTACCATGAAACCCACATCCATTAACTGCATAGGATACAGAAAAAAGGGTAAACAACTTAATATTTCTTGAAGAAAGTGTCAAAATACTGCATTGAATTTTAATTGCCCATGAAAAAACTCACAACCTGAATGACCACTTGCAATGATCTCTGATAAAATGGTCAAATTTGAAACACCATTTAGTTTGCTAACCTATATGTAGAACTAATAATTTGTAATTTGTAAACCTAAAAGAAAATTTTCTTTTGAACAGTGACCTGTGTGGAAATTACCTAAAAAAATTCTCCCTTTCTTTTAGGCAATGCACACAGGAAAGTAAAAAAGCTCAGACTCACAACCAAAGTTGGGACATACCAGAATAGCATCAACACAAAAACAGCATTGCGATAAAAGTTGTAAAGAACTAAGTAACCAACGCGCTGGTAATTCCAATGACCATGCACCAGCAGTAATCTTTTCAGAAACCGGAACTGGCCCATAGCAAAATCTGATGCCATCACAGCCTGCCGTCCTTCCTGACCACATATTCCAACACCAACATCCGCCATTTGGATCATTGAAACATCATTAGCTCCTGTCAAAATATAATTATCAGAGAAATATCGCTGCTAGCTTGAAACATGTAAACTATAGAGGCTGATGAATCCACTAGAGCAAACCCTAAACACAGAAAACAATCAAAATAGACTTGCCATCACCAATAGCAAGTGTCATGTCATCAGTGCGGCTTTTGATAAGATCCACAATCCCAGCTTTCTGCAAGGGTGCAACACGACAACAGAGCACGACCTTACAGGAAGTTGCAATATCGAAAAGCTGTTGAAAGGTGTAAAAAAACAAATAGAAATATTCAGGAATGAAGCAACAATGAGAGTAAATACAGATATAAAAACAAGTCCAAAAATTGGTTCATAGATTGAACCATCTCAAAACAACATGCTACAGATACTATAAGCATCTAATCTATCATACAAATAATAATTGGTCTTACCTCTGATTCTAAATCCTTCTCCAAAATATAGACCAAACTGTTTCCATCAATTATAAGTGCAAGGGGTGCACAAACATCTGGTTCTTCCTTTCCAGCACAAGGCTGTAGCACATTGGAAGATTTTGCATCATCCGGTATCTCAAGATAACCATTTTGAGGGTTATTGTTTCTTTTCGATTTTTCGTTTTTTCTAGTTGCTGATTGCACTCCATATCTGGTCTTTGCATCAGTCAAAAGATTTCTGCATTCTTCCTCTGAATTGCCATTTATGATTATTTGCTGCATATCCGCAGTCAGAAGCTTACATGAGAGTCCAATAGAAATAGCTGTTTCCTGTTTATCTCCAGTCAGAACCCAAACTTTTATTCCTGCTTGCCGTAGAGCCTCAATGGCTTCTGGTACACCATCTTGTAGCTTATCTTCAATTGCTGTAGCACCAAGTAAATTTAAGTTGCATTCCACTAAAGCTGCTGTTTGACGTAGTTTTGCCACTCTGTCAATTAAAGAAGTGCTTGCATCTTCATATTGGCATTGCCACTGATCAAGTTCCGCATCTGTAAGATCCCTTGCAGCAACTACAAGAGTGCGGAGACCTTCTGACGAGTACTCAGTCAAATGACTTTGAGTTACTTGTCTTATCTGATAATCCTTCTCTGCGTCTCTTGCTAAAATGCTGAACATTGTGGTATCAGCACCTTTCACTAACACCTTGATTGTGTTGTCTGGAAATCTTATAACAACTGACATTCTCTTGCGCACACTATCAAACTCATGCAACCCCAAAACATCCAACCTGAAACATAGTTCTATTTTAACACAAAAAATTGCATAGAGAAGAGTACATGGACTACTTGACACTTGGCCTTGGGAAGTTACTAGAATTGGGTCACTTGAAATGATAAAATAAGCATGCAGACAGAAGAACAAACTAAAAAAAACATATACCTTAGTTTATCACCATTGACATCGATCACAATATGACCTGATGTTCGTTCATGGAGAGTATAACCATAAGTGGAGGCTGCGGAAACCAATGCTTGCTCATCAGGAGATTCACCTTGATAATCAATAGCTTTTACTTCTCCCCATGAGTCACTTCTTCCATGACTAGAAGAAGCATCCTGGGAAACAATTGGGATCACAGTATTACATGCAGCCAGAGTGAGGAAGAACAGATGTGCAGCAATTCTTTCATCCCCAGCTATGTCTTTATGCAAAAGATTCATAAGTTCAGAATCAACAGAAATTTCAGACTTAAGCTTCCATATGTTTGAAACAGCTGCACCTGCAAGGATCATAGAAAATGAAATTAATACCACTTCTTATCAACATAAGATACAGAATCAGACGATAATCAATTAAAACGAAATATTCCATAGATACTGGGCTCATTATTTGTTAATAGGAGACTGGTGCAACAGCATATAAAAGTCAGTAAATCCAGTTGAAGGCATAGCCAAACCTTTCCAACAACCTAACTAAGCATTTCATAACATGAAAGAATTGATTTACAACCTGAAAAATGCAGAAATTAGGAAAAGCAACCAAAAAAGGAACATAATTCAGCAAAAAGTTGTGGAAAGGTTTTGTTGATAAGTCCGCTCAAGTTATCAATTCAAAAATCCAGCAAGCAGAAATAAGTAAATAAATTTTAAATTAATCCAAAATATAGCAGATTTGGTTCTGTACCTATATGTATAATAAAGAACTGAAAATCACAACGGTTACAGAAACAATAGACGAAAAAGGAAAACATAAAGAGAGCTAACAAGTCCTGAAAAACAATGAATTATAAATTATTGTGTGTAGTAAGGACATCAAATGACAGCAATTATTATGTTATACCTCTGATGTTATCGTCCTGTAGCGAGTCATCAGTAAAATTGGAGCTTCCATAATCTTTCCCATAGACACTTGCTTTACGAAATTCCATTTTGTTCTTGGTAAGTGTTCCTGTCTTGTCAGAAAACACATAACGAATTTGACCCAAGTCCTCATTGATGTTCAGGGATCGACATTGAAACCTTGAACCGGAGTTGCTGCAATACATGTGCTTATCTTCAATCATGAAATAAGATTGTCCCAAACGAACTAACTCCATAGTAATATAAAGAGAGATTGGTATCATTATCTGAAAGACAATAATGGAACTTAAAAAGGAGAAAAATGTTTCCATAGGGATCCCATAATATCTGTATGTTCTACCATTCTCCCTTCCGGTTCTTATGTATGTTTTTCTATAATAAGGCAAGGTATCAAGTTCATCCTTGTGACGATGGAGCCAAAGGCCCATATCAACAGCAACAACAGAACACATGACAAGAAGGAAAATGGACAACCATAGTGTTTCCCTGTTCATGTAACTTTCTAATTTGCTTCGCTTTGAAGGGGAAATTGCACTATTTAGCATTGCTTTTGTTTCCTGCCCAGCATAAACTACCACACCTATTATCCAATCAGTGTTTTTCAGTTGACAACCACGCAAAACAATGTTTGATTGGCTGAGGGGAAATCTATGTCCATTGAACTCCATATTGGCTGTGAACTCATAAATATTCCTATTAGGCTGCTCACATCTGATCAACCCCGATACATTACAACCTTCAAATATTGAAGAAGCTGTTTCCTGCCTTGCGTATCTTGTCTTCAGGTTTGATTCACCATCCAAATTCATGGTCTGGATGTAGGCAAGTCCACTAGGGTCACTTGCCCCTAACAAAACCATGTCACAAGGAATTGTCTCATTGGCATGGATCTTGACAACCTCTCCGGCTCTTATCCTTTTCCATTTCTTCATTTGAAATTCCCCTTCCTGAAGAACTAATGACTCCCGATTGTTTTCATTCAGGTCTGACCGGTGTCTTCGCCAATCCTCATAACCATCTTTAATTGCCGTGACACAAAGCACAAACAAGAGTGGGAAAAGAGAGACAGTTCTCCCAAAGACTGCTAGAGGTGGAAGTTGATTGAGGGCAGCAATAGCCAGGAAATACAAATAAGCCACTCGATGAAACTGAATGAAAAGATTCTTGGGCAAGAAGGTGATAAGTGTATACTTGCTAGTCCGAATCTCATTCCCAGTGAACTCATATTTGTCATTAGTTCTCCTAGGATCATTAATGTAGATCAGCCTTGGATTTTCTGCATGTGGGAGATTATCATCAAAATCCACACTTTTGTTGCGGGTCCTCTGGGACTTACTCAAATTTTCTTGTGCCAGAGATGAACTCCTAGTAATATCAAAGCTTGCAGTGGTGTTACAGTTATTATGCAGCTCCATGGAACCCCACGATCCCTGGCGGGGCATTTCAATGAGAACTGCTGACAAGAACGACAGCCAGCAGAATTCTACTATTTTGGGGCAACAACAGAAAGGGGGCGTGCAGGAGTGGTAAGAGGTCTCAAAGGATAACGTGGAGTAACCCCCTACAGACAACAGTTTCTTCTTGATCCACTTACTGATGGTCTTCTAAATAAAGAAAATTGGCCTAAGACTCCTCTTAAAAGGAAGAAGTGAAAGACACATTGAGGCCAAGGCAACGGAAGGAAGGCAAACAGTGAGCAGAAGTACCTCAGCGATGCTCCACCACAGAGGAAGAATCAGATGAAGACAGTAAAGGGTTCCCTGAAATCATAAATACCATAAATTCTTCAATGCCCCCGCCCCGTAGAAGAATGCTATTAGTATTACTAGTAAAAAAAGGCACCTACCTCCGTCTTGTTCTTAGATCGCCTGCAAAATCGAACAACAAGCGGGTTAACTCGTATCACAATTATATTTCGCTTTGCTAACTACAATCTCGTTTCTTCTCCAATTCAGGCATAAACACAATTCATCTCAAAAGAAGGAACAAATGACGAGAAGACAAAGAGAGCAACGAGCCATATGCAAATTGCCGATCCAATCAAAGACAGCAGATGCAAACCGTGTCCTCCTGGAAAAAAGAAAATTAATTGAAACAATGACAGATCTCGCTAGCTACAACTCAATCAGCTCCATGGACCTCCTCTATTCCATATAGTGCCAAAACTAAAAACACACACTGACAAAACACATGTTAAGAAGAAGAAGAAACCCCCTGAAAACTCCAAATGATGACTATGGCTATGATAACACTTGTAACATTTAATTATCAATACACAGCCCCGAAAACCCTGATTCACAATTAATAATATGAAAAAGGTGAATTTATCGTATCGGGAAAAACGCTAAGCACGAATCAATGCACTGAAAACGAAATCATAGTGAAATGGCAGGGAAAACAGTGATGTAAAAAACCTGAGAGAAGAAGAGATCGGATCGATGGAGAGAAGCACAGCTATGATGAAAGTTCAGTTTGGTTAGAAAGGGCACGAAATACGAGGAAATCGTAAGAGAGCCGAGTGGTTTAGCCCCAATCTTGGCTAGTTGGCAACCTTTTTTCAGTTTCTCTTTTCTTGATTCGAAATCTTGGCCGAATGAAGATGGCAGATGAGACTCATGGATTCTGTTTGCTCTTCTTCTTTCTACTACCAAACAACACAACCATCACTTTCATAATTCATTAGCCATTCGTAGCAATTACAGATCCCTTTTCTGTTTTCCTTTTGTTATTTGCCTTTATTTTTTTATTTACAAAAATTTTGTTAAATATTATATACTAAATTAATTAACTACTTACTTACCACTTAAGAAATTAATGTAAATAGTATCACCACTCCTAAATTTATGTTGATATATACAGGTTAATTTGTTTCTTCAAACCACAAAGTATCCATTTCTTAACTTTCAATTATTTTTTCTTACCAAATTCCCCTAGAATGTAGGTAATAATATTTATTTAGGAAAATAATTTAATATATAAAAGTATGTAAACTCACTTCAATTTTAGATTAAATTTAAAGATTTAAAATATAAGATATAAAATTTAATATTTATAACTAAAATTTTATTATAATTTTTTTAAAATAAAACTTAAATATCTATATTTCTCTAAATATCAAACCAAAAAACAATATTCCCCTATTTTCTCTAATTATATACCTTAAATATGAACCTTAAAATCATCCAAAATCGTTCTCTCTCCCTGCAATCATGAATTCATTTTTTTTTCTTCTAAGGAAAGTATTTTCATATGGAAAATATATACCATATATCACCATTTTAGCATTTATTTTAAATTTGTTTAACATATTTTTAAGAAATAATATCCACCACTAAATTTACTCAAGAGTAACCTAATTGAATTCGAATCTAAACATGTTAATATAAAGATAAATAAAATTTGTATCTATTTGAAAATTTTAAATAAAGTTTGAGTTATAAAATGAGAATAGACTAACTCAAATAATTGAAACATCTAATACTTAGTGAATTAATTTTTAAGTTCGAAATGAGTCTCTCAATTTTGCTTGATATATACATATCGTATATGAAAAATATGAAGAAATATTTATATATGTTATATATAATTATAAAAAGTTGTTTAAATTAAAACTAATTAATATCGAACATTATAAGATATTTATAATTAAATGTAAAAAAAAACTAAAAAAATATCTCAAATTTCATAAATTTTACTTAACTCAAAAAAATTAAATTATAAAATAGTACTCACACCAACACAACTAATACAAAAATTTTCTTTTTCTTACACATCCGATCGACACATTCATTCTCTACTTGTCAGTGATTTCTTTTACTCTTGTCAAAAAATGTCGAACACGGATGATGGTTTGCTGGTTTCGCAATGAAGATGGTTTTATACTTTGTTATAGTTTCTTTCTTCTCATTGCTTTAAGTTTTTTGGATTTTTTGTTTTTTATTTTTTTTGTATTTTCGTCCTTCTTCATTTATTAATGAATTATCAGTATTATTTAAAAATAATTATTTGATTTAAATCGATGGACTTAACCCTGTTTAAATTCAAATTTTATTTAACAGATTTAATCGTAACAACTCAAAACTGTTTATTTAAACTCAAAACTAACTTAAGCTTAACATTTCAAACTCGTAAGGATTTTGAACAAATAATCAGTAACGGATTTTGTTGAAATAGTTTAAGGGAGTTGATTAAAGTTTTTAAAATTTTTAAAAATCTAAGGTAGAATTTATAAAAAAAATAAGAAGTTTAACTTAAAATATTCAAAAATATATATAGGGTCTAACTAAAATTTAAAAAAAATAATTACTTAATAAGACACTTTAAATATTTTAAGATAATTTTTACTAAAAATATTGAAATAATTTGAAATTTAAATATTTTTTAAATAAAAAAATTAATTAATTAATTTGATGGATTGATTAAATAAATAAATTAATTATCTATTAATTTCCAAAACTTGGGGGTATGACATGACCCTACTGGTCATTGTTACCTTCCACCCATGTAAGTAATTTGATGGATTGATTAAAATATTTATGTTTTATTTTGTACGTGTTTATTTATATTTTCTAAATAATCAGTATCATTTAAAATCATTCAATCTTAAAATAACTTGAATCCATATCGATCAAAATTTGAATTCGTTTTGAAGTTTGACACTGAGTAAATTGTTTTCTCTATGCATTGCTTTATAAAATGAAATCGGTGCACATTTGTCTTAACCTGTCATTCTTGGATCTATTAGATGTGTTTTGGGTAATGGAGGTTGATGTTTTTTTGAATCCGCCATGAAAACGGCTGATTTGGCAGCATCATACTTGACAGGAAAAGGGTACAATGGCTGAGGAGATAGGTCGGGGAGAGATTGATGAAGTGAATGCTTGCTGTAACTCTAGAGGCGATGGATAAATCCAATGGCACCCACAAAATATCCGGATTTAAGGAGGAAGGTTCTTCTGGGAGGAAATGGGCAGTGATCAAAGGCTCCAAATGGATATGTTTATGAAGATGGAGCCTGGCCCTGGAGGGTTGATCCTATTGGAAACTTCATTTCTGCATATCTTAGGTTCATTTGCCAATATCTTTTGGCCTTCCCATGTGAATTGTCTAATGCTTGTATCATAACACCTTGAGATTCTTTTTCCTGTTTGTTTGTTGTTTTTGCCATTTGATGCAATTTTCATTGCCAATATTGTTGCTTGGGATTCGACACTAGCAGACTGTAAGTAGCAGTATTAGAATTGCTCAGTGGCTGGAGGGGTCTGCGTTGGTGAGATGAAAATGAGCCGTCGCCATTGCTATTAGTATGGGATTTTGATTGGACAAGAGAAACAACAAATAGCCGTGACAGGACTTGGAGCATCCCAGATGATTGGTTGGACTTGGAGCGGTCTTTGTCTCAATTCCCTATCATCAAATCCGAGCTCGACTCGAAACAGTTACCGGGGAATTGACACAGGTCCAGAAATGGGGTTTCATTGTTTTTGCAGCGCTTACGTGGATTTACTTGACCGCAAGGCCTGGTGTTCTTGTAGGCGCCATTGATGATTAGTTGATTACCTTCTTGCTCCTCTGCAACTAGGAATTGACAACTTGAGTGACAGGAGGAGTTTGAAGAGAGTGATTTTCTGGTTGGGGATAAGCTGGGGGAAGGCTCTTTTGGTATTGTTTATGACTTTATGCTGGTGTGATTGTTCCCAAAAATGCTTCCCCTAAAGAAAGAGTTGGAAGAAAAGCAAAAACAACGCTGGTCAAGGATGATAGATTTAAACAAAAGGTTATTCTCAAAAAGTAATTGCTCTGATGATCATGCACATTAGAGTATATATACTTTTGATGCTTTGTTCTAAATTTGGAAATTGTTTTCTTGGTAATCTGCAGGTTAAAATTGGTGTGCAAGGAGATTATGAAGACTGGTTTAATTACAGGCTTTTAAGAGCAGCTCCGAGACATGTGCTGAGTTCCTAGGAAGTTTTATTGCTGATCAAAACAAGTCACAGTTCATAAAGGGTGGGAAGTGGCTTGTTTGGAAATTTGAGGTACTATGGCCACTTGTAAATAAGAACATTTCATAAAACTACTTGTTCACAAGCCTTATTCAACTCTCCTTAGATCAAACGGTTCTGTGGATGGTCTTATGCAGTGAAGTTTTATTGCCTATGCGATCTATCTAAATGGTTCATTCATTCCGAAACTTGTATTATACCTTAGGCTAATGTGTCTTTATCAATCTAAATACATGTAAGGATTTGTCTTCTTGGCTAGACACTAATTGTTAAGATGTCACAGTCACAGTCACAGTCACACACTTGCTGATTACATGAAGGATCACAGCTTCCCTTTAAACAGAGTCTGTCATGTTTGGACGTGTACTGCAAGGGCAAGGGGTGAAATCTGTTAAACGAAATGCATTGATCATCAAGCAAATAATGCGCCAGATTATCATCAAGCAACAAACCTTCGCATTGGCAAGAACTATCTGCCAGACCGTACACTGCTTGATCCTGACTATTGTCCGCCTGAGCTATATCTACTACCAGTGAACCGATTGCTGCTCTTTTTTCTCCGATGTTGTGGCAGGTACAAGAATCTTTCTCTCATTTCCTTTATCGTAAAGCACAGATTGTAATTTGTAATCATTGTTGCAGCTCAATAGTTCTGATCTTTGGATATGTAATCTGCTGGTATTGTACTACTACAAATGGCAATACCTTCCTTAAGATCAACAGCCTATTTAATAATCTTTAATTCAGAAATACAAGCAGTTCAATATGACTTAAACAAATGGAGGGAGAGAACACGGTTAAGTCCCGGTTTTACAATCTTGGACCTCGACTCTGGTCGAGGATGGGACTTGGTGACAATTGTTGGGTGGTGACCAGGCGGCCGCTGGTCTCTTTAAAGTCAGCTTTTAACTAAGGTAATGTGCCTCTGGCAGAGTGAGTATATCTTGTTCCCTTGCGAGATATTTTCATTATTATTTCTTTTGATCCTAGCCAGCTTTCTCCACAAGCTGCTCGTTATATTCAAAATGTACTTACACTTTTAAGATATCCAAAGTCGTACACTTTCGTTTTTAAAACAGATGAATGCCAAAACATGGTTGTTTTGAGCATGACGTATCAATTGTCTATAAGAATTAAAATATACACCATAATATATACAATATTATTTGGAGGAAATATATATCATTGTGGTGGGACTGTCTCCAAAGCATTTCTTGCAACCCCATCGGCATTTCCAAGAACACCCGGCGGTAAAGATAAACAAAGTGTTGTAGAATGAAGAGATATTGTTTTGGATGTTGAATAGGATTTTGTAAGGACAATCCATAGCCGTTGTTCATGTAGTCTATTCTATTGGAGAACAGCTGCCGCAAGGCGCAAGAGGCTCCCGGCTCCAGTCTTACCTTTCTTTGCGGAGTTCGAGAGTCTTATACACTGCTAATAAACAGAGTCCCTGAGCCCAGACAACAGGGGCGACAAAGCTAACTGATCAATTAAATTAAAATAAAAATAATTATTAAAATAATTAGAATTAATTTTTTTATTATTAAATTATATTAAAAATTAAAAACGACTAAAGTATAATAATAGTTCTTAAGAAATTTAAAACTAAAATAAGCTCCTTTATTTTAATATTTAAGTTTAATTATATTTTATTATATTATTAAATAAATTAAAAAATATCGTTAAAACATCGATAGATTTTATATTTAATTATAAAGTTTTTAGTATCTAATTAGTTATGTATAAATGTATTATAGGATATAATTATGATTATAATAATATTTTTTTATTTTAAATTGAAAATAAAAATTCATATACATTTATAAATAATTTTTTGATTATTCTTGTTCTTTAAATCTCAATTTCTCATTACATCATCTCTTTCTTATGTTATTTTCTCACAACTTTTTAAATTGTTTATTTATAATTTATGATTCGATGTTTCGAGAAGACAATGATTTATTTATTCAAAAATTTATGGTTTATGAGATTTACTATGAATATGTTATAACTAAGTATAAAGCTTTAATAACAAAAACTCAAGTGTTATCATTCTATACTTTTTTTCTTTACAATTTTTATTATATAATATTTACGCGAAAAAAAAAATACTCGTACAAGTTGTTTTGTGTAAGTTGTACGGTGTTTAATAAAATTTCTTGATGTTTTTCATTTGATAATTATTAAGTGTAATAAAAAATAATTTGTAAACAAATTATTTTTTTATAAACTATACATTTTTTTTAATATTTATTATCGGGGGTCCTATTTTTATATTTGCCCCTAGCTCAATAAAATCTCAAAAACGGTTATGCTATGTGAGAATGGTGACATTGTGCCGGAGATAAGTTGGACGGTGATAGTTTTATGTGAACAATGGTTAGGGATGAATGAAAAGCTAAATGAAACAAAATATAACCTGATTTTTATTGATAAATGATCAAGAAGGGTGAACTAACCCATTACAAATATTAAGCTTATATAGCCTACTAACTATGGCTAATTGCTAACAAATCAAATGGTTTAACAAACTAATCTAACAACTCAACTAATTTTAATAATATACTAACAATCAATTAGTTATTAATCTAACATGTTAATACAGGTGTCAGAATGATAAGCAGTAGCTGGTGTCTTTCACGAATACACCAAACTTTGGAAAGAAAACCAGCATCCCTATTTATGTTTGTGAATGCATTTACCTATTTAGCACTGCCTACATTGTGAAAAGATAAAATAAATTAGGTATAAAGATAATTTTAACCTTTAACATTTATAATTTTTATCGTTTTGGTCCTTATTATTTTGGGATAAATTTAGCCTTTAATTTATATCTTTTTGACAAATAACTTATTTTTTAACTATCATGATAACTGGACCGTTAAAAATCTAACGATAATAACATGCGATATGCATATGATAATATATTTTAAATAGCATGACATCTAACCTATCAAATATATATATATATGAAATATAATTTCTAAAATAAAATATAAAATAATTCAAATTCAAATAAAATATTAAAAATAATTGATTCTAAAATAAAAGACTACTAAACATTCTCAAACCTAATTAATTAATTACGATAGAATCAAAATCCTATCTTAAAAAAATTAATTAATTAATTAGGGTTGAGAATATTTAGTAGCATTTTATTTTAGAATTAATTAATTTTTTAATATTTTATTTAAATTTTAATTGTTTTATATTTTATATTAGAATAAAATTATGTTTCATATATATATTTTATAAGTTAAATGTCATGTCATTTAAAATATATTATTATATGCATATGACATGTCATTATCGTTAAATTTTTACCGGTCCAATTATCATGATGCTTAAAAAATAAGTTATATGTAAAAAATATACAGGTTAAGGGCTAAATTTATCTATAAAAAAAATAAAGACCAAAATGATAAAAATTATAAACATTAAAGGTTAAAATTATCTTTATGTCAATAAACTAACAGGCATGAACAAAGTTTGTCTGCAAATCCTACGATATATATATAGTTGCAATCAACTTCCCTTACCAGGGGCATTGTAGTAAGTGTTCGATGAGAGACTAAGTTATCATCGGATTCGGAAGTCCAGTTGATGCCTGCAACATTCCCCACTTCACATATTGTGCGTTGCCAGGGCAGGACACTCCTATTTGTTCGCATGAAACTTGATTTCACATTTCAAATATGAATAATTTTGAAATCTAACGACACAACTTTTATTCAACAACGAAGAAGGGGAAAAACTCAGGAGCTTTTACATATATAAGATCGAACACATATTTAGAAATCAAGATAAAAGTAACATAATTAACCAACAAAAAAAGACAGTTTAAATAAATTAAAATTCGGGATTCGATTAAAAATTCTGGAGGTCACGACCCTAAAACCCTAAAATTCGGGACACCGTTGCAAACTGAGGTTTAGATCCCTCAGATGAAGGGGAAATGGAGTTGCAGGAGTAAGAAGCCTAAATGACAAAAGTAGTTATTATAAATCACAAAGACATGTTTTGGAACACGAATTCTGAATTTAAATTCTCAATTGAGTGACAAATTACCTAAAAATGTGTCCAAATGGTTATTTTACCACTAACGCAACTACACTTGACATATTAGAACTTAAGGTCTAAATATTCATTCTGTTTGCCACAATTGAACGTATAGCAATTATAATCACTAATATTATCCGGAGAAAACTCATTTATTTTTCAAATTTTATTATTATTATTATTGTTATTTTTTTTATCTTAAATAACGGTCTTTAGTTAATTTTAGATTTTATAACATAGGATCAAAAGCAAAAAGTATAATAATGAACTATTTTCTTTTTTTCACTTAATTCTGTTTATCCATAAAAATATTTTAAAAATCAAAAAGATTATAAATATATATATATTAAATTTAAAAATCCTGCAAAAATATATATTATTTATTTATCACTTATTTTACTATATTATTCCCTTTCTAATTTGGTTTTCTACTTATTACATATTATATTACTATTAGTTTTATTTTGTTTAATATTTACATTAAATATTATTATAGTATATTACTTTGTCTTTTATTTATGTTTCACTTAGCCTTTTGTTTTAATTTAGTTATTTATTATTATTATTATTATTATTATTATTATTATTGTACTCTTTATAAAAAAATCCAAAAAAATATATTATATGTACATATTTTTATGGTCCTTTTATTCTATTTTCCTTTTATTATCATTCTATTATTATCATTTTATTATTATTATTCTAAAAAAAACAAAAAAACATTATATTTTCAATTTATTCTTTTTATACAAATAATTTTTTTTATTCCTTCCGTTTTTGTTTACTGATATTATTGTTGTTATTATTATTAACTATCATTAAATATTCAAAGTAAAAAATCTGAAAGTATTATAATATTATCTTATATTATTCACTTACTTATTTATTTCCGTTTTTAATTTTATTATTATTATTATTATTATTATTATCTATTTTCATTATCTTTTTACTATTATTATTTTATTTATTATTATTATTTCCGTCTCTTATTTTCTTTTTATTATTATATAATATAATATTAAATAAACTCATAATATAAATAAAGCCCAAGTTTATTAAATAAATCAGTCTAATATACATATTTAATCCAAACTAACTAACTAAAACCCAATTATAAGCCCAACGTTTTATAATTACATAGCCCAAATTCGAGCTCAACCCTAAAATTAACTAAAGCCCAACCGGTAATTACATGGAAACCCTCATTCCCTTCTTTTTCCTTATGTGCAACCAGCTTATGACCGTTGGATCTAAATCTGATCCAACGGTCACGGATGAACAGGAGAAGCTTCCTGATTTTCAAGACGCGCCACGCGCCAACGTTTCACCTCCCACGTGCGCGAGTGGTGACTACGCAGGAGACTCTTCAGATCCAAATCGGCCCGTTCAAATTCCTTCGCCGGCGACGACGCCCTCCGACGATCCTCCGTCGCTGATCGCCTACAACAGAGGTCCCCTTGTTACTCTGATCGTACACAAAAAAAGAAGAAACATTTCAAAATCGTACGATGCTAATTTCAGAACCAAAAAATGTGAAACATTCACAGAGAAAATTCGGCCAACATTGCAAAAATTACAGAGCCAAAACACCAATAATATTCAGAGATTTCAAAGAGTCAAAGGATAAATCGGCATGAACCTAGTAGTAATTTCTTTTTATTTCTTTCTACCATATAAATCTGGCTATATAGACAAGAGCCAAAAGTATTGTAACCCATTTGATGCGTGTAATAAAAGCGCAATTAAGTGCAAGTGTACACGTCGTCAAGTAATAAAGTGATAAGTATATCGTGTATCGTCTTCACAGGGATTGGTATACTTAATATGTCTCCCCTTGTTCCCTTGCTCCTGAAAGATAAAGTAAAAACACAGATAAGTGAATTTGTTTAACTAACTAAATAATTAAATAACAAAACATAAAATAAAGGATTGAGAACGATATAGAGAAAGTAGGTAGGATCCAGCTGCGTCAATTAGTGGATTCGATTGATCTTCTTCTTGTCCAATGCAATTACACATCACTGTTTCGGCAGTACTGCAGATACAACCTCGGCAGCGTTAGTGTTCTCTGCCGCGGCAATCTCTTGCTCTTGGGCAGAGGCATCAAAGTTCAGCAAAGTGTCCGTAGTTGACTCCGCTTATCTCTAAGTCAGAGTGCTGTTGATGACTGATCCTTGAAGATACCTCTCGGTGTAAATCAACGATAATCACCAACCAATCGAGCACTTCTTTTAGCTTCTGAAACTCTTAACCTATCTTTAGGCCGAGTTAATGTCTACAACACCGTACTTATCCCTTTCGTGAATCTATATCTCTCGATGCTAGATAAATATATTACTTACAAACTTCTCTCTCGATCTTGAATGCAAGAACAAGAAATGACAATAGGATAAGCAAACTTTGATATTATTATTGCATTAGAACAAAGAAACAAGAAACAATCTCCTCTCACTAATATCTACAACCTTCACCTATCCTTAAGAAATTTAGAACATAATGTCGATAGGTACAAATCTTAGGGGGAAAGGTTTCTCTAAAATTGGCTCTTTCAACAATGTGGCCAGCTAGGCTATATATAGTCTTAACCTAGGGCAAACCTTTCCTAAATAGATTCTAACTTGGAGTAAGGAACAAGTCTTCTTTAAGAGATCTGATATTTCCAAGTTTGCCTCCTTCTAGAAGGATTTTTCCGTTTGGTCTTTGACTTGGGCTTTTAGTGCGCTAGCTAGGTCCAATTTGTGCGCTGCATCTTTTAGAATGTTCTCTATATTTTTATCTTTTCATTCGCCTACAATGTTGATGCTACCACTCTAGATGCTGCCGCAGCCTTGTCCCTGCCTCGGCCTCAACACTGCTTCACTGCAGCCTCAGCCCTGGATATTCCTGCATGTACAGAATATGTAATAATATCTACATTCTCTATAAATTTCGACTTTGTAAGTAGTGATAACTGTCCAATATTGTGCAAAGAGCCCATATTTCAGCTCAAGTTGGTATATAGTAGATGCATAAAGTACCATGAGAAAGGTAGTAAATAACTGCCTTTTAGACACTCATCAAATACCCCCAAACTCGAACTATTGCTTGTCCTCAAGCAATACAAGACATCAAATTGCCGAACCTTACTCCCCCTTGGTCTTACTTTTTCATCTATTCTCCCCACCATGGTCATGTCTATCTCTCCGTTTTAGCCACTAGTTTATGTAGGGACTTTTACTAAGAAATAAGCTATAAGGCTAGGTGAGTGTGTGCGTTTTATGGACAAGGTTGATTCAAGGCTTTCTTAGATAAGCTCTAAGTTCAAGACAAATAGAATTTTGGATTAAAGCTATCTCCTTAAAACAACAAGTTTTGAGCCAATTTCGGGCACCTCAAGATATGTATTTTCTATATTTTATTTTATTTTAAGCGAACTTTAGCATACTAAAGCCAGTTTCGGGCACCTCTAGTTATTTTTCCAAAAGGTTCTAAGTCTTTATCACCTAAATTTATTAAAAGAACTTCTAAATCAAGCAAGTCCAAAAAGTGTTTCTTTGTTTTCTAACCCTAAAACAAGCTTCTAAGTTTTATTCCATGAGTATCTTATGGTTATCCCTTCAAAACAGAACTTGACCATGGTAAGGAGAAAGATTTTTATAGCCTTAAAGGAGTAAACTAAAGCAAAGCTGATGTAGAGCAGTGCAAGATTAAAAACAATAATTCAAGAAAAGAGAATATTGCAAAAAAATTTCAGAAAAAATTACTTCCTTTTTTCATGGTAATGCCGCGGCAGTGGGTTGCCTCGGCAGTGCTTCTGCACCTACAATACCCCCAAACTTAAACCGAGCATTGTCCTCAATGCTCAAATCATACAGCAAATAAAATTAATAAAACAAGTAAAGATAGTAAAGGGAGAGTTTCTTGGAAAGATTCTGAGAAAAATAAGAGAGTTTTGAGATTGTAACGAATATAACAAGAGAAAGATTGAGTAAACAATTCTAAAGAAACAAAAATGCAAGAGTGAATAGTTCAAGAGAAAGAAGGTGCTTATATAAGCCTTCGCTATGTAGCCGTTTGAACTACTAGCCGTTTGATCTTTATTGCCGTTTGCATTTACTGCTGCGACAAGAATCTCGACAGACTAGCTGTTACCCTGTTCTGCCCGTTGGGACTGCTGCGGCTCTGACACTATGTACTGCCACGGTGGCAGACTTCCTGCTGTGAACTACTTCTCTGTTATTCCTGCTTTATTGTCCTAACCTAAAAAGATAAACATCAAGAAACATTCAAATAATGAAAAGATAATTATTCTTAAATATCATAATTAAGAGAATTCATGAAAATACCAAATAAAATAAAAGAGAAAATTAATATAAAATAAGAATATAAAGAAAACTTATGGAGAGTCGTTTCCGATATTTCTTATAGTCCATCTGTACCCTCCATCGAGTGACAATTTTGCCCAAAAAAGATTGGGCCATAATGAATATGGATAGTCCCTTTTGTATTATCATGGTGGAGGTATCTTTCTTTCGTTTTCTCTTGTACTCCATGCATGTCCTCCATCTTGATATTGTTTCTGAAGGCAAAAATAAATTGTTAGAAAAAATTATATCAATATCCAACCACTGAATTACCTCATTGTCATTAACTTCCATCATAGTTGGATATAGCCTTCGTTGTTGTGGCAATTGCTATGATAGCCAATTGTCGTGGCAATCTTTTGCTAAAATTCGGTGTAAGTCAAGTGAAGAACCATCTTTCTTAAAGTCTTCAAGAATCAACCCACATTGTTTCTTATGCTTCTCAGTAATCTCCATCAGTAGAGACTTTGGCTTGGAACTAATATTAGATGGAGTTACCATAGAAATATCATCTTTCAAACAATCATATCCTATTTGTGATGGCTTCAAATCTTGTAACGTTGCCTCCTCGAAATATACCTGCAATGGAAGAAATGAGTTTTTAAAGAATTCAAAAGGTTCATTCAGTACCATCTTATTTTCCATTATCACGATATTGCCATCTTGTTGATCAAACATGTCTTCGTGTAACTGCCCCGGTAGCTGTGAGTGAGAGTAATCCTCAGATTCCATTTTCTGCATCATTGCTACCGTAACATCCTAGGAATCAGACTCCTCAGAATTTTCTAGAGCATTACTCTCATTGGCCTTGTTGAGTGGTATTGTGACATTGCCCTGTTCATGCTTCTCTACTGCCGCGACAAGACTCTCGGCAGACTCATCAACTGTTTGACAGTTTTTCTCATCAACATGTTCTGGACTTAGAGGTTCCGGAATTTCCTCTTTGTCCTCTAGTGTTGGGATTTCAGTATCCCCAAGGATTGATTGTTGGGTTATGTTATCCCTGGCATGCAATTGATTTTCCGAATCCCTCAAGAGTGTATCCCATCTAGCTATATATGCATCCATGAACCTTGATTGCTCTGTCATAAATTCTTCAATTCTAGCCATTGATGCTTTCAATGTTTCCTCCAGTGAATTTGGATACTCTTGAGAAGAATTATATTGCCATGGCATATCTGTAACATCAACAAAATTGTCATGATAAAAAAAATTGAGCATTTTGATCATACCATGAAGGATTTTGTTGTTGGTTCCATCTATGGTCCTCTCTGTGGTCATAGGTTCCAATACTGTATGGGCAATTGCTAACTAAATGATCATCTCCGCAATTGAAACAAAAATTTGCCCAGGCATAAACTTGTTGGGTTGCTCTTGGTTGGCATAGATAATCATCAATTAATCTAGGAAATTCTTGATTGGTTCGATTCATATCTTCCAACATCAACTCCCGAATAGATTTGCTTTTTTCTCCTTGCATTTTGAACCTTCAACTTGAAACACACCTATAAACTTTTTTTTAAGAAAAAAAAATATGTTAATAAAAATAATAAATAAAGAAGGCAAGAAAATTAAAGAAGACAAAATTTAGTTGCCAATCCCCGGAACGGCGCCAAAAACTTGATGCATGTAATAAAAGCGCAATTAAGTGCAAGTGTACACGTCGTCAAGTAATAAAGTGATAAGTATATCGTGTATCATCTCCACAGGGATTGGTATACTTAATATGTCTCCCCTTGTTCCCTTGCTCCTGAAAGATAAAGTAAAAACACAGATAAGTAAATTTGTTTAACTAACTAAATAATTAAATAACAAAACATAAAATAAAGGATTGAGAACGATATAGAGAAAGTAGGTTGGATCCAATTGCGTTAATTAGTGGATTCGATTGATCTTCTTCTTGTCCAATGCAATTACACATCACTTCTTCGGCAGTACTGCAGATACAACCTCGACAACGTTAGTGTTCTCTGCCATGACAATCTCTTGCTCTTGGGCAGAGGCATCAAAGTTCAACAAAGTGTCCGTAGTTGACTCCGCTTATCTCTAAGTCAGAGTGTTGTTGATGACTGGTCCTTGACGATACCTCTTGGTGTAAATCAACGATAATCACTAACCAATCCAACACTTCTTTTAGTTGCTGAAACTCTTAACCTATCTCTTTGCCGAGTTAGTGTCTACAACACCGTACTTATCCCTTTTATGAATCTACACCTCTCGATGCTAGATAAATATATTACTTACAAACTTCTCTCTCGAGCATGAATGCAAGAACAAGGAATGACAATAGGATAAGAAAACTTTGATATTATTATTGCATTAGAACAAAGAAACAAGAAACAATCTCCTCTCACTAATATCTACATCCTTCACCTATCCCTAAGAAATTTAGAACATAATGTCGATAGATACAATTCTTAGGGGGAAGGGTTTCTCTAAAATCGGCTCTTTCAACAATGTGGTCGGCTAGGCTATATATAGTCTTAACCTAGGGCAAACCTTTCCTAAATAGATTCTAACTTGGAGTAAGGAACAAGTTTTCTTCAAGAGATCTGATATTTCCAAGTTTGCCTCCTTCTAGAAGGATTTTCCCGTTTGGTCTTTGATTTGGGCTTTTAGTGCGCTAGCCTGGTCCAATTTGTGTGCTAAATCTTTTAGAATGTTCTCTATATTTTTATCTTTTCATTCGCCTACAATGTTGATGCTGACACTCTGGATGCTGCCGCGGCCTTGTCCCTGCCGCGACCTCAACACTGCTTTATTACTGCCTCGACCCTGGATATTCCTGCATGTACAGAATATGTAATAATATCTGCATTCTCTATAAATTTCGACTTTGTAAGTAGTGATAACAGAATATCCAATATTGTGCAAAGATTCTATATTTCAGCTCAAGTTGGTGCATAGTAGATGCATAAAGTACCATGAGAAAGGTAGTAAATAACTGCCTTTTAGGCACTCATCACCATTCGTAACCACTCAAATGCAATAGAAAACAAAGAATTTCAGTGGTAATTTTCAGTTTCTTTTTTTTTTGCATGCATCGAATCAACAGAAGAGATCAGTTTTTTACCTTTCTTAGAGACGACGGTTCCCTTTTCCTTCTTCTCCGCCGGCAATAAACGCAAGGTCTTCGGATCAACCGCGATGAGCCGAGTTATAGAGATCCTTCTGTGAAGCGAAAGAGGGAGGCCGATGTGTTCTTATTTTACTTTCGACTTTTCGAACAAAGGGGTTTGTTTTTCATTTTGGTTTTGAAAGTAAATAGACTTTTCAGATCTTTCTTTGAAGAAAAGAAATAATTTTGAATCTGTTTTTACGAAATAAAGGTTAAAACAAGGATCGGGTTTCAGAAAGAAATGGTTTTCAAATGGTTTTTGGGTCGCCGGCCTCCGTGAGCGTTGGCCAGAATCTACATTTCATGGTGGCTTTCTGGGTAAGTGATGAACACCATGGTGGTGTTCATCCGATTCCATAGAGGATAAAAGGGTGGCTTATTTCAGTTAAAGGAGAAATGGGGAAAAGGTTTAAGAAAAATCTGATTTTTGTCTTTTATACTCAAGGGGTCTTTTAAAAATGGTCAAATAAATTCATTAAATCCCTCCGCCCCTATTTAATCATTCCCGCAACCTTTTATTTTTTCGAAATATTTCAATTTGGTCATATCTTAGACGAATTCGGTTATTTTTAAATGGTTTATTTTATTTCAAGACCCTTCGTTCTTTGATATATATTTTCAAGTCATTCCTCATTTCGAAATACTGTCTTGAGGACTCAAATGTTTTTAAAACCTTTCAATCGAGTCCTTTCCGGTAACCTTTTTCTTTATTTTAATGTTTTAAATTTCTTTTCTATTTAATCTAGCCACTTTTTCTTTTATTTTTCTCCTGTTTTTATTATATTTCTTGCTTTACATATATTTATTTATTATGTGTTGCATCTCTTCTGAATTGTATCATACATGATTTTATTTTTATGCGTTATATGTTATTGTACATGTTTCTAATTTGATATATATTTTTGTACATCCTTTTGCTTTTATTTTCACTATGCCTTCATGTGTTTATTTATCCATGTATTTATTCATATATGTAATTGTATGTAATTGTTGTTTTCATCATGTTTTTACTTGCACATACATTACGTGTTTATTTGTCTTTTAGATACTTATTTCAAGTTTTCATGTTATCTTCATTCTTATGTATCATGATATTTATTTATCTTTGTTCCAACATTATTCTAGTGTGCACCTTTCCACTTAAAATATCGCACATACAGTCAGATATGAGTTTTGTTTTTACGTTTGTTGTAGTTGTCATGGCTTGTTCTTCTTTTCTTTATGATAGTGTTTTAGTTTCTGTTTTTTCACCATGTAACCATGTTAGGTATTGCTTTTTATTTTGATTAGCATGTTATGATCCTTGGTAGCACTTTGTTTTCATTATGCTTCTTCATATGGCTTTTTTATTCATGTATGTGTAGTATGCCATTCATTTGTTCCCAAGTATATATGTTTTTTTCCCTTCATATTAGCCATTCATTTAGTTGTTTATTTCGATGTCATTATCTTGTTTATCATATGAATATGAGATTTTATTTCCTGTTTTTACACATGTATTAAAATGGTATCATGTCCCTTTTCGTATGCATTTTATGCCTTGCTTCGGTTTGTTTGGGTTATAAATATTAATTTGTGATATAATTAGCATTCTTTTTATCTTGTATCTTGTGTGTTTATGATTTTATTACATGTTTTTTTTATACTTCATACATTAATGTTAAAGTAGCATGTATTTGTAGCATACTTTGTGCTTTGTTTTTGTTCGTTTTCTTCACGTTTTATATTTGTGTAAACTTTTTTATTAGGTGCCTGTGTTCTTTAGGAAAAATTATACAGTGAACCCTGTTCACCACGTCATCTATGGTCCCAAGCAATCAGGACCGTTGATCTTAATTTTTTTTCCAAGTGAATCATCACCTCTTTCCTACATGGACTTAGTGGATGGGTAGTTATTAGGTGGTTATTTAAATATCAACGGTCCTGATTGCTTGGACCATGAATGACGTGGTGAACAGGGTTCACCGTATAATCTCTCGTTGTTTAGGGTTGTTTTCATGTTTTTCATATTTGACATAGTGTTTATTATTTATATTTTTCATCATATTTTGTATATATGTTTTTATTTAGATTCTACATTGCTACGATAGGTTTTTATACCATATCTTACTTTTGTTGTATTATGACATGTCTTTTTTAATGTCTATAGATGTTTTGTTATTTATCTATCTTTATCCTTTTAAATTTGTTTATATCTTGTTTATTATTTGTTTGTATGTAGTCACTTATTTACTTTTCATATTATGTTGTATTTATTTTATTACGCGTTTTATTATCATACGATTGAACTCACAATCAATCTTAATAATTAATGAATTAAATAATACTTTACTCGGTCGTAGTGGGCTTGCCTTCAGCCGTAGTGTTGGCGGAGTATACGTCTATCTTCGAGTAAAGAGACGTTTAAAATAAACACGAATTTATAATTAAATGTCAACTTAATTGTCACTTTAATTTAGAAATTTTAATATTGAATAAGCGGTAAATATTTTAAGGTACCAATTTTGAGCGATTTGAAAATACTAACCCGTTTTTAACCGTAACGAACTTCCGAACCCTTGTCTTTTAAAATCTCTGGTTCTACGGTGTCCGGTCTACCAAAGTGACCGGTGGCGACTCCCTTTGTTTTAAAATGTTTTCCAATTATTTTCAATTTATTTCCCAACCTTTTTAAGATAGTTTTTTTTAACCCATTTTAAAACTTTTTAATCATTTTTTAATTCACCTTTCATTTTAGGTTTTCAAGCCTTAATTCCTTAATTTTTTTAAAAAAATTCCCAAATTCTTATTTTTCCAAAATCACTAACCTTAGGATTTTCAATTCCACTTTTCTAATATCAAAATCCCCTTTTCAAATCATTCCAATTTCAAAACCCTAAATTTTGATTTTTGAGACATTTCTAAATTTCCTAACTTTCAATTTTAACTTAGATCTCAAAATCCCTTTTTTCAATTCGAAACCCTAAATTCCTAAATTTTAAAACCCAATTTTTTAATTTTCCTTTATGACCAAAATCCCTAATTTCAAAAGTCCTTTTTAAATTTCAAAATCCCTAATCCTTTAAAACCTTAATTTTAACCTAATTTTTAAAATTTTTCCTTTCCAAATTAAAATTCCCTTTTTCAATCCACATTTCAATTTGATCCCTAATTTTTTAAGTTTGACCTAATTTTACCACTAGCGACTTTTTCCAAACTCGATTTCAAAAGGGTTCGCTACAACAATATTATCATAAACTCTTCAAACCAACTAAAGGCAACGTGATAATGGTGACAGGCAGAGATTCTACACACACTTGAAGCATAAAGGCAAAGTGAGTGTGTCTAGTTCTATGTTCTATAGCATTGTAAATTGTTCAAAGGAAATGCCATTACCTCTCACCTTTCTTCTTCCAAAAATCATTATTGGGAAAAAAATGTTACCTATAGGGAGAAAGAGAATTTCAATCCCGAGTTTAGAAAGATATGAGCCAAAAGATTTGGGTCATGGCAACCAAACAGATCCAAAGAGAAGATGATGCAATTGATTAGCTAAAAATTGGAGATGAGAGACTTGTGATTTATCAGAATAAAAAAAGAATCATATGACAAGCAATGATTTACCAGTCGTAGTCATGTTTTTCCCCATCTGTAGACGAAAGTAGATCAACAAGTCCATCCTTAACGTTTGCTGATCCAAGTGATAGTCTTCTCAGTTTTCCTGAAAATTCAAAATCACCAACATCCAAACATCTAACTGAACACTTTGAAAAAAAGCATTCTTCATTCCATTTGGGTTAATTTTAATTGCTTCATCTACAATATTCCCTTCCGAGGCCATATTTGCATTGAATGTGCAAACAGAATTGAAAACCATAATTTTTTTGCTCCAAATAGAAGCTCAGTTTTAACTGCACGCTTGTAACCGGCAAAACGATCTAATGATAATAGTAAGAAAGCAAGCGGAAAATGAACGGAAATGCTGGGGAGCAAAGAAGTAAAATGTTAGTACCATCGGAGAATTCATCGGGCGAGGCTAAGGAGAAGCTGCTGCGGTTCTTGGAGAAGAGATCTAGATTATCGTCGGATCCCTGGGGAAAAGCAATCCACCGCTCAAGCTTAGACGACGACGGTGATGATTTTCCGCCGCCGAATGTTATTATTATTATTGTTGTTGTTCCTGATCAGAGCTTGAGATTCCCTCAGATAACTCCTATCCATCATCATGGTTAACAATTGCCTCTCCCAATCTCAATAAAACAAACTGCAGCATTCCTTCTATCTTTCTAAAGAGAAAAAAAGGAAGAGATAGAGCGGTAGAGACAGATCGAGATCAACTGCCCAGCAGCCAACGCTAAGCAAAGACGGTGAGTCCCAACTCCGGATCCGTCGTTCACCGGATGTGTTTAGTTAGTTTTGTTTTTCGTTTTTGCTTCTCTTTACTTTTCTTAATTAACAACAAAATAAATATTTAAATTATACATTAGTTATTTTTTATATTTATATTATTTTTTTGAATAGCCGTTTAAAATTTTATTTTGATATTTAAAATATTTGATGTTAAAAGTAATCGTTAACTAATTTAAATGTGATACATGATGTTTATTTTTTAAATTTTAATTAATTTTTAAATAAAACTTAAATTTTATTTTAAAAAATAATTTTAAACTTTTATAAAACAGTTTTAAAGCTCTAATTGAAAACTTAAATTTTTATATTGTTACTGTTGTCTTTATTTATTACTTCGTTAGAGATCACAATTATCGTTATTAGATCGTTATGATCATTTTTTAAAATTTATCATCGTTGATAACTGATAATAAATGTGTTGATTGATTTTATTTTCATGACTTTCATTTCTTTCGATGTTAGAAAGTAGATAGATACACCTATCGTCAGTTACTGGCGATTGATGGTTGAAGGAATGATTACGGTGGTCTATAGACGAATATGATGATCGACAATATGATCATCGATGACAAAATCGACCGAGAAAGTTAGGATTTTGAATTTGATGTCATTTTGTGAGTTTTTAAGATTTTTTAAATAAATTAAATTTAAAAATAAAAAATACATTAAAAATAACAGTAGTTAACGGTTAAACACTTAAAATAATAAAATTTTAAATATATTTTTTTTTAAAAAAATTGAAACACCAAAAATAAGTTGCATAATTTAAACCCTATTTGACTATTAACTTTTTTTTTTTATATCTAATTAGGTAACTACCGTCTTAAGCATACAAAATCAAAATCATACGACTAACAAGTCGGATATACTAATCTGCTACATTAGATTCCTCCTTTTTTTTTAACAGAATTAATTTTGTATTTTTCATGGATCTGATACTTGCGTCTACAATTACATATTTTTTATGATTTAAGTTTGTGATTTTGAATTCGACTAAAAGTCACATAATTATATCGACACTTCTTAGGAAGGGAATAGGGATCTTGCTTTCCATTGCAGCGCCTGGGTAAAACACAAGGAAATAAAAGACTTATAATGTACTGGAATAGGGGTGTTTATCGAGCGAGTTGATCGCGAGTTGGGTATTATTCGACTCGTGCTCGTTAAAAAATTTTATTACTCGACTCGTTGCTCATTAAGCTCGTTAAAATTGTGTTCGACTCGTGATCGTTAAAATATTTTGTTGCTCGACTCGTTGCTCGTTAAGCTCATTAAAAACTTACTTTTTTTTTAATTAAAGTAAAATTTAATAATACCATATGAGACTTAGTATTAACTTCAATTAATAAATTTAACCAAAAATATCAAAAATAATGTATAAAATATTTTTAAAGTCTAAATTCAAAAGTAACATTCCATAAATACACCAAATTAGCATATTAAAATTAAAGTAACAATTCACACATTAATAATTATTATCTAAATTTATTTTTTGAATGAAATTATTTTAAAGTAATTATTAAAAATATTTTAAAAAATTAATGAGCTGTTCGCGAACTTAATGAGTCGAGTTAGACTTTGCTAGCTTCAACTTGTTAAGGTACAGAGTCGAATTCGAGTTCAAGGTCAAACTAATTTAAGTCAATATTTATCGAGTTTTAACCGAAGCTAATTCGAGCAACTCACAAGTTGCTCAACTCGTTAAGCACCTTTATACTGGAATCAATGTTGAGTTGTAGGGCGTTTGTGTATCCCATTCCCCGACCAACAAAAACCGTTGGTGGGTAAATAGTGGTAGGATCCATGGAAACCACCTTCATACAATGTCATCTAGGGATGTAAAAAACTGACCCGACCTGAAAACTCGTCTGAAACCTATTCGAGTCAGAACTTGGTTTGACCCGGGGATGTAATGACTTGAACCTGATCTGTATCCGACTATTGTTGACCTGAACACGAGTTGAACCTGTTACTGTAGTAACCGAACCCGAACTGTATCCGACCGAGAATGATCTGAACCCGATTTCAACCTGTTATTGTAGACCTGAAACTCGACCTGTATCCGACTGAAACGAACCCGAACCCGAGTCTGACCTGGCAGATAACCGATATTATCCGACCGAATCGACCCGAGACCTGATTTTACCCGACCTGTTTTGAACCTGACCTGATAAATGACCCGACTTATTTTGAACCCGACCTATTATTGACCTGAACTAATATTAACAAAACTTAATATTTACATGACATATAATTAAATATATCTATAATTTGAAAATTTTAAAATATTAATAAATATAACTAGGCTTAAAAAATAAAATTAGACATGAAAATTAATTTAGGATTAATATTTAAATATTACATATTTAATTAAATTAATTTATTTACTATTTTATTTAGTTTTAATGTATTTAATTTTAATTATAATTTTAAAATAATATTTTATTAAAATTATAATTTTAAATTAAATACATACATTAACTCATAAAAAAATTAAATACATATATTAGTATATATTTAAGTATATATAATATATATTATGTATTAAAGTATATTATATAATACATATAATATATTAATACATAAAATATAATATATATATAAGTATATCATATATATTAAATTATATTATATGCATAGTATATATTATATACATATATTAATATATACGTCTAATATATATATATAAGTATAATACATATATTAATATATACATATAAATATCATAATAAATATACATATATTTTTATTAACCGGTGAGAGAGAGGGAAATTTTTGATTTTAGGGGGAGGAAAATTTTTTATTTTAGCTAGGGGAGGGGAATGGAGTTTTGTTAAAATTTTGGTTTTACACGTGGGGGATGGGGTGAGAAAAATAAATTTTTGTTAAAATTTTGATTTTACCTGTGTGTGGTGAAGGTGGTGGTGGAGATATTATTATTATATATATTATATGTATATTATGTAGTATTTATATATTTTATAGTACGTATATATAATATATTATTTAGATATTATATAGTATATTAGTATGTATATATTATTATTATTATTATTATTATTATTATATATGTGTATATTGATATATTATATTATATAGTATGTATATATAATATAGGATTTATATAATATTAATATAATATTTATAATATATAGCGTTTATATATGTATATATACATATTAAATATGTATTTATATAATATTAATATAATATTGATATATGTATATATATATAACTTTAGTATGTTAATGTAGTATGTATAATACTACTACAGTATTATTATCACTAATTCACTATGTATACAGTATACATATAACATACATTGATACATATATATATGAATGCTAGAATATATTTATGTTATATAATTATGTATAATTAATAATTGTATACATTATAAATATATTATACATATCTAATTACTAGACATTTAATTATCAATATATATTATATAAATAGTTATATTAGTTATTAAATTATTAATGTACTATATATAGACTATAGTGTTATGTATATCATATTTTAATATATATTATAATTTTATATTAATTCATTTATGGTATTATTTTATTTGAAAAAATAGTATTTTTTCATAAAAGGTATTATGTCATAAATAGTATTATTTCTTATTCTAGTTTTATTTTATTTTCAAAAATAGTATTATTTCATATATTATTAATCTATATATAGTATTATTCTATTTTAAAAAATAATATTAGTTTATTTATAGTATTACTTCATATATAATATATTTTCTACATATAATATAAATTCCTTATATAGTATTAATTTTATATAACTATTATTCCATTTATAGTATAAATTCTATACATTGTCTATTTTTTTTTCATTTTAAAAACATATTAAAATATAGTATAGTTATATTATAATGTATTAAAGTTAGATTTTTAATACTTTTAATTATTATTTAATTATAGTTTTTGAAATTTAGTCCTTATAACTTACAAGTTAATTTATTTGAATTGATTATTACTGATTTTTCTAATTTACTTTAATGTTTCTAATTTTTTAATTTTTGTAATTGAGTCCTTACAAGTTAATGTTGATTTTTTAAAATTTCAAAATTTAATCTTTAGCTTTATAGTTTAGTATTTATTATTTTTACGTATTTATAAAGAATAAAAATTAATAATTCAAATTATTATGAATATAAAATCAAAATTAATTTGACCTGAAACAAAACCGACTTGGAATGAACTCGACCTGAAATACAACCGAACTGAAAGAACCGAACTGAAATCTATCCGACCTGAAATGAAACTGTCAATTATCCGATTTGGACCTGAACCGTTTTAACCCGACCTGAAATGGACCCAACCTGAAATAGAAAAATAATTTGAGTAAACTACTATTGAGTCAAAACATCAAATCAACTTGAAATGACCTGTATCCGATTTTACCCGACCTAACATTACCCAACCTAAAACCCATCCAAGTAACTGTTTTTACATCCCTAATGTCATCTCATCATAGGATTTGTTAATTTAATATATAATATTTTTATTAAAATTATTTTTATACTTTTTAGGGTATAGAAAAATAATTTGAGTAAACTACTATTGATATTAAGGGTTTATATATTTTCGGTCATTGATATTTTAAATTTATAAAGTTATGGCCAGTGATACATTTGTTGACGTTAAACACAAACATGAGGTGATATGATACAATAAAAAAAAGATAAATTATTTATGTAATTTTTGAATTATTACTTCATTTTTATTTTGATCATCGAAATAAAAATAATATATATAATTACACGTTTAATTATATAAAGGGTAAATTACCCCAGTGACCATCCAACTAAATGGGAATATCTATTTTGGTCACCCAACTAAAGAACTCATCAATCAAGTTACCCAACTTTTAAACCTTACTTATTTTAGCCACTGGCGTTAAAATTCCGACGGAAAAGTTAACAACAGTGACGTGACAGTTAAATAAAATCTGTATAATTATACATTCAATCCCTGAAATTTATTTATTATTTTAATTTAATCCTAATTTGAAATTAATAAATAAAAATAATCACCAAATCGATTGATGACACGTGTCATCATCGGATTGGGTGACTAATTTTTTATTTTTATTTTATATTTATTATATTTATTTTTCTCCAATATGATTGTGACATGTGTCACCATCAGGAGATGACATTAAAATTCCGACGGAAAAGTTAACAACAGTGACGTGACAGTTAAATAAAATCTGTATAATTATACATTCAATCCCTGAAATTTATTTATTATTTTAATTTAATCCTAATTTGAAATTAATAAATAAAAATAATCACCAAATCGATTGATGACACGTGTCATCATCGGATTGGGTGACTAATTTTTTATTTTTATTTTATATTTATTATATTTATTTTTCTCCAATATGATTGTGACATGTGTCACCATCAGGAGATGACAAGTGTCACAATCGGATGAATGAAAAATTAAGAGAGTTGAATACTTTTGGTGGGATTTGAACATAGGACCTCTTGATTGCAAAAAAAAGAGGTTTACCACTAAACAAACCCAATGTTTATTACATTAAATGCATCATAATATATATAAATCGTATAAAACAATAAATGTTAGAGAAAAAAGTAAGAAAGATCAAAGACGAATTATTTTATTCAAATATTATATTTTTGAATAAAAGTATTCGGATGTTAAATATTCGTATAAAACATTTTAATATTAAATATACGAATAAAAATATTCATATAATAAATATTCAAATAAAATTATTCTTATAATAAATATTCGAATAAAAATCATAAATATTTGAATATTTGATTTAAAAATATTCAAATAAAATATTTAAATTTTAAATATTTGAATAAAAAATTTGAATAATAAACATACGAATAAAAATATTTGAATAAAAATATTTGAATACTTATGATTTTTATTCGGACGTCGGAATAATTTTTTTTAAATTTTTATTCGAATATCTAAATATTTTTTATTCGAATATTTAAAATTTAAATATTTTTAATTGAATATTTTTTTAATCCAAATATTTTTATTCAAATGTTTATTATACGAATAATTTTATTCATATATTTATTATTTTAATATTTAAAATCTAAATATTTTATTTGAATATTTTAAATCAAATATTTGAACATTTATGATTTTTATTCGAATATTTATTATAAAAATACTTTTATTCGAAAATATAATATTCGAATAAAATAATTTATTTTTGATCTTTCTTACTTTTTTCTCTAACATTTATTCTTTTATACGATTTATATATATTATGATGCATTCATTATCATAAATTTTGGTTGGTTTAGTGGTAAGCCTTTCTATTTTGCAATCAAGAGGTTACATGTTCAAATCCCATCAAAAAGCAATCAACTCTCTTAATTTTACATTCATCCGATTATGACACGTGTCATCTCTTGATGTTGACATGTGTCACAATCCCATTGGAAAAAAATAAATATATAAAATAAAAATAAAAAATTAGTCACCCAATGATGACACATGTCATCAATCATGTGTCATCAATCGATTTGGTAATTAATTTTATTTATTATTTTCAAATTAGGATTAAATTAAAATAATAAATAAATTACAAGGATTTAATGTGTAATTATACAGATTTTATTTAACTACACGTCACTGCTGTTAACTTTCTCGTCAGAATTTTAACGGCAATGGCCAAAATATGTAGAGTTTAAAAGTTGGATGACTTGAGTGACGATTTCTTTAGTTAGATGGTTAGAGTAGGTATCCCCAATTAATTGGGTGGTCACTAAGGTAGTTTAGTCTTATATAAAATATTTGGTTCTTTTTTGGTACTACCTTTGGTGTTCTGACATGCCAAATATTTGATTTGAGTACCAAAATAATTAAAAAGGTTTTAGGATTAAAAATATTAACTTAAAAAATTATTTTTAATGATTGTCAATTTATGTGTAAATTCAAGTACATTAAAATTTATTTGTTTATAATCAAGTCCTTATCAGAGATGAAGCTGTGGGGGTGAGGAGACTACGCCCTCACTCTCGAAGAATTTTTTTTACTTTTATCCTCTTATTTAAATTCTTTTAAAAATTAGTTTTTTTATCAATTTGCCTCCTTACTTCTAAATATTTATATTTTGCGCCCTTAACCCCAAATCCTGGTTTCGTTTTCTAGTCCTTATTATATCATATCAAATATAAATTTAATAAAATTAAAGACAAAAAAATATACGAACATTAAAAATAAATAACCATTCTACTAATTTACCCAAAATTTTAATATTTGCTTATATTATTTAAATTTAATTTTACACGATATAAATTATTTATGATAAATAAACTTTAAATATAAAAAATGGTTAGGGTCAATCTAGAACTAGGCCTTGAATATTAGACTCCAGTCCGGCCCATATATTAAAGGTACTAAATTTTTGGGTAAAGTACATAAATGATACATAAACTATCCTTAAAAATATAAAATAATCATAAACTATTAAAAATTATATAATGAATATTAAACTTTAGTTTTTTTTATAAAATAATCATTAAACCGTTAATTTATTAACTAGGAGATATGATAATTACAAAAAAATTATAAATAACATATTTATTTCTCATTATTTACATATTCAATCATTTTAGACATCTATAATAAGGGTTAAATTAAAAATAAATTGATTGAATGTATTAATATAGAAAATTAAATGTTATATTATTCAATTTTTATAATTGACACATCATCCAATTAACGATAATCAATGGTTTAATGATTATTTTATAACAAAAATTAAAATTTAATGATTATTTTATAACAAAAATTAAAGTTTAATGTTTATTATATAGCTTTTAAAAATTTGATATTTTTTGTATATTTTATATTTTTGAAGATAATTTAATGATCATTTATATATTTTATTCTAATTTTTTTGTAAATTTTTTATTCTTAATATCTTTACTCAAATAATCTTAAATTTTTTACTAGCATTTTAGCTTGACCGACTAATTCAACCCTTGAACATGTCTAGTATGTATGATAAAAGAGTGATAAGTATCAAATGAGAAGATAGATACTGGAATGCAGATGAAACACCCGTCATGGAAGCACTTTGGAGGCCGCGGCAACAGCATAAAGATGACAACTGGTGCTCAATAAAGAGAGAAAAAAAGATGTTGATCTTAACGAACAAAGAGCGAGAGAAAGACGGAGCTGATTTAAGGAGTCAAGCCCTGGTCAAAGTCAAAGGCGAGAAAGAAGAGTTATTTTAGGAAATAAAAATAAAGTATTATAGTTTAATTAAGAGTTGTAATTCTTTTTCTTTTAGAACTCTTTCCTTGCATGAAAAACTTTAACCTAGGGCTTGGACTATATAAACCACCGTTAGGTCTAGGTTTAGGGGATTCAAGTCGGATCTTACACCTCATATACCTTTAGTCGCCGACTACATTATGTTCTAAACTTTTTTGGAGGTTTAGGTTGTTTGTGGAGTAGTTGGAGAAGATGTGTTATTCTTGATACTTATTAATGCAAAAACTTATTTCATAGTTTATTCTCTCTTGGCAATTACTCTTTTTTGCATATGAGCTCGAGATGATAGTATGTGTAGAAAAATCTATTTGTCTAATAATAGGAGAGTTAGGCTTACGAAACAAGAAAATACGATCTTTGCTCAAGGGCATTGACTAATCCGAGGAGAGATTAACCGCCCAGGATTTCAGCGACTAATAAGACACATGTGTTTGGTTGTTATTCACCATTGATTCACGCCGGGAGGTATCATCAAGACGTGGATTTTAACACTTTTCTTCGCTTAGGGATAAGGAAGAAGACATACAAGGATGCTCTGTCGAACTATGAAAAGTTGAATTGTCGACAAGGCATAACCCCGCCTAGGCAGCTGCGACGACCCTTAGTGCGACTCGCTGAGGCGGAGATTCAACCCATTACATTGATAAGTGGATAATTAACACAACTGGATCCTCATCTACAAAGAACTCAACTTAGCCTCACTTTTATCATACTCTTCCTTTCGTTATTTACTTTTTTTTTATTTTAGTTAATTAAACTCAACAAAAATACTTGTGCTTTTATTTTTATAGTGTAGCTTTAAGAAGTAGTGAAGTCGACACAGTCCCTGTGGGTTTGACAACCTAAAATATTACAATCTAACAAAGGTGGAATCAAAAGAACTTCCGAGCCTCCATCAAATTTGACGCCGTTGTTGAGGACTAGTGCTCTATTTCACTACTAATTATTTCTGCACATTTTCTTTTCTTTTCTTTTATTTAGTTTTAGTTTATTTTAACTTACTAGGGTTGTTCTATGTATGACCAGGTCTAACCCGTCGCTTGATCAATACCCTTACGATTCAGAAATCGAAAAAACAACACAAAATCTAAAATGTAGGATACGCGAGAGAATGAACACAACACCTGGCCAGCAGAACAACGCTGGCATGAATACCACCAAGGCCAACCGCGGCGCATTTGTAGTTGTTGACCCAATAAACCTTCCAAGACAGGAACACGCACGAACCGTTCGTGATTAGTTAGAGGAAGATTTGGATGGGTTAACTCCTGCCGTTGTGATGCCTAATATAGAGGCAGAACACTTCGAATTAAAACCGGTCATGTTCAACATGATCAACACCCTAAGCCAGTTTGGGGGTTCGGCCAATGAAGATGCTCGGCAATATCTTAAGTCCTTTCTGAAGATCTGTAATTCGTTTAAGCTGTCGGGAGTCTCAGCCAACATCCTTAAGTTGAAACTGTTTCCCTATTCGCTGAGGGGTAGGGCAAAATCATCGTTAAACAATCTTCAGCCTGGATCGTTGAACTTATGGACTGAACTATGCCAAAGTTTTCTTGTCCGATTCAGTTACACCAACATGACTGATAAGCTGAGAAACGATATCACATCATTCAGGTAAGATGAAGACGAATCAATGTATGAGGCTTGAGAAAGATACAAAGAACTATACAAAAAATACCCCATGCATGGTCTACCCGAGTGGACTCAAGTATTAATCTTCTATAATGCAGTAAACACCCCCACGAGGATGATGCTTGATGCTTCCGCCAATGGCACCCTCTTAGACCGCCCACCCCATGAAAGTTTAGAAATTCTAGATAGGTTGGCAAAGAATGACTATCAACACCCAACCGCTAGAAAAGGAATAACTAAGCGAGGTATGACAAACTCTGAATCTTTGGATTCTATCCTAGCTCAATTGTCAACTTTGACGAACATGGTCAATGATCTACAAAAGTCGAGTCATATTCGAGAAGTAAAAGCAGTCACCGTTTTTTATGAAACATGTGGTGACAATCATGACTCAAACGTATGCCCGCATAACCCAAACTCTTTCTTCTATGTTAGAAACTTTAATAGAAATAATATGTACAACAATTACAATCCATCATGAAGGAAACACCCGAACCTCTCATGGAGTAATCCCAACAATGCTCTTAACCCGCAACACCAATCAGTACAATCTATTGGATTCCAGCAGAACAACAGATTTGCTCAACAACAGCTACCGTAACAGGCGCTACCACCGTCGCAGCAAACAAATGTCCAGACCTTGGAAAATACACTACAAACATTTATGGCTTAGACCGGTGCATATATAGCAAACACCAATAAGTTCATTCAGAAAGCTGACACTTTCATGGATCGAGCAAAGATGAGAATGCAAAACAATGAGTATGCTCTCTATAAGTTGGAATTCACAGTAGGTCAAATGGCATAACAGATGAAAAGCCGACCTATAGGAGGTCTACCAAGCGATACTGAAGTCGCTAAAATCGGTTCGCATGAACAATGCAAAGCAATATCTACCAAGAGTGGTTTACAACTAAAGGACCCTGAGATACCTACTCAGACAGTAGGTAAGATCCCTGAGACAGTAGCCCCAAAAGAAGATACTGAACAAAAACATGAGGCAAAGGAACCAACATATAGTGCCGACGTTGATGCCACAGTCGCACGACAGATAAGATTCCAATACAATGAAAGGATTGAAGATCTGCGTTTACCACCACCTTTTCCATAAAGATTGAAACAACAAAAACAAGAATACCAGTTTAAAAAATTCCTTAACATACTTAAACAGGTACATATCAATATACCTTTGGTGGAGGCAATTAAACAAATGACCAACTATGCCAAGTTTCTGAAGGATATTATATCCAAAAGGGGAAAAAATTGGGGAATTTGAAACGGTTTCCGCAACAGAAAGGTGTGTGGCTATGCTGCACAACAAGGTTACAACCAAAAGAAAAGATCCTAACAGCTTCATCATACCTTGCTCTATCGGTGATCAATACGTGGGCAAAACATTATGCGACTTAGGTGCTAGTATCAATCTTATGCCTAAGTCAGTATTCCAGAAGCTAGGCATCGAGCAGGCAAAACCTACAACAATTATGTTACAATTGGCAGACCGCTCTTACGTACAATCGAAAGGAAAAATTGAAGATATACTGGTAAGAGTGGATAAATTTATATTTCTTGTTGACTTCTTAATTCTTGATTGTGGAGCAGATGAAAACGCTTCAATCATATTGGGAAGACCGTTCCTAGCCACGGGCCGAATATTGATCGATTGCGAAAATGGTAAATTGGTCATAAGGGTCAATGACCAACAAGTAAAGATCAATGTATTCAAGACTCTAAAGCAGCCAGATGAACCAATTGAATGTCAAGAAATTGAGGTTAAAAATGAATTTAACTTTAACACAGAGATGGACTGCCTAAACAACACCTGCCGAAGCAACCTCTGTCGAGGAAACACTCCCCTGGAACAAAAATACATTCAAAAGAAACCACCTAACGAGGAGACAACAACGGGTACATCCACTTCTCCTCCACTCAAAAAGGGAAAGATGGTTACTGCTAAAGATGCAATTTATTGCACTCCACCAGTAACCTAATTTTTATCTCTATATCTTTTATTTATTTTAATGTTTTAGGAATTAGATTTTTAGTTTTCAGTTTTAGGAATTAAATTTAAATTTTTTGCAATTTAAGTTTTTAGAATTTTTAATATTGCCACATTTTTAATTACCTTATTTACAGTTATTTTAGGAATAATAAATTAAATAGAGATGACCAAGCCAAAATGCGACCCAACCCAAGAAGAAAATATACTGGCGGGAAACTTGTCGCCCAAGGCGGAATCTGTATAGTATCTGTCCCAAGTGTAGGCCAGTTGGACTTGCATCTGCATCGTGTGCATGCCAAGGATAATGATTTCACTGATACCGCTTACAACAGTCCGCTGTCTTCGCCTATAAATACAAAAGCAATGTTCATACTATGCCAAATTTCTTCTTCGTTTCTCCAAAAATGACAACCCCACAATCAAACCCTACCAGAGCGGCAAAGTTCAAAAAATTTTCTACACAGACAATCGAGCAAGAATATGAGAGAAACTTCAAAAACCGACAAATATGGGAAGAACAAGGCTTCCATTATACCAACACAGAAGATCTGGGAATAGAAACCTTCATACTGTTCAAGATCTCTTTTCAAAGATGACAAAAGTTTGCAAAGCAACCTGATCCGGCGAATATCGAATGGGTTCGCGAATTTTATGCCCACTTCAGCCTTCACATCGAAAATAACAAACATGCAAAGTTCGTTGCCGCCCTAACAGCCGAAGACTATGAGCAGATGAAGGCGGAGCTATGCCTGCCAGGAGCATAATGGAATAATGGCAAACATCGAGGTTTGGTCAACCGTCGAGATCTTAACCCAGAAGCCAAACTCTAGAACACCTTTATTAATAGAAATCTATTGTCGACATCTCATAACCAGACAGTGGATAGACCAGGCCTGGCGCTCATCCATTCGATCATTCACAACAGGCGCATCGAAGTTGGCAGCATAGTCAGCGAACAGATATTCGAGTACGCCACCAAAGAAAAAGGTATTCTCATTTTACCTTGTTTAATTACTGCCTTGGGAATTTGGAAAGAGTTTCAAATATGCCATTGGATACCTACACACTGAGAAGAACAGGGTGAACACGAGAAGTGTATATGAAGAGGATGCAAGTGGAAGAAGTAGTTCCACAAGACTTCATTCCTCCCACAGTCGAAGCAGTATCTGCCGAGCAGCGCCTACAGTAGGCAGATCCCAGATAGTAGAAGGAGTCAACACAACACCAGAAGGACTACTAGCAACTTTGCTCCATATGGAGAGAAGATAGCTGACCTTCATGACATATGTTAGGGGAGTTCAACAATGCCATCATTACCACCATCCGAGAAGAACTACCCACATGCATGTTTGTCTTCCTAGATTTCGCAATAGATCTCTCTAAGCCTCATCCACCACATGTTGCACCAACTGCTTCAGCCACTGTCCCAGTCTCTTCAGCCGCCACAACCGCTGCAGTTGTCACCAAACCACTCTCAGCAGACTCGGTAGCCGAGTTCCTCTGAATGGACTCCACCAATAGAGGAGCTACATCGGAAAAATCCACTACATTCACTTGGAGCGAATCGGAAGAAGATCTTACAAGCCAACCTCGAACTACTGATGAATTTCTGGCCACAGCACAAGGAGGGCAAAAAACAAAGGCAACAACCTCCTCTCCGATCGATCTAGATCAGAAGAATGAGCCACTACGAGACCCCACTCCCACTCGCATCCAACCATACCGCTCAGCGAAGAAGCCAATGGTAAACCCACCCAAGCCAACCGCCCAACAACCACCCAAGACCCGCCTCAATCTCCTCATCGACAGTGACTTCGAAGATTCCTTCGAATCCACAGAATTCTAAAGGTTCTCTTATCTTTTGTTTCTTTTACTTCCAATTTTCTTTTAATTTTTCTGTCTTTTTCCATACATTGAGGACAATGCATCTCTTAAGTTTGGGGGAGTATTTGTCTGATTATGTAATATGTAAAAATGCAATGTATAGAAGTAATCAAAATATCTCACTATTGTCTTAATTTATATCTTAATATTCCGCTTATATTCCTGCAAAAAAAATTTTAAGTCTGTCAAATTTTATTGAAACTGCCTCGGTAGTAATATATTCTCCAGCGGCCATCGAAGTTTGCATCATTCACCAGACTTGAATTCAGAAAGGTTTGCTAGGCTTAGTACTTAGGATTAGACTATGAGCTTGAAAACATCTTAAACACTACTAGTCTTTGTTGATTTTAAAAGTTCTTTTCTTTGAAAAGCAATAAGGACTTAGGCCTAGATTTTTAACTAGAGGTGCCTATCATCGACTCTAGTTTAGTCCATAGAGGTGCCCATGACTGACTCTAGGACCTAATTCTTCTCCCACTTACTAGAGGTGCCCGAAACTGGCTCAAGCAGTATAAGTATATATAAATATATATTTATATACCAAATTAGGGAGAAAGAGAAAAAAAGAATCAAAGAAAAATCTAAGTCAGAAGTCTTGAGCTAAGAAAAAGATTAAAACTTAGAAAATCAACTTTGACACAGCTACGCACCCACCCACTAAGACTCATAGTCCAACTTCGAGGAATTCCTAGAACCTTAAAGAGGCCGAGTTAAGAAAGGATTTCTGCCATGCAGGCAGGACGATATATTACTTTAAAATTTTTGACTTAATTCTATCTTTTGCATTGCTTGAGGACAAACAATAGTTCGAGTTTGGGGGTATTTGATAAGTGCCTAAAATTCCTAATTTTTATACCATTTCCTACTCGTTTATTGCTACTAAAGGACAGATTTAAGGGTAATAATGGATGTTTTTGCTTATTTTTCATATCTCAACATCCAAACACTAAAAACATGAATTTATCTAATATTTGACATAAAGTAGATGCATTTGATAATTTTGTTTCTTAGACAAGAAATTATACTATAGAGATGGCCAAATGAGAAGATATATGCTAGAATGCAGATGAAGCACCCGCCACGGCAATACTTTAGAGGTTACGGCAGCAGTATAAAGATGACAATTGGTGCTCGACAGAGAGAAAAAAAGATGTTAATTTTAACGAACAAAGAGCGAGAGAAAGACGAAGCCGATTTAAGGAGTCAAGCCCTGGTCAAAGTCATACGCGGGAAAAAAGTAAAAATAAAGTATTATAGTTTAATTAAGAGTTGTAATTCTTTCCCTTTTACAACTCTTTCGTTGCATAGAAAACTTTAACCTAGGGCTTGGACTATATAAACCATCCTTAGGTCTAGGTTTAGGGGAGTCGAGTCGGATCTTACACCTCATATACCTTTAGCCGCCAACTATATTATGTTCTAAACTTCTTTGGAGGTTTAGGTTGTTTGTGGAGTAGTTGGAGAAGATGTGTTATTCTTGATACTTATTAATGCAAAAACTTATTTCATAGTTTATTCTCTCTTGGCAATTACTCTTTTTTGCATATGAGCTCGAGATGATAGTATGTGAAAAAAAATCTATTTGTCTAATAATGGGAGAGTTAGGCTCACGAAACGAGAGAATACGGTCTTTGCTCAAGGGCATTGACTAATCCGGGGAGAGATTAACCTCCTAGGATTTCAGCGACAAACAAGACGCATGTGTTTGGTTGTTGTTCACCCTTGATTCACGTCGGGAGGTATCATCAAGATATAGATTTCAACAGTTTTCTTCATTTAGGGATAAAGGAAGAAGACATACAAGGATGTTCTTTCGAACTATAAAAAGTTGAATTATCGATAAGGCATAACCCCGCCTAGGCAGTTGCGACGACCCTTAGTGCGACTCGCTGAGGCGGCGATTCAACCCATTGTATTGATAAGTGGATAATTAACACAAATGGATCCTCATCAAGCACTCAACTTAGCCTCACGTTTATCATACTTATCCTTTCGTTATCTAGTTTTTTTTAGTTAATTCAACTCAACAAAAATACTTGTGTTTTTGTTTCTATAGTGTAGCTTTAAGAAGCAGTAAAGTCGACACAGTCCCTGTGGGTTCGGCAACCTAAAATATTACAATCTGACAAAGGTGGAATCAAAAAGACTTCCGAGCCTCCATCAAAGAGAAAGCGTACGATAAAGTTACATATATAATTTACATGATAACATCATAAATTTACAATTTATAAGACAGACTCAATTCATAACTGTCAAAATACAAGTAAAACGATAAAACATTTGATACTTTTTAATTAAAAAAACTTTTAAATAAAAAATCGTCAAAATGCACGAGCCATTTAACCTCATAGGTTAAAAGGAACGTTTATTGTTCCGAGAGGTCATGGATTCAAGCACCAGTAATGTCAGGTTAGTGATTGAACGATCAATATCTAATGGTTGAGAGTATACACTAGAACATATATTACTATAATCACTGTATAGCTAATTCAAAAAATGGTTAAAATTTATGGGAGTTGCATCATGATAATCTTCCATTCGTTATTCTTTAATATGATTATTAAGTAGATATTATTTATTTGTAATTTTAGTTAAAAAAAAGAGAGCTTACTTGATGCCAAACCAGCATATAGTGAGTAATGACTTGGTAGAGATGGGTGATGAGGCACTCTCTTGCTCATTCGTCAACCTTACTACTGAACAACTCAGCAGTCTCCATTTCCAGTGGGATGAAATGGCAATGAGGAGGTGGGTTGGTAGTTGATAATGGAGATTTACAAATCACTTCTCTTGCAAAAAAGTCAAATGTTTGCAAGTAATATTAGTATTTAGTTAAATAAATAAAGCAGTATATGATCTCAGCTTCCATTCTGAATCCTAATCCAATAAGACTCACTTTAATCCATTATTACGACTACTTACTTTACAATAGAGATGACTTGACATTTAATTGTTTTGATCATACCATAATTATTCTATCCACTCAAATTAATAAAAATACTATAAATTGTAATATACATGGGATAGGTCAACTTTAGTTTTGAAATCTAACAATCATTTCATGATATTTATTGGAATATGTTTTATGCTTATATAATAATTAAGTTTTGATTATTAAACTATACCATTCAAATCAAATTAAATTGGATTTAGATTTAAATTTTATAATTTAATTCAAAATTAACGAATATAATTCCACACATACTAGTAAAATAATTATTTTTATATTACGAGATCCTACTCTGCACATATCTATTTTTCTCTTTTAATGGTGATTAAACTACTCTTTTCTCCCCGACACTCCCATCAAATTGTTGGGAGATCCACTCCCTCCATCCCATTAGCGAAGTAATGTTGTGGCCTAACAAGTCAACATTTCATATCCACCGCCTAACGACTTTTTCCGGGAAAGTAGGAGTGAGTATTTGATCGAGTTAAGTTAAAAAAATTCGAGTTTTTCGAGTTGACGAGTCATATTTTACAACTCAAACTTTATTTGAATTTTTTCGGTTCGAATCGAGTTTAAAAAATTCGAATCGAGTCGAGTTTTCGAGTTTCTATAAATATTTAATTATAATTATTTATCATGTTATAGTACGACTTGATTCTGATTTAAACAAATTTCTCTAATCATATAATATATGCGTATATATATTTTTCTTATACAATAATATTTCTTTATATTTTTATATATCGATGTATATATATATATATCATAAAAAGTTGAGAGACTCATTTCAAACTTAAAAATAAATCCTTTAATTATTAAAAATTTCGTGTTATTCGAGTTATTCGAATTTTCATTTTACAACTCAAATTTTATTTAAAATTTTTTCGAGTCGAGTAGAGTCTATAAAATTTTGAATCGAGTTAAAACGAGTCAAATATTTTCGTCTCGAGTCAAATCGAATTATTCGTTTTTTCGAGTCGAGTTGAGTTTTGCTGACCCGGGTAAAGTATATCCAGCACTGAGTCAGTGCTAAGTGCTAACTGCTAAATGAAATAAATAAGAACTAGTCAAAGGCGTAAAACCTTGACAGGGTTGTTGATTGCCGACTCCCTCTTCTACGTATCTTAAAGAATTGATACACATCCACAACCGTGATTTAATTGAAGTAGGAATATAATTAATCACAAGTGTTGATATTAATGCTTGAAAGTGAGACACAGAACATGGGATGGTCGGCAATTGGTACACCGCTAGTGGGGAACACATGCACACAGAGATTTTGAATGGAAGATGGTAGGATAATAGTAATAATAATTTTATTTAATTTATTAGTAACTTTTATTATAATTTTAAATATTTATTTTTTTAATAAAACGGTCTGCTTCTATAAAATAATGTAAGGCATGCAAGATGATACAGCTCCCCCAGACCCGAGTCCACTTTGTGAAAGTGGATGGGCTCTGACTCCAACCCCACTTTTTTCATGGGGTTATATACCCTAAACGGCCGGCAATGCACAACCCTGCCGCTGCCCCTTCATTTCTGTTCATCAAACTTCAGTTTTATGCTCTCTGACGACACCCCCACCAACATTTTTGGCTTACCAATTCATTTCACCACTTCTTTTGATCCGCCTTATTATATATATAACGCCTGTCTTTTGAGCTCTCTGCATTCCCTTCATCTCTTTCTTTTTCTATGATTAGGTAAACAGTCCAACCCTAAACATTTTCGTTTAATCTCTCAAGCCTCAACGTATTCATCTTTGTTGGTAATTTACTGGGGTTATGTAAACGTAATTATTAAAGTTTACAGAGTCATTCATTCCGGTGTTTATTTTGTTTTGCATTTATCATTTTGTTTTATACACATCAGGCCGAGGCTGCCATTGTTGTTAAAATGTGCAGTAAATATAAATTTTGGCAGGCCAGCCACTTATTAAACTTAGCTTCCTGGACTTTGCTTTCTGAAAACTGGCCAAAAACACAAGACCGAGAGTCAACCGAGACTATTTTCAAGAATAATTGGGTGTGTAATAACAAATGCTCACATGGCAGACAACTCCCTGCTAGCCGGGACCTGAATTAAGTGCTAGCTAGCTAGAGGAATGTGTTTTTCCTCCTGCGTCACAAGCTGTCTATGCCCCAGCTAATGTAATCCACACACCTCAATTTTCCACAAGAAAATGTGCGGGAAATTCCTGCCCGATGCATACGTCGCAATCCCATCATCTAATGATGATTGCCGAGTGCTCTTCACGTTATTTATTTACTATACAAACCCCACAAGCCCAGCCTCCCCATATCCCTCATCACCATCTTTGTCTCCAAGACTTGTGTTTGAGCTTGCATTTGCACTACTCATAATGGTTATTGTCTTTTTTTATGTATATGATGATCTCTAATCGCTGAAACTAAAGACTTTGGTTTTGCGTTTTGTTTACCTAGGAACTGCGTGTGATATCAACAATGGTGAAGCGGGTGAGAGAGATATTCATATTCTTCTTCTTCGCAACATTTTCCAAGGCAATTGGCATGAAACCCTTCTGGAGAACGAGGTGGGCAGCTGACAGATCTAATGAGTGTTTGACCTGGCAACTCGCCGTGGAGGCTAACAATGTCCGCGGGTGGCGCACGGTCCCGGATCATTGCCTCCACCACATCGAAACTTACATGACCGGTGGCCAATACGAGCAGGACATCAACTATATTGTGGAACAAATAGAGAGTTATGTTACAGAAGTTACCGTGGATGAGGATGGCATGGATGCTTGGATCCTTGATGTCGACGACACCTGCATATCAAACATATTTTACTACAAGAGAAAGAAATACGGGTACTAATATTTCATTCCTACTGATTTCCGAATCCCGAACCCTATTAATTCAACTTTCTCAGCTTAATTTACGAGTCATATATGTAGGTGCGAGCCCTATGATCCTTGGGGTTTCAAGACATGGGTAATGAAGGCCGAGTGTCCAGCAATCCCTGCTGTACTCGGATTGTTTCAGAAGCTGGTCGATAGCGGATTCAAAGTGTTCTTGATCACCGGAAGAGACGAAGAGACCTTAGCCGCTGCCACCATTGACAATTTGCATACCCAAGGTTTCGTCGGCTACGAAAGGGTGATTTTTAGGTAAGATACCATCCATTTCTAAATATGTTTTAATAATCATATTTGGTACACCGACTTTTCCTTTTCCTCTTTTTATATATCTGGAGGAAATTTCCAGGCAGCTTAGTAGCACAAACACTGGGTTTGACTTTGTTGTACTTGAATCTAACAGGACGGAGGCTTTCAAAGGGAAGAGTGCGGTCGTTTACAAGTCTGCCATTCGCAAGCAATTACTGGAGCAAGGGTACAGGATCTGGGGGAATGTTGGGGACCAGTGGACTGATCTTCAAGGGGAATGTTTGGGCAATCGAACTTTTAAACTACCTAATCCTATGTATTGTGTTCCTTGATCCACATGTCTTTGCGAATCTCTGTCCTAGACTTGGCACACCAATATGTAGATGAAAGAAACTGTGAATAAAAAACAAGGGAATCAAATGATGTACTCAACTGTTTTCCCGATGTTTAGATTAATTAAAAGACATAATAATGTGCTTCTTGTTCATTCAATGACAAAAATGGATCATAATCCTGGCCACGAGTAATAAATGGAACAGTGGTTAAAACCAAATGATGCACATGTCATAATTCATAAAAATAAAATTGATTCCCTTAACCAAATTAATTCTTTTGTAAAAGCTTACCTCTTAACCCAATTATTTTCTCCATTCACAAAATCAAATTTTGAACTCGAAACCTTAACACCTCTAAATACTAGAACAGTAAATTCATTTAATTGTGATAGAAGACATAAAATAAAGCAAATGTTAAATATAGAGAAATAATTTAAATGATATTTATTTTTGTAACTCATTAATCATAGATGAATACCAGCCTCTCATTCAAACTTTGGAATGATTCAAGGCAGGAAGTTTCGGCATAGGGCAGGGGAAGGAAGCAGTTTTGTTAACTTCCCAAAGTAGAAAATATAAAAGACAAAAGGAGGAAGGACTTGAGAAACAATCCCTTGCTTCCATCAAATCCTATATTCATGTGATTGATTTGTATAGCCTATAGGTAAACGAATCAAATCGAATCAAATACAAAATTTAATACTTTTTCTCTTATAGCAAGAAGAATGAACGACGGAGATGTATCGAAGCAAATTCAACAGATGGTGAGATTCATCCGCCAAGAGGCTGAGGAGAAAGCTAATGAAATCGCTGTGTCGGCTGAAGAGGTGGTTACAAGTCCTGTTGACTTTGATATAAAATAACATGATTCGTTTAAAATCTTATTGTATAAATAAAATGTCCATCTCCAGGAATTCAACATTGAAAAGCTGCAAATAGTAGAAGCTGAAAGGAGAAAGATAAAACAAGAGTATGAGCGCAAGGGAAAGCAGGTGGAAATACGAAAGAAAATGTGAGCCAGCTTATCACTTGTGTTCTGTAATCTGTATTGTTGAATTGACTGACTGTGCACTGCAGTGAGTACTCGATGCAATTGAATGCGTCGAGGATCAAAGTGCTGCAAGCACAGGAGGAGTTGGTGACCTCCATAAAAGAAACTGCGAGAAAGGAGCTGCAGCGTCTGGGAAATGACAAGAGGGGATACAAGAACCTGGTCAAGGCTCTGGTAGTGCAGAGTCTGGCTCGACTGAGGGAACCATCCGTGTTGCTGAGGTGCCGAGAGATGGACCGGAAGCTGGTCGAGTCTATCATCGATGAAGCGAAACGAGAGTACGCTGACAAATTCAATGTACCTCCTCCTAAGATTGTCATCGACAGTGTGAGCCTCCCACCGCCTCCTCCGGCAGATGTAGATCATGCTCATCAATCTTATTGGTATCAACTAATCTTGATTTATATGCACACCTCGGTTTGTTTTTATCATAATCTTACGTTGAACAATGATATATAGCTCGGGCGGAGTTGTTTTGGCTTCGGAAGACGGGAAAATTGTTTTTGAGAATACATTAGATGCACGCCTTGAAGTTGCTTTCAAACAGAAACTACCTGAGGTATCTATAGACTCCTGTCCCTGCTGCTGCTAGTACAATTGCAATGGTTTCTTGGCTGAGAAGTTACTGCTTCGTATTTCTGTATCATGCAGATTCGAAGGCGTCTGGTGGGACAAGGAGGTGCATGAATTGACCCTCACTATATAATAAACTAAAAATAATTAATATGGTATGACTTGTTCTCATCTTTGTGCTGCTTAAGTTTGCATTCTCTATCAAATATAAATAAATTGAAATCTGTTGGTTCTGGTAATCTTGAGCTGCTTCCTACACACTCCTTCCTACGTTATTTTCATTTATTTTTGTCTCCCTCGTTCCTTTCCTTTTCCTTTCTCTTAAAAAACTGTCATAATTGAAATGGGTAAAATTCAGTCAAGAAAATTATAATCAAATAGTTGGAGCTTTGGTAGCAAATTAGAAGAAGGTGTTGGTGGATTAGAAAAAAAAAATCAAACTATTCTATAATACAAGGCAAGGATTTAATTATAAATTTTTATTGTTTCTTTTTGAACGATTTTTTTTGGAATTTCTTTTTGTAAAAGTGATATCTATACTTCATATTTTTTTCACTCAAATTACTCTAAACAAAATTTTTGTTTTAAAAATCCAACCAATTAAAACGGGAAAATATAGAATTTAGATACCAATTTATTAATTAAGCCCAAAAAAAACTTATAAATATTATTAATGTTTGAGTTTTTTTCATAATATTATACTTAAAAAATTATTTTTTTAAATATTAATGATTTTACAGTAAAAGTGAAATAAAATCTATTAGAATTAGACTATAAACAATGATCAAATTAAAATATAAAAACACAATATAAAGTCGAAACCTCTTATTATTTGACTTTAGTGTGTTTTTTTTATTAATCAATTTTAATTTTTAATATAAAAAATAAATTATTATTTAAAATTGAATTAGATAAATCTGATATTACTTTTATTGTAAAATTAATAATATTTTGAGAAATATTTTTTAAATACAATATTATAGAAATATCGATGAGATTTTGTAAGATGTTTCGGTTTTTAGTCATTAAAAAATAAAGAAGGGTGACTGGAGTGGACCGCCTTGGAATTAGGATGGAAAGTCTGATAGATTGGTAAATCAGAGAAACTGACTAAATTGACAAATTTATTCGAGAATCGAAAATCGAACTGATTTATTTAAATTTAAATTTGATTAAATCTGAATAAGATGATCCTAATGTGATTTGAAATTTGAATCGAAATTAAAATGAAATCGATCTGAATTCTAGAAGAATCGATATAGACTTATAATCGATTTGACCCGAACCGATTTTCACTTGAACCGAAAGCAACCTGAAATTAACTTGCTCAAAATCGATCTAAACCAAACATTAACCAGATTTTAACCTGATAATTGAGTCAAAGTGAATGAATAATTTATTTTTACTATAGTTTATTTTTTTACGATCTTAATCCGAATCCATATATTTATAAAAAATTATTTTTATTATTTTTTATTTTAACTTGATAATTGAGTTAAAGTGAATGGATAATTTATTTTAAACCCGAAATGAATAATTTATTTTACGATTTTAATCTGAATACATGTATTTACAAAAATGGTATTAGCCCTCAAATTACCAATATTGCCTTTACTCGAATAAAAACCGAGACAAAAAATTCAAAACAATTCCAATACGAAATATCATAATCCTTGAGTCATCCTACATCATTCTTCAAAATTTTGTGACATTTCGAGATCAAATGATTATCCAACTTTAAAATCAAAACTTTTTCCTTTTATAGCTTTTCACGCAAATCTTACACCAAAAATCTATTTCTCATCATTTTTCTTGTACTGATGTGAACTATTCATTTATGGAATAAAAATAATAATTGGGATCGTTATCAAGTTAATCCTTATACTTTTTTCTTTCTTCACTTTTATCCTCAAACAAATAAAAAGATATATTTTTATAAGAATATATGATTAATTTTATATATAATATACACGATTAGATTCATACTCAAGTTCAACTCAAACCAAATTAACCCGAAAATTCAAAGATTTACCCGATCCGAACCGATCTGAGCGACCCGATACGGACCCGAGTGGAAAATATCTGATCCGATATCAACTCGACCCCAAAACAACCGATCTGATATTAACCCAAATCACCAATCCGATATCCGAATCAACCCGAATTATCATATAACCAAATTAAAATCGATACCAAAACCCAAACCGACCCGACCCGAATCTAAACCGAATACAAACAAATCCAAAATAAACTGAACTAAAACAATTCGAACTAAAACCGAACTGAACCGAACGACCTGTTACCGCCTCTAACTGAATCTAAAGCTGACAAGAAAAAGATCTACGACAGGACAGACACACAATATGAATGGCACGGAGCACAAACTATTAGCTTGACTTTCACAGACTGCAAACATGCCTTGCATTTGTTTTTGCAACACCTTGAATTTTTCGTGGAGGATTAAACTATGAAACTTAAGCATAAAATGCTTAGTGAAAAATGCTCAAAAACATCCATCAAAGCAAATTTTAAAATCATTCATAAAAATTGTCATGCTATGTTCAAACACATTTATAAATATCTCAATATTGGATACACAAATTTTGTGGTGATACCTTTATATCCACCGTTTGAAGAAAATAATACATTTTTATAGCGATTAATTTATCCGTTATGAAAAATAAATAAAAGTATAAGAAGTGATACAAATGTATTGTCTTTTATTTGAAAGTTAATTAAAAAGAAAATTTGTTGTGTGGAGACTTTTGGTGCTTGTTGTCTGGTAATGAATGCGAAACAAGAGATCATTTGTTTGGGGAGTGTTGTTTCACAAGGAACCTTTGGACATTGGTAATACAAAAATGTGGGACTCAATTGATTTTTGAGAAGTGGCCGGATTTACTTGCTTGGATTCAAGTTGATGGTCGAGGTAAATCCCTATATGTTGCGATTATACGATTATCATGGAATGGTTAAAATTACTACATTTGGCAAGAGCGCAATGCACGTTTGTATGGAAAAAGCCCGAGACCTAAGATGAACCTTTTTCAATATATTGTAAAATGGAAAATCTTGGGATGTCATAGGATTACTCTCCATAATACTTGTATAGCTAAAAATTGGGATCTTAGTCTTTTTATCATTGATGGTAACATTCTGATTTTGAGTTATATTTTTCCAAGATTACTTGGATGAATAAAGTTCATTTATCCAAAAAAAGAAAATTTGTGAAAAGCTTGTATTCTGAAAAAAATTGAGTCACCGACCACTTTGATAGATCGATTATTATTAAAACAAAACTAGAGATCCAAAAACTTGAGCTCAAGAGTTGATTATAAATGAGTGTTGAAATAAAATCCATAATTGTGATACATATGTAAAATGTATGATGTTATTATAAAATATGATATACAATTCAATGAGCAATTATGTTAGATGTGTCATAGGTATTAAAGTGTCATGTAAATAAAAGTGTATATATCATAAGATGTATTTATAATTCGACGAGAGACAGATTTATAAATACTTAATAGTTGATTATTAAATCAACTATATAAAGGAGTAATGGTCCTCAAGAATTAGGTTAACTTATTTTTCTCTCTTTCACCGTCAGAGATTTTTACATCAAAAGAAAACCTATTTTTTTGAAGATCAATACCAAAATTTTGAGGTTTCAACATTAAGATTCAAAGTTTTCAATCTATTGATTATTTCATGTATGCTTCTGATGAATGCATAATAGTCTTAATTTTTATATCATTTTTTCAGTCAATTATTGCTAATAAAGGACAAAATTAAGTATAATATTGGATAATTCCGAGTATTTTCCATATTTCAGCATCTCAAAACCAATTTCATGAATTTTCTATTATTTGACATAAAACATATGTATTTGATAGTTTTATTTCTTAGACAGGAAACTACCTCACAAGAAATGCCAAAGAAGATAACGGATGCTTGAAACTAAGGCTGAATTGTAGATAAGCACCCGCCATGGCAGAACTTTAGAGGTCACGACAGGAGATTAAAGATAATAATTGGTGCTCGATAGATAGAGATAAATCTGCCAATTCGGACAAACACAATGTAAGAAGAAATAGAAACGGAAAAATAGAGTCAAGCCATGGTCAAAGTCAACACGAAAATAAAAGAGTTATTTTAGGAAATAGAATAAAGTGTTATATTTTAATAAGGATTTGTATTCTTTTTCTTTTAGAACTCTTTCTTTTTATGAAAGCCTTTAACCTAGGCTTGGCCTATATAAGCCATCTAATAGGGTTACGAGAGAACAAGCCGGGTTCTCATCAATATTTCTATTCTTTATTTAGTTATTTATTTAGTGGATAACAAGTGCAACTGAATTCTCCTCTACAAAACATTCAACTTGGCCTTACTTCTATCATCGATATTTCTATTTTTTATTTAGTTATTTATTTAGTTAAATTAGTTATCTTCACTACAACTCAATTATTTGTATTTTTACTTTTCCAAAGTGCAGAATTAGAGTGCAGTCAAAGGTGATCCAGTCTTTGTGGGATTGATAATCTTAAATATTACAATTTGAAAAAAAAGAGAGGTAGAACGCTTTGAATTAAGCATATGACTCCAAAGCTTAGGTCAAATTTGGCGTCGTTGCCGGGGACTGACGTTCAACTTTACTGCAATTTATTTTTGCATATTTTTTTATTTTTATTTTCATTTCCTTTATTTAACCAATATAACTATAGTTATTCTGTGCATGACCAGGTCCGATTTATCTATAAACCAATACCCTTACGATCATGAAATTGAGAGATCAGCAAGGCGTTTGAGACAAAGAATAAGAAAAAGGATGAATCCAACACCTGGCCAGCAGAACAATGCTGACATGAATGCCGCTGAGGCAGACAACCAAGGCGTATTCGCATTTGTTGATCCAACCAACCTTCCAACACAAGATCGTGTACGCACTGTTCGTTATTATCTGGAGAAGGACCTGAATGGATTGACTCATACTGTAGTTATGCCCAATATTGAGGCAAAACATTTTAAACTCAAACCGGTCATGTTCAAGATTATCAACAATCTAGGTCAGTTTGTGGGAACAACCAATGAAGATGTTCAACAACATCTTAAATCATTCTTATAAATATGCAATTCATTCAAGCTGCTGGGAGTCTCTGTTGACGTATTAAAATTAAACTTTTTTCCCTGTTCACTGAGGGATAGGATAAACTCTTGGTTGAATTCATGGAAAGAACTACGCCGAAGCTTCCTAACACGTTTCAGTTACACTAATATGATAGATAAATTAAGGAACGATATAACACCATTTAGACAGGAAGAAGACGAGTCTATGTATGAGGCTTGGGAAAGAAATAGAAAATTATACAGAAAATTTCCCATGCAAGGATTGCCCGAGTGGAAACAAATATCAATCTTTTACAATACAGTGAACACACCTACTAGAATGATACTTGATGCCTCTGCTAATGGCACACTGTTAGACCGCCTACCTCTTGAGAGTCTAGAGATTCTGGACAGATTAGCAAAGAACGATTATCAACACCCGATCACGAGGAGTAACAAGGCGGGGTATGATAATTTTTGACTCTTCAGATTCGATCTTAGCATAACTGTCAGCTTTGAAAAATATGGTAAAGGATCTGCAAAAGCCGAGTCACATTCGAGAAGTAAAGACAATCACTGTTTTTTTGTGAAACATGCAGCGATAATCTTGACTCGAATGCATGCCCGTAAAATTCAGAATCAACTTTCTATGTTGAAAAATTTAATATAAACATGTCAAACAATTACAATCCAGCATGGAGAAAGCACCTGAACTTTTCATGGAGTAATCCTAATAATGCACTAAACCCGCAACATCAACCTGTGCAAAATACTGGATTTCAATAAAATAACAGAACTGTCCAGCAGTAGTTGCCGCAGAAACAAACAACCGATATCCAATCCTTGGAGAATACGCTACAAACATTTATGGCTCAAACCGATACTTATATATCTAGCACAAACAAATTCATTCGAAGAGATGATACATTCATGGAAAAAGCAGAGATAAGGATGCAAAACAACGAATATGATCTCAAAGCACTAGAAATCACAGTAGGTAAAATGGCACAGTAGATGAAAAATCGACCTATAGGAGGTCTACCCAACGATACTGAATTCGCTAGAACTGGTCTATGTGAACAATGTAAGGCCATATCTACTAGAAGTGGACTACAATTGAAGGATTCTAAAATATCTGCTAAAACAGTAGGTAAGAATCCTAAGACAGTAATCCCCAAGGAGATTACTGAAGAAAAAATTGAGGCAAAGGAATCAGCAGAAGTTACCATTGACGATGCTGCAGTAGAACAAGCCGTAGTAGCACCACATATACAATTTCAATGTTCTAAAAAGATTGAGATCTGCGGTTACCACCACCATTCCCATAAAGGTTGAAACAACAAAAACAAGAGTACTAGTTTAAGAAAATCCTAGACATTCTTAAACAAGTAAACATTAATATACCTTTAGTGGAAGCAATAAAGCAAATGCCCAATTATGCCAAATTCCTTAAGGATGTCATATCCAAAATAATAAAAATTGGGGAATTTGAAACTGTTGCCAACATTAATCTAATGCCTAAGTCAATATTTTAAAAGCTAGGCATCGGGTAGGCAAAACCAACTACGGTGATGCTGCAATTGGTAGAGCACTCTTATGTACAACTGGAAAGAAAAATAGAAGATATATTAGTAAGAGTGAATAAATTTATATTTCCTGTTGACTTCTTAATTTTAGATTGTTAAGCAGATAAAAATGCTCCAATCATATTGGGAAGACCATTCCTAGCTACAGACAGAACATTGATCAATTGTGAAAAAAAGAGAATTGGTCATAAGGGTCAATGACCAACACGTAAAGATCAATGTGTTTAAAGCTCTAAGGCATATAGAAGAACCAGACGAATGTCAGCAAATCGAAGTAAAATATAATTTTAACTTTGATGTAGAAATAAACTGTCTAGACAATACCCACCAAGGCAACCACTGCCGAGACAACATACCCCTTAATTAGAAGCAAACAAGAAATAAACCACCTGACAAGGAGATAGGAACTGGGACATCAGCTTCTCCTCCATTCAAAAAAGGCAAGATGGTTACTCCTGGAGATGCAATTAATTGCACTCCTCTAGTAACCTAAGTTTATCCTTATTCTTTATATTTTATTTTTATGTTTTAGGAATTAGATTTAATTTTTAGAAATTTACTTTTCAGAAATTTTTAAATTTTCCACAACCATTATATTTTTTCCTGTTATTTAGGTTCAATAAAGAAGGATAAAAGATGGTAACCAACCCAAACAATCATTGGCCCGACCTTCACGATAGTAAAATTCTAGGCGGGAATTATGCCGCTCAAATTCAAGTTTTCCCATTAATATCACAGCCAGTGGATGCCAGCTGTGTTGCGTCGCGTGCATGCAAGAAGGCATCAATTACGCCCGCTCCCTTAAACGATGCGTCGATCAGTCCCTTTAAAAGCTAAGACAATTGGTGACATTCTTCACTCCTTTTTCTCATTTCTTAGCTTAAAATTGTTTTCCCTTTCGTCTCCTTCTTCTCCACAAATACTATGGGAAAAAAGAAAAAAACATTTAGATTCAACAACCTAACCTATAGAGTTAAAACGATTTTCCAATGTCGATGTTGAGCGTGATTATAAATGCAACTTCAAGGGCAGACCAATTTGGGAAGAGCAAGGGTTCTATTACACAGAGGCGGAAGATCTAGGCCTCAAAACCTTCATTCTATCAAAAATCACGTTCCAAAGATGGTAAAAGTTTACGAAGCAACCAATACCGACGAACATTGATATTTATTAATGATTTGTATTCTTTTCCTTTTAGAACTCTTTCTTTTTGCAAAATACTTTAACCTAGGCTTGGCCTATATAAGCCATCTATTAGGGTTAGAAGAGAACAAGTTGGGTTCTCATAGTAAAACCTAAAGTCGCCGACAAAGTTATCATGTTCTAAACCCTTATCGAGGCTTTGATTGTTTGTAGAGTAGTTGGGGAAGAAGGTTGTACTTATTTGATATTTATTAATGCAAACGTTATTTCATAGTTTATTCTCTCTTGGCGTTTACTCTTTTTTGCAAATGAGCTCGAGATGATAGCGTGTGAAGAAAAAACTATTTGTCTAATATCGAGAAAGTTAGTGATAAGTGCTCAATCCACTATCATTTTTTACACCTTTTATGGGCAATAATCACTCAATCTACACTTAATTGGACTAAAGCATGAACTTAATGTGAGATATTTAGGTACTTTACTTTTGTGACATAAAAATAATATTTATAGAAAATGCAAGCTTTACTGTACCTTTGTGCATTTGCAGGTAAATCTGATATCGCGGCAACAACTGAGGCCATGGCAGTACCTGAGGCCGCGACAACACCTGGTGAACAAGTACCGATATTGTAGGCGATCTGAAGAGAAAAATGAGGTGAACATTTGTAGACAAGTAACACAATAATTAGAGCTGGGAAACGCATATAAAGTCAAAGTTAAAGACCAAACGGGGAAAGAATACTTGTGGGAATAAACTAGGAAATAAAACAAATATCTTTTATTTATGTACTTGACTTGTGTTTTACTCCAAGTTGTATTCCTAATTTGGAAATGTTTGCCTTAGGCCAAGCCTATATAAAGGAGGTGCCGCCCAAGGACAAGAGACACACGAGAGCCGGATTAGAGAGAAGAATTCACCTTAGAGTTTAGAGTTTTCTTTGTTTTTCGTTATATTCTAATTCCTTTAAGGCTTAGGTGAAAGTTGTAGAGTATTTGTGAGAAGAGATTGAACTTTGTTGTCTTGTTTCAATGCAATAAAATATCAAGGTTTGCTTATTCTTTTCCATTCATTGTTCTTGCATTCAAGCTCGAGAGAGAAGTTTGTGAGAAATCTATTTATCTAATATCGGGAGAGTTAGATTCACGAAAGGAATAAATACGGTATTTTTCTAGTAGAAAAATACTAACTCGGCCTAGGGATAGGTTAGAGTTTCAGCGGCTAAAAGAAGTGTGGGATTGGTTGGTGATTATAATTGATTCATGACATGAGGTATCATCAAGGACTAGTCATCAACAGTACTTCGAATTAGGGACAAGCGGAGTCATCAAAGTACACTTTGCCGAATCTTGGTAAAGTCCACCCAAGAGTAAGGGATTTCCGCGGCAGATGAACATCATCACTATCGAGGCCGTAAAACTGTAGTACTACTGAGGTAGTATTGTGTGATTGCATTGGACAGAAACAAGTCAATTGAATCCACAATACAAAACAACTAGACCCTGACCACTTTCTTAATCTGATTATTTTCTTATTATTTAGTTTTCTTTATTATTCAAGTTATTTAGTTTACTCCAACCCAAATAATTTGTGTTTTTATTTTACTTCTTTTGTAGAGCAAGAAAAGGGGAAGAAAACATATTGAGTAGACCAATCTCTATGGAGACGTATTCGGTAATACTTATCACTTTATTACTTACGAGGTGTACACTTGCACTAATTGCGCACTTTTTACACACAACAGTTAGGCTCACAAAACGAGAGAATACAATCTTTGCTCAAAGACATCGACTAATCCGCAAAGGTTTCAACAACTAAAAGGATACATGTAATCTGTTGTTATTCATCCTTGATTCATGCTGGAAGGTATCATCAAGACATGGATTTCAATAGTTCTCCGAGCTTAGGAATAAGGAGGAGACATACAAGGATGCTCTATCGAACTATGAAAAGTTGAGTTTTCGATAAGGCATAACCTCGCCTAGGAAGCCAAGGCGACCCTTAGTGCGGTCCGCTGCGGCGGCAAGTCAAACCAATGCATTAATAAGTGGATAATAAGTACTACTAGATTCCCCTCTACAAAGCATTCAACTTGTCCTTACTTCTATTTTCAATATTTCTATTCTTTATTTAGTTAAATTAGTTATCTTCACCGCAACTCAATTATTTATGTTTTACTTTTCCAAAGTCCAGAATTAGAGTGCTGTAAAAGGTGATCCAGTCTTTGTGGGATCGATAATCTTAAATATTACAATTTTACGAAAGAGGTTGAATGCTTTAAATTAAGCATAGGACTCCAAAGCTCATGTCAGCTTCCGTATTCAATTTATTGTTGATTTAATATGATTGATCCTAGATTAGTTTTTATACTCATAGATTTTGAGTTTATATTTGTAACATCCCATTTTTGGGTTATTAGTTTAGGCTTAGTTAGGGGAATTCGATTCGGGTCAAATCGGGTTCTCCGGTTCATTAATTCCGGGAAAAATAAAATAAGGATATTTTTAATTAAGAAAAATAATAATTTGGAAGGTGGTTTGAAATATTAAAAATATGTTTCAAAATTAAAAGAAAATAATTTAGATTTTATAATGATTTTTAATTATACTTAATTATGCATAAATGACCAATTTGTAATTTTTGGAAAATTGGGGGACTTAATTTGGATTTTCGAAAATTATGTTATGACTAAATTGAAAAGAAGCTAAACTTAGAATCCTTAGAGGGCCATAAACCCATTTCTAATTTTTAATAATGATTTATTCACCAAAAAGTGTTTTTAATGACTTTAATTGGATTTTTAATCATTTTTCTCAAAAACCACTTTTCTCTCATCTTTTTCTCTCATTTTCTCTCCACTTTCTCTTCATCTTTTCTCTTCAATTCCTTACTTATTTTTGCATCTTTTTCCACAAAGATTACATCACTTGCATCATCTTTCCATCCTTTACAAAACCTAAGCATCAATTTCATCAAATCTACATCAAATTGCAAGGAATCAAGAAGGGGAAAATTACATATTTTTGGTGAATAGATCTTGAAGGTAATTTTCTGGATTTTTATTCTTTTCTAAGGTTCTTTATTGAAATTCCCAAGTATTAGCTTGCTAATCTTTGAATAAAAACTTGATTCTATATTTTTAATGTTAGATCTAGTGATTTTGTGATGTTTTGTGAAATCTTTTTGGATCTCATTTAATGCTGGAAATTAGATGAATTCAATCATGTTTTTATGTTGATTTAATGATTAATTGAGTCTTCTTTTGATAGAACATTAATTTAATCCCGGAATAATGCAATCGGTGTAGTTTTAAGGTGCTTTTCGGTTGTTTTATGGGCTGTTTTAGATGCTTAAATGTTGCTGGAGGTATAAGGATGGTTTGGATGTGTTTTTGGATCATAATTGAGGTGGATTAGATGTTAGATTCGTTAGTTTTTGGGCTGATGTTGTTCAGATGCGTTTTAGCTTAGTTTTCGGTCTTTTCGGCTAAGTTTTTGGTAGTTTAATGGTGATCGAATATGGCTATTGGTTTGAGCATGTTATGATGTGAGAATACTCTGTTTTTAATGTTGTAGAAGAGGTACAAGAAGAAGCTTGATTGCTGGTACATTGGTGCGATCATCGGATAGCGGTGAAAGCTCGTTTCGCTTGTTGGTGAGTGATTTCGGGTTTAAAGCGAATCGCGTTTGGTACGGTTCTGTTTTGGGGACTATGGAAGTGTGTGAAAACCTTCCATAGTTCAAGAGTAAGTAAAGTAATTGTTTTTGATAAACCAATATAAGTTTCGGCTACATTTGATAAAGGCATTATGTTGATAATGCATGAGATTTATGGAAATGCATGAGCATGATTTGAAATGGTGCATACATGAGAATTACTTGCTGAAATGCATAGCTTATTTAGCATCCATGATTATGAAAAATTATGAGAAATGATTTGTGATACAATATGGTTATTTGCCTATTATATGATGGTACCTTTGGGCATGGCTTTTGGTTCATTTGTTGAACATATTATGCATGCGTTATGAGCAGCAAGTTATATGATTTGAAATACAATATGGTTAATTTCCTTATACATGATGGTGCCTTTGGGCATGACTTTAGTTCATTTGTTGAACATATTATGCATGCATTATGAGCAGCAAGTTATCATGCATATTTGATTATAATATTGGCTTAGTGACACTAACTTTAGATTCGAATACGAATGACATATCATTAGGATTGTCTTAAGTGCATTATAAACAAAATTGAGAATACAGAATATTGCCTACATGTAAACAAGGGTGACTTTGTGTCCAACCGTGCGTGGTAGAGCCGCCTACACGTAAACAAGGGTGACTTTGTGTCCAACCGTGCGTGGTAGAGCTTGCCTATATGTAAACAAGGGTGACTTTGTGTCCAACCGTGCATATAGTTGACCCATACGTAAACAAGGGTGACTTTGTGTCCAACCGTGCGTAGTGGGGGATAACATGTATACAAGGGTGACTAAGTGTCCGACCGATGCATGTTGAGACCAAGAGTCTCCGGTTATGAGAAAATGGATCCGTGTATTCGATGAACTCAAGGTTCACATTAAGTGGTCACTAGAAAGCCAATATACATACATGAATTTGAAATGGACATTGTACATCATTTATAAATTGTTTTGATAAGATTATGTGAACTCAAGGATGCATATGATTTAAAGAACATGAGCATGAAATGTTAGCATGCATGATTTAACAATGTATTACAAACTATGGTTTCATCATGATTTTAAATAGATGCATTGATGATTTGTGTAGAGCTTTCTCACTAAGCATGTTTGCTTAAGCTCTCTTTTCATCCATGCAGAGAAACAAAGGCACTTGGAGCTTCGTTCGAGGCAAGGAAACCAAGGGGAAGAATCACTTTGAATTTGGTATATTTTTGGCAAACAAATTGGGCAAGACAATGTGTAACCCAACCTATGTGAGGAGTGTGTATTTAGGCTTTAGTTTATGTTGTAATAAGACCGTTATTGTTTGATTGTTAATTGTTGAACTTTGGAATTGTTTGGATTGTTGAAGCATGTACTAGCATGATTGATATGTTGTTAATCATTTCCTAGGGAGCATGCCTATAGTTTGATTGATGTCCGTGTCGTTGTTGATTATGTGCCATATGTTACTAAATATGCCTAGGATTGATGCATTTAGTGGATCTAATTAATGGTTGAGTATGGAGTATTTGGAATGCACTTAGTGTAACGAAACTTTTGGTTCCAGACCCAAAGTTTCGAAACCTTTGATCACCAAGAATTGAAAGTTGCTAGAAATTAAACTTTAGTCCCAGATATCTTCCTTTGTTCGATTAAGGTGCTTACGATGTTATTTTGAGCTGAAATTTTGCATGCAAGTATAAAGTTGATTTAATTTCAAGATGGTAATCCTAATTTGGATGAAGTCCTTGTATTTTGTAAGATTTACATTTTGGTCCCTAAATTAGAAGAACATGTAATTGATGATGTTAGAATGATCCGTTTGAGTTGAAATTTTCTATGAGGAACTCTTATATGTTTAATTGAACTTTGATGAAGAGAATTTATATTTTGTTAATAGGATTTAAAAGTTTTACGTTTTAGTCCTTAATTTATGTTAGTGTTTAATCGGATGGTTGTTTTTAATTAATGTGTTACCGACAATACTTTGTATGAGACCTTATCACGTAGGAATAAGATTGTGCATCTAGTAAGATAAAATAAAAAAAATAAAGTAGTTTTAGGGTTGTTTATCGAATCGAACCTTCGCGGGTTTGGTTTGATATTCTCCGTGTAACCCATTAGTGCCGGTTCCGTCTAGGCCGGGCTAAGGGGGTTACATTTGGTGGTATCAGAGCCAGGTTTGAAAAGTGTGTTGTAAGGTTTAAAAAATGTGTTGTTGATTTGTAAAGTGTGTAGTTGGTTAGTTAAAGCATGTATAGGTTGCTAAGTTATGTGCTTAAATGTGCGATTGAGCATGATATGTGTGATTGAGCATGATATGTTGTTGGAGTGTGAAAATCTGTTCGTGATGATTGTACTTTGCGTAATGATGGTTAAACTGGGGTTATCGGTTACACATTGCCATTGCCAATGCCAACATAATTTCAGATGCTCTCAGTTTTCCCTTGGATCTTGCCCGAATGTAAGTTTGTTTTATTTGAACATTATATTTTAAACTGCATGTTTAAAGTTTTTGAATATATTTCTGAGACGTAAGTCACTAGATACTGTTGGTATGAACTTTGATGGTCAAGATTGAAGATGAAACGACTGCTAGGGAAGAGTAAATTCTTCCTCCTTTGTAAGTGTGCCTTCGGTTAGGCCAGAAGGTTAGTTTGTGGTATTGCACCGTTCTCCGGGTGTGTTTTAGTCTACTGAAGCTGGTACGGCTGTTGCTAATCTGACTTGGGAGCTGTCAATAGGATGGTAGCTGAAGTTGTTGGAGTTAAGGATGTTATTTGTGAGTGTGAACAATAATCATGTTTAGATTAAGAGCACATATATGTATATATTTATAGATAATGTAGGACATGCATACATTCTTGAGAATGACATTAGAAATTGCATTTACATGCATATGCACTTGCATAGGCATTTTTGAGGGCATACAGGAAATCATGCATACATTTGTTCACACTTGCGAGTAGCTCCTTGAGGGTGTAAGTGGAGTGTGGTTGGTTCTTTTAAGGTGAAGGTATGAAAAAAAAAGGGGTTGAAAGAACTTTCTTGTGGTGTTAAGCTGAATGTGTAGTGGGCAAGTTACCCTTTTGGTTAGGGAATAGTCTTGGATGAAGAATGAGTGGTTGGTCTCAGAGTTGTGAATGTTTGAAACCGAGGTAAATACCCTGAGTTACGGTTAGTTTGAGTTGGTCATTACTAAAGGTAAGGCTGAGTTTTGCGGATTCTTTCTAGTTAAGATCTGGAGGCGGAATAAACAATAATTACTATCCATATCTCAGACTAGTAACTAATTTTATTTTCGAAAAAAGAGCATCACATTAATAGAGGTGGAAAACGGGTTGTTCGGTTCAGGTTTGGTTCGAATTGTTTCGGTTTGGTTTATTTCGGATTTGTTTACATTTGGTTTAGATTCGGTTAGGGTTTTGGTTTTAATTCAGTTATATGATAATTCAGGTCTATTTAGATATCGGATCTATGATTCAGGTCAATATCAGATCTGTTGTTTTGGGGATAGGTCAATATCAGATCGAATATTTTCGAGTCGGGTCAATATCGGGCCAATCTTTAAATTTTGAAGTTAATTTCATTTGAGTTAGAGTTGAGTATCAATCTAATCTTGTATATTATATATAGAATTAATAATATATTCTTGTAAAAGTATATCTTTTTATTTGTTTGATGATAAAAGTGAAAAAAGAAAAAAAGTATAAGACTAACTTGATAACGATACCAATAATTATTTTTATTCCATAAATGAGTAGGTCACATAAGTACAAGAAAAATGGTGGGAATCAGATTTTGGGTGCAAGATTTGCATGAAAAGCTATAAACGGAAAAATTTCGATTTTAAAGTTGAATAATCATTTGACCTTGAAATGTCGCAAAATTTTGAAGAATGATATATAAGATGACTCAAGGATTATGACATTTCGTATTGGAATTGTTTTGAAATTTTTTGCCTCGATTTTTATTCGAGTAATGATAGTATTGGTAATTTAAGGGCTAATGCCATTTTTGTAAATACATGAATTCAGATTAAAATCGTAAAATAAATTATTCATTTCGGGTTTAAAATAAATTATTCATTAACTTTGCCTCAATTATCGGGTTAAAACAAAAAATAGTAAAAATATTTTTTTTGTAAATACATGGATTCAAATTAAAATCGTAAAAACATAAACTATAGTAAAAATAAATTATTCATTCATTTTGACTCAACCATCGGGTTAAAATCTGATTGATATTTAGATCGGTATTTAGCAAATTAATTTCGGGTTTCTTTCGCTTCGGGTCTAATCGGTTACAGTTCTAATCGATTATGGGTCTATATCGATTCTTCTAAAATTTAGATCGGTTTTGGTTTCGATTTTGGTTTCAGTTCAGGTTTTGGATCACGTTAGGATCATCTTATTCGGATGCAATATGGTTCTGATTCGGATAAATCGGTTCGATTTTCAATTCTCGGATCAAGTTTGCCATGTCTAACCACTGGGCTTTTTGTAAAATGTTTGAGGGTTGAATTCAAGGGGTCCTTAAATTAGGATATGGGTTCTTATAGGTTGAATTAACTTATAAACGAATAGTAAAACCGAAAAGTTATTACCTTAGCCTCAATTGGGTGTTTGGGGGCTAAATCATAAAAATTGATATGAATTGATAAATAATGAGAACCCGAGAGGCATGATGATATGAAAATTTGCTATGGTAAGCTAGGGAACTTGCTTAGTGTTGAAGGGTCACCTAGAGTTATATATTATTATATTGTGCATCCGGACACCCTTATTTTATTATATGATCAAAGTGTTACAACACTCGAAGACTTTTTGAACATAGGATCTCAATGCTTAGTGGATGCGAGTCAATTCGAAGATGCTTAATGAACCATTCCATGTATGAATGTAGGATCCCGATGCTTAGTGGATACGAGCCTCATCCGAGAGTATGGGATCTTGATACTTAGTGGACGCGGTCCCTGCTCGTAGTGTATGATCGTGATGCTTAGTGGTTGCGGGCCGCACTATTATATATATATTTATGAGATATATGAGATACTTTTGAGATATATATGTGATGTATGAGACTTATGGACTTGAGATGATATGTGGTATTTCTCTTGACTTGCACATGACATGAGCCTAGGATTGTACATGCATAATATCCTATGTTTAGATGGATATGGTAGCGGCATCGTACTCATGTCATATCATTATATCATGCTTCACACGCTTATCTATGTTATGCTTGATGTGAACCGGTTGGTAGAGTACATACTGAGCTTCTGTAGCTCAATATTTCGAAATGTGTTTTCGCGCGTGGGTTAAGGAAAGCTTGTTCGGAGGAGCATCATCGTGGTGGGTTTCAGCATTGAAGTTGTTGTTAGAGTATTGCTAGATGTAGTGGGCTTGTACTTGTAGGACCCTATATGTAATTTGTAACTCTGTTTTATTATTTGAGTCGAATGCTTCAAACCGGTTTGTAATATTTTAGGAGCTCCAATTACTTTTAAATACTTAGATTTCATGTTTTATGATTAGATTAGAATTATTGATTTATGTTGAAAATGGATTTGAACTTGTTTATTGTTGGGACTTGAAATAAAATTTTGAAATTTTGGGTTTGAGCCGGAGGCCCAAAGTGACACCGGGTCGAGGGTGTTACATATATATTCTAGTTAATTTTCTATTATTTTAATTTATGTAGTTTAAATTTATTTATTTTTTTTATATTTTCAATACCTTTATTTCTTGTTTCATGCACTTTACTCCAATATCTATCATATTATGTTATATATATTACCATATTGCAACTGTATATATTTTTATTATATTATAGAATACATTATGTAGTTACACATTATTATATATTTGTTATATTTAATTTATATATAGAATGTAATATATATTTTTTATTTTTGTGGCCATTTTAAATAGAGCGTAAAAATAGACTGATGATCATATTTGAAAATTATTATTTTGTCTTTTGTTTATTCAATCTTAAAAATCAAGGTTTTTAGATTAAAATGAATCTTATTAATTACGAAAATTAATATTAACTTTAAAAATCGTATTAATTTTTTGAGAAAAATTCAATTTTATCCTTTATTTGATTTGAAAATAATTTAGAGTCGTCACTTGTCACTTTGATAGGCTAGACACCATAAAAATTATCCAAAGGTTTATTTTTTAAAATATAGGTTCATAGTCGATTATGCGTTGGAAAGATTAACATCTCATGAGCTCCCGTTACTGGTACCTCAAATTTTGTGTGACATATTTGGCAATTTTATGATAACAATTCAAATATAATTTTGTCTTGTAATTTTTAATGAAACTTATATTAAAATTGAAAATATTCTTTCCGTATAGAAAATATTCTTTCGATTTGAATAGAAATAAGAACACCCAATTCTATTAGGGCATCCTCTTTTATATTTCGAAAGAATATTTCCTATATTTAATGAATTATGCATGGTTAATTATTGTCTTTTCCATTTTAAGTCACCTGAACTATAAGGCTCTAATCGACTGAGTAATTAATATTCATGTCGAACATTATTGGATTCAAAGTACGGATTAAATAATACCTAATTACTTTAGGACATTATTGATATTGGGTGTAACCCCTAAAATTAACCTAATTTCTTAGATTACATGTTAGGGTTTACAGATTGAAAACTTATTTCGCAAGCTATGGTTTTTACAAAAATAAATATATTATTCGGATAAATTATTAAATAATTAATAATTAAAAATACTGATGAATAAGCATTTAAATAATTGAGTTCAACCCACAAATAATAAACAATCCAAATCCAAATAATTATTCAAAGTCCGGAACATTAACTAAAATTAATTAATTACAAGTCTAAAATAATAAAACGTACGGTAACAGAAATTCAAATGCGAAAGTCCTCCAAGTACCGAGATTTATGACCGGGTATCTGTAACAGAAACTGGAAGGATGTAGGCTAGGGAGCCTAGTGTGTCTCTAGAACAGATAAACGGAATTACAGAACAGTAAAATGCAGATGATGTAAAATATGCATGATATGCACCCAACTCCGAACACCACAGAAGAGTAGGTCCCCAGAACCACTCTAATACCATCACAGCAACAGAAGTGATATCTCGACCCGTAGGTGGAGCCACTGAATAGAAGTGATAAATCACTAACTTCCCCGTACACATATAATCTACCAGATGTCATGTTACATGCATATACAGAATCAGAATGCATGTCTTATAGTCTAACAGGAGGCAAGCATGACAAATATCAGGATCAGAAATGAAATGATAGGATGATGCATGATCATACGGGCTTAACAGAAATTGAGTATATTGAATAATAGAGTTAACAAGATTAACGAAAGAGAACACACCTAAAGCAGAAAGTCAACGCCTAGAACGATGTCTACTGGACTCGGCTCTACCACTAGAATGAGCAGGTGTAGAGTCTACAAATAACGGAATAAGTCAGACACCCTATTAAGCCATTATAACGAAAAGTACACTAAACAGAATTAAATCGTTACTCACGTGAAGGTCCCGAATACTGATGAATAGGATAGCATACAGGAGGAGGAGGAGGCAGATGCTCAGGGTCGGAATCCACGTCACCTGAAGCAAACAAAAATTGATTCAGAAACCTTTACATATAACTTCCAGAGAACTGATCGAACTTAAAAACCTTAAAAATGACACTTCAAGTTCGAATTTCAAAAAACGGACAACGCCATCGGACTCAGGACGTTAAAAAGCATAAAGTGGGCCTGGGTCGAAAAAGTCAACTAATAACGTCAAAACTGGTCAACGCTGACATCTGTAGTGACGTCATTAGGTCAACATTGATGTCAGCAGTGACGTCAGTGATGATGTAAGCAAATGATGTCAGCAGTGACGTCAACGATGATGTTAGCCGGGTCATGGGTCGTGTCGGTATTCGGGTCGGACGGGTTGGGTTTCGGGTCGGGTCAGACGGATCGGGTTCTGTAAATTTTCCTGAGAAAATCTGGAAAATTTCTAGATTTTCTCGACAACCAAACATCTTGAAATTCGAAAAAAAAAACAACCCATTTCTCACTCGATTCGATTCCTAACACCCCGAAACAGTCCCCTAACCGATTCAGACTCGATTAAACGTTTAAACCGAATAAAAATCCCTCCAAAACTGAATCAAATACAACCCTTCAACCAACCATTCGACTAAACCTTAAAACCCTCAAAACATGATCTCAAACACAACGATCACCCTCTAAAAACGAACTCAAACAACAACCAACAATAACCTAAACCCCTTATTCGAACAAAACAACCCGAAACAGAACGGAAAAAGAAAGGAAGAAGAATCGAGACTTACCCAAGGAGGAAGAAACCGATGGATTCAAGAAGAAACAATTCAAAAACAAGGCTCGGTTGCTTGGTTTCTAACAGATGGAATAGAAATTCAGACTTTAATCTGAATTTTAATGGAGAATTTAATCCCCATTAAAACATAATCAGTTTTTAGATCAGGAGGAAGAAACGTTACCCCTAAGAAATGGGTAAATTACAAAACAAGGGTCTGGAGGTTTTAGAATAATTCAATTTTAGTCACTGAAATTAAAATTCAAAACCCTCAAATTCTAGGTCACAATCTAGGGATTTTGACTATAATTGGGGAGAAAAATTGGATTGTGACAACTCTCCCCCCTAACAGAAATTTCGTCCTCAAAATTTACCTGGATCAAAAAGATGTGGATATTGGGCTTTGATAACAGATTTGGGCTCTCACTTAGCCTCATCATGACCTCGATTACGTTAGAGAAACTTAACCATCTTAATGGTTTTCCTCCGAAGAACTCTTTGGTCCTGAGCAATAATCTCAACTGGTTCCTCCTCATAACACAGATCTGGACAAATCTCGAAATCCTCAACAGATAGAACATGAGACGGATTAGCTCGATAACGTCCCAATACAGAAACATGGAACGTATCATGAATACGCTTAAGCTCCGGCGGTAGCTCAAGCTGATAAGCTACAGGTCTAACACGTCTGAGAATACGATAAGGTACGATATAACGGGGACTGAGTTTACCCTTACGGCCAAAACGAAGTACCTTTCTCCAAGGAGATACTTTCAGGAAAATCTCGTCATCAACCTCAAACTCAATATCCTTACGCCTCAAGTCCGCGTAAGATTTCTGCCTATCAAAAGCGGCTTTGAGCCGATCCCGAATCAATTTGACAGTCTTCTCAGCCTCATGCACAAGATATGGTCCCAGTAAACGGTGCTCATTAAGCTCAGTCCAACCAATAGGGGTGCGACACTTACGCCCATACAGAGCCTCATAAGGTGCCATCTTAATACTGGCCTGGTAACTGTTATTATAAGCGAATTCTGCTAACGGTAAGAAATCCTCCCAACTACCTCTGAAATCCAGAATACACCCTCTCAACATATCCTCGAGGATCTGAATCACACGCTCAGATTGACCATCTGTTTGTGGGTGATAAGCAGTACTGAAGTTTAACCGAGTACCTAGAACAGAATGCAGAGATCCTCAAAACTTAGACGTAAACCTCGTATCTCGATCAGATATAATAGATAAGGGTACCCCATGTAACCGAACAATCTCAGAGATGTATAACTTGGCTAGCTTACTTAGAGAGTAAGTGGTCTTGACAGAAATAAAGTGAGCAAATTTGGTCAATCGATCTATAATAACTCAAACAGAATCCTTCTTTGACTACGTCAAAGGTAAACCACTGACAAAATCCACGGTCACACGCTCCCATTTCCACTGAAAAATCTCAATATGCTGAAGAAGCCTAGATGGACGTTGATGTTCTGCTTTAACTTTCTGGCAAGTCAAGCACTTGGATACAAAACTGACAACATCGCGTTTAAGATCTTTCCACCAATACTTTTCTCGAAGATTCTTATACATCTTATCACCACCAGGATGTATAGAATACGGATTATCATGAGCTTCTCGTAGAATAACTTGTTTTAGTTCAGAGTTCCTCGTAACACAGAGTTGACCCCGGAAACACAAAACACCATCCTGATTCAGAGAAAAATCCTGAGAAGTTCCCTCTTGAACTTCCGCAATACGGTGAGCCAAGTACGTATCATTAGGCTGTTCAGCATGAATATCAGTTATCAGAGTAGGAATCACACGAAGCTCTGCCAATAGACTGCCATCCTCAAACAAACTCATCCGAACAAATAGATCTCTCAGATCAGAAATGGCTTTGCGACTCAAAGCATCCGCAAAGACATTAGCTTTACCAGGATGATAATCAATCTCACAGTCATAGTCTTTCAGAAGCTCTAACCAGCGACGCTGTCTTAGATTAAGTTGCTTTTGGGTGAGAAGATATTTTAGACTCTTATGATCTGAGAAGATGTAACACTTCTCTCCATAGAGATAGTGTCTCTAGATTTTTAGAGCAAAGATCACAGCCGCTAACTCCAGATCATGGGTAGGGTAATTACACTCATACGGTTTCAATTATCGAGAAGCATAAGCCACTACCTTCCCATCCTGCATCAGAACACATCCCAAACCAGTGTACGATGCATCACTGTAAACAATATACGATTTCTCCGACTCTAGCTGTGTCAGAACCGGTGCTTGTTTCAGAATCGATTTGAGTTTCTCAAAACTCTTCTGCTGAGCTTCAGTCCAAGAAAAAGGAACACCCTTCCTCAAAAGCTTAGTTAGCGGGGTAGCAATAGACGAAAAACCCTCTACAAACCTCCGATAATAACCAGCTAAACCCAGAAAACTACAAACCTCTGCCATATTCTTGGGTTGCTTTCAATACATAATAGCCTCAATTTTCTTCGGATCAACCTGAACACCCTTAGCTGAAACCACGTGCCCTAGTAAAATAACCTCAGAAAGCCAGAACTCACATTTGCTGAACTTTGCATAAAGTTGTTTCTCTCTCAGAGTCTGTAAAACAATACGGAGATGTCGCTCATGCTCCTCTTCAGACTTAGAATAGACCAGAATATCATCTATGAAAACTACAACAAACTGATCCAGATAGGGTCGAAAAACCTTATTCATCATGTCCATGAATGCTGCAGGGGCATTCGTAAGACCAAAGGGAATTACCAGAAACTCGTAGTGACCATAACGAGTGCGAAAAGTTGTTCTGAAAACATCAGAATCCTTAACCTCGAGTTGGTAATAACCAGATCTCAGGTCTATCTTAGAGAAAACAGAAGCTCCTCGGAACTGATCAAACAGATCGTCGATGCGGGGAAGAGGGTACTTGTTCTTGATGGTCAACTTGTTCAACTTCCAGTAGTCAATACACAAGCGCAGAGAGCCATATTTCTTTTTTAACAAACAGAACAGGGGCTCCCCATGGAGAAACACTGTGTCGTATGAAACCTCTATCCAAAAGTTCCTGTAGCTGAACCTTAAGCTCCTTAAGCTCCTTCGAAGCCATCCGATATGGTGCCATAGACACTGGAGTAGTCCCCGGATACAGCTCAATACCGAACTTCACCTTCTCACGTTTAGGGGTACTCCCGGTAGCTCTTATGGAAAAACACCTGGAAATTCACACACCACTCGGATCTTATCCATTCCAGAATCAGATTACCTCGGGTCAAGAATGTAGGCAAGATAGGCTATAGACCCCTTCCTGATCATCTTTTCAGCTTTCAGGGCAGATATAAGATTAGACAGATAACCTCTACGCTCACCGATGAGAGTTACCTCTCGGTCATCAAAAGTTCTCAGAGTTGCCCTCTTACGCTCGTAGTCTAAAGTAACTCGGTGAGCAGATAACCAATCCATCCCCAAAATCAAGTCAAAGTCCACAAATGGCAACTCTATCAGATTAGCAGGAAAGATTTCCCCTTGAACCTCAAGAGGACAATCCCTGTAAACTTTGGTAACCTCCACAGGATGACCTACAAGACTATAAACTGAGACAGAACTACCAATATCTTCTACTAGAATTTCCAAATACCTCGATACAGAACTAGAGACATACAAATGTGTTGACCCATTATCTGAAAATACGAAGAAAGAAATAGTATGTATAGAAAAAGTACCAGCAATGACGTCTGACTTATCCCGGTCCTCTTGTCTCCTCGTAGCATAAACCAATCCGGGCTGAGATCCCCCTGATCGAGCAGATCCCCTGGACTAACTAGGTCTGCCTCTACTACCAGTACTAGACGCTGCAGGTCTACTTTGTCCTCTCCCCCCAGCCGGGGTCTGAACTGATGCCTGTGATTGCCCCGGAGTATAACCAGACTATGGTGCCACTGGACAGTCTCTGAGACGGTGATCAAGAGAACCACATTGGAAGCAGGCTCCACTCCGCATGCGACACTCTCCGGAGTGTCACTTCTTACAGAATGAACACTGAGGTAACACTCGAGTACTAGTGGATCCAGCTCCACTAGCAGCAAGGACAGCTGACACTGCTGGTCTAGATCGTGTCGAACTCTGAGGCTCAAACTCATTGCGACCTCTTTTCCTGGACTGAAAACTCTGACTGTGCTAAGCAGGTGCTGCAGGCTATCGTCTACCTCTATCCTGACCTTGGGATTCCAACTGAACCCTCAAAATCTCATTACGCTCGGCTGTCCTGGCACACCGAGTGATCATCTTGTACTCCGTATCATGATGTGTGGCAACTGCAATCTTTAGTAGTATCCGGAGTCCCTTCAAAAAATGATCACACTTTTGCTTCTCAGTCGACACAATATCAGGAGCATACTGGAGTAATCTCAGGAACTCTATCTCATAATCATTAACAGACATGTCGTTCTGCTGCAGGTTCAAAAAATACTCTCGGCACTTAGCCAAGTACTCAAGACCCACATATTGATCCTCAAAACTCTGTCTAAAGAATTCCTAGTTGATCTTCTATGAAGCAGAAACCTTTTCTTCTGCCTCTCACCAGTTCAGGGCCTCTCCCTGAAGCAAAGATACAACAGCCCTCAATTTCCTATCAGAGGGGTATTTCATCTCAACGAATAGCCGCTAAAAACATGGGTTTCTTGGAACCCTCATTCTGCCGTAGATATCTGAGTAACTCCCTCTGCACAGTCACGGAGTCCAAACCGACAGTCTCACTATCACCAGACACATAAGGTCCCTCACTCTGGACGGGTTGATCAACCTCGGCTTGCTGAGCCTCGGTCTATATCTCGGGCTGATCATCCCCTCCTAAATTCTGGGTCAAACTTTGATCCTGTGGTGGGTCCATAGGAGGCGGAACATCACTAGAAGAAGAAGCAGATCGACCTCGGCCACGACCACGACCTCTATCGGTCGCTAAACATGTACTTCGACGCGGTGGCATAGTTGAGTATCTACAGAAAGACAAACAAAATTCAACATTAGAATTGGTACTTGGAGTAATATTCAAAATATTTCAGAAATTTTTAAAATACGAGTCAAAACAGAAATCCGGATTTTCAAATAATTTTGACAAAACATTTTCTAGATCAAAAATCATTTTGGACTTCACAGTCCGAGGGTTGAACCGGGCTCTGATACCATTAAATGTAACCCCTAAACTTAACCTAATTTCTTAGATTGCAAGTTAGGGTTTACAGATTGAAAACTTGTTTTGCAAGCTAGAGTTTTTACAAAAATAAATATATTATTCGAATAAATTATTAAATAATTAATAATTAAAAATGCTGATAAATAAGCATTTAAATAATTGAGTTCAACCCACAAATAATAAATAATCCAAATCCAAATAATTATTCGAAGTCAGGAACATTAACTAAAATTAATTAATTACAAGTCTAAAATAATAAAACGTACGGTAACAGAAATTCAAATGCGAAAGTCCTCCAAGTACCGAGATTTATGACCGGGTATCTGTAACAGAAACTGGAAGGATGTAGGCTAGGGAGCCTAGTGTGTCTCTAGAACAGATAAACGAAATTACAGAACAGTAAAATGCAGATGATGTAAAATATGCATGATATGCACCCAACTCCGAACACCACAGAAGAGTAGGTCCCCAGAACCACTCTAATACCATCACAGCAACAGAAGTGATATCTCGACCCGTAGGTGGAGCCACTGAATAGAAGTGATAAATCACTAACTTCCCCGTACACATATAATCTACCAGATGTCATGTTACATGCATATACAGAATCAGAATGCATGTCTTATAGTCTAACAGGAGGCAAGCATGACAAATATCAGGATCAGAAATGAAATGACAGGATGTTCCATGATCATACGGGCTTAACAGAAATTGAGTATACTGAATAACGGAGTTAACAAGATTAACGAAAGAGAACACACCTGAAGCAAAAAGTCAACGCCTAGAACGATGCCTACTGGACTCGGCTCTATCACTAGAATGAGCATGTGTAGAGTTTACAAATAACGAAATAAGTCAGACACCCTATTAAGCCACTATACCGAAAAGTATACTAAACATAATTAAATCGTTACTCAGGTGGAGGTCCCGAATGCTGATGAATGGGACAGCGTACAGGAGGAGGAGGAGGCAGATGCTCGGGTTCGGAATCCACGTCACCTGAAGCAAACAGAAACTGATTCAGAAACCTTTATATATAACTTCCAGATAATTGATCGAACTTAAAAACCTTAAAAATGACTCTTCGGGTTCGAATTTCAAAAAATGGAAAATGCTATCGAACTCAGGACGTCAAAAAACATAAAGTATACCCAGGTCGAAAAAGTCAAATGATGACGTCAGCACTGGTCAACGCTGACATCAGTAGTGACGTCATCAGGTCAACGCTGACGTCAACAAATGACGTCAGTAGTGATGTCAGCGATGACGTAAACAGTGATTTCAGCAAATGATGTCAGCAATGACGTCAGCCGGGTCATGGGTCGGGTCGGTATACGGTTCGGGTTTCGGGTCAGGTCAGACGGGTTGGACGGGTCGGGTTCTGTAAATTTTCCCGAGAAAATCTGGAAAATTTCTAGATTTTCTCGGCAACCAAACATCTTGAAATTCGAAAAAAAAATACCCCCTTTCTCACTCGATTCGATTCCTAACACCCCGAAACAGTCCCCTAACCGATTCAAACTCGATTAAACGTTTAAACCGAATAAAAATCCCTCCAAAACTGAATCAAACACAACCCTTCAACCAACTATTCGACTAAACCTTAAAACCCTCAAAACATGATCTCAAACACAACGATTACCCTTTAAAAACGAACTCAAACGACAACCAACAACAACCTAAACCCCTTATTCGAACACAACAACCCGAAGCAGAACGGAAAAAGAAAGGAAGAAGAATCGAGACTTACCCAAGGAGGAAGAAACCGATGGATTCAAGAAGAAACAATTCAAAAACAAGGCTCGGTTGTTTGGTTTCTAACAAATGGAATAGAAATTCAGACTTTAATCTGAATTTTAATAGAGAATTTAATCCCCATTAAAACATAATCAGTTTTTAGATCAGGAGGAAGAAACGTTACCCCTAAGAAATGGGTAAATTACAAAATAAGGGTCTGGAGGTTTCAGAACAATTCAATTTTAGTCACTGAAATTAAAATTCAAAACCCCCAAATTCTAGGTCACAATCTAGGGATTTTGACTATAATTTGGGAGAAAAATTGGATTGTGACATTGGGCCTTGAATATAATATTCGATTATCTATTAAGCCTTGCTTAATTAAGTACTTGTGACACCCCCGTCCCGGGTTAGGAGACGAGAGCGTCACCCAGAACATACAAACTCGTAACTAAACCGAACTTTGTATTTATTTGTAAGACTTTACAAGTCAAACATGTGTGATACATATATCGAATATTTGGGGCCAATTTAAAACTTTTTCCAAATTACAAAATGAGGAACCTCTAAACTTCAACCTTGAATATTCGAACCAAAAAGGCTAGAGGTATCGATACCCCATAGGGTAGTATTGAAACTGTTGATATTGATACACTCTCTCAATGTATCGATACGCTTACTCAATGACTTAAGGCTTGTATTGCCTATCTGTATCGATACACCTATGTGGAGTATCGATACTCAAACCTGTTTTGATACACACCCATAGAGGTATCGAAACCAAATGCTACTGAAATTTTAAGTACCAAAACTCAGGCTAGGCGTTCTGATACGCCTGTTCTTCATGATTGAACTTTTTGATGGGGTATCGATACACATATAAATGGTATCGATACCCCTGCATAATTTTGCAGGTTTAAAGCTTTTAATTCACTTATACTCTATTCAAAAGGCTTCTATCTAGCCTCAATCCATTTCTACTCTCTAAGAACAAATCCTTGCATGTTAGACACCAACACAAACCTACCAATTTTATGTTCTTTAACCATAACATCATTCACTAACACTCATACCATTTAGCTTTCCTATGGCAACTAACATAACATGACATAGCCCTAAGGCTTACATACCAACCTATTTAGTTCCATGACTTTACATGCCAAATACATAAAATGAAATTCATTATACAATTCATGGACATAGTCCCAAAATGTAAATGCTAGCATAAACATCACTAATGCCAACAAATTTTAGGAGTTATAAAAATTACAAAATACCATACTTGTCTTGCTTGGTTTCTTTGCTTTTGAATAATTCTAGCTTAGCTCCTTGACTTGATAACCTATTTTTTGGGGAATGAGTAAAAAAATGAGTGGTAAGTACTTGCTAGGTACTTAGTGAGGCAGCCCTAAGTATAACCATTTTAGACATTATTCAAATAGAAAAGAAAACATGTCTAATTAAGCAATAAACCAAATTCATAGCAACACTTGACCAATTATACAAAGATTGTCAATCATCAATTTTTATGCTTAACATGCTTCTTATGCTTATCATACCACTGACATGCAAACCAAATTCATAATCTATATGCTCATGAACTAGCTAGCATATATTAGATACATAGGACTCAATAGTCAATTTCCATTTTTTAAGCTTTCATAATCAAATCATGTTCGAAGGCTACTTATAGCCACTTATTCATCCAAATGCTCATTAGCAAATTCATATCCAAATGTTACTTATAGCAACAATTTCATTCAAATGTTCTATTAGCAAGTTCATATCCAAGTTCAAATGCTTCACAAGCAAATACATATATACATGGTTTTCACATCTTAAGCTTTAAACGTTCAAATTAGTTTCATATGATGCCTTGGTGTTAGTTAGACCAGGTAAGCGAGTCAACAAAAGGTACACTAAATACCTAACAAAAGTATCACAAAGTCACTAACAAAAGATACCCAAGGTATCTAACAAATGGTGACTAACCACCAATAAAAGGTACCCAATGTACCGGAAAAAGTATCAAAGTACTAAATAGAAGTACAAAAGTACTGGGAAAAAGTATCGAAGCACTAACAAACGAGCTCAGACCCTATACATGCCGTACTACCTATGATCAACTATCGACCAAGTCTCAATAAGAGTTTCATTATTCATTTATTCATCTTTCAATTCGTATTAACCAAATTTCTTATCACGAAAGCAAGTGTCGATAACATACTATCAACAAAAGCATTTATCTCATGCTATCAACAAAACAATTATATCATGTTAACAAACAAAACATGCATATCATGTTACCAAACAAATGTTCATATCATCATATACATGCTTCATGCATGATTCAAATACCTAGCATCTCGTAGTCGCGTGCATAACTTACTAAGCTAGTCTTAACAATCTAGCATTCAATCATAGTATCGCACAAGTTATTTAACAATTGACCTTCTCCCTTTTTTATCAAGTATAAGCTTAGTATAATTACATGAAAAATCAAATAACAAAAAAGTTGGTTAGGACCTAGGTCTTAACCCTAAAGTTTGCCACACTCATAAATATTCCAAGCAATTCAAGGATAGTATAGAGTGATCCCCTTTCTCTTTCTCTTTGCTAGCTCTAGCCTTTCCTCTTCTTCGTTATCTCCTTCTCTTGGATTCTCTAACAAACCATATACATATAACCATTCATTAGAATATATTAAAATCACTTAATTCAAGTGTTCATGTTCTTAATAAATTTAAAACTCAAATTTGTACAACACTAGAAAGTTTTGTTATCCTTTAGAAAACGATCATATCCTCTAACTCCATTATTCGAATTTAGCTTATTATGTACCCTTAGAAAGATAAGGAGATCCTTTACATAACCATGTTAACCTCACATTTTAATTACTAACCAATTAGCACCAGATTTTGTTTAAAATCAGATCTGTTCGTTTTTGGAACAACCCGAACCACCTTCACTAAATGGCTTATAACTTTCTCTACACAACTCCAAACAAGGTGTCGTAAATTTTCACTTAAACTAGATTTATGGTGCTATTAGAATGCAAAATTTTAGCCTCTAATTTCATCAATTTCGTCCTATGGAATTTTCTAAAATGACTACCCGAAATTGTATTTTCTAAATTTTTTTGTCTAACTTCATTTCATGGGTTCAAATCTTAAACCAAGCTTGTTCTTATAATTTTTCGGTATTTAAAAAATAAGATTAACATCATTTAATCCCTTTTTCAGAAACTAATCTCAAGCTTCCCAACTTACTTCTCATGCTTCTAAAGCCAAAATCAAGTAATGAATAACCTTAAATCAAGTTTCCAACAACTTAATTCAACATAAAAGAATCATAGAAACATTCAAAATCCAAGAGCTTAAACCTTCACTATTTTGGTTATAGAAAAAGGATCTTAACAAGCTAATTGAATCTGATTTCCTAGCTAAATTTCCCTTCCATGGAAAGCTTTTAAATTTTCTCCAATGGTTTTTCCAATTTTCTCTCAAGTCTCTCTTTGTCTTCTCAATTTCTCTTCTCTCTTTCTTATTCACGTGAAATGGAGGAAGGAAAGAAAGAATGGACTGATTTTTCTTTGCTTATTAATGGGGAGTGAAAGGACTAGCTTGACCTTGTTTTTAATTTTTGAATAGTGATAAGTGCATAAAAGTCCTAATTTTTGTATCATTTTCCCACTCGTATATTGCCAATCAAGGACATATTTAAGGATAATAATGGGCAATTCTGCTTATTTTCCATAATTCAGTATCCAATTACGTAATTTACGAATTTATCTAATATTTGAAATAAAACAGATGCATTTGATGGTTTTCTCTCTTAGACAGGAAATACATCATAAGAATGGTCAGATAAAATGATAGATATTGAATTGTAGATTAACATCCGTCATAACAGCACTTTGGAAGCCCTGATAGCAGAATAACGATAACAACTGGTGCTCGACAGAAAGAGAAAAAGACGTCGATCTTAAAGGACATAAAACGAGAGAAAGACGGAGCCAATCAAAAGAGTCAAGCCTTGATCAAAATTCAACGCGGAATCAAAGAGTTATTTTAGGAAATAGAATAAAATGTCCTAGTTCAATTATGATTTGTATTCTTTTCCTTGTATAACTTTTCCCTTATGTGGAAGACTTTAACCTAGAGCTTGGCCTATATAAGGCACACATTAGGTTTAGGTTAAGAGAGTCGAGTCGAATTCTCTATAGCATATATTCTTAAGCCACCGACTACACCATATTCTAAACTCTTTTGGAGGTTTAGGTTGTTTGTGGAGTAGTTGGAGAAGAAGATTGTATTATATTTGATATTTATTAATACAAAACTTATTTCATAGTTTATTCTCTCTTGGCAATTACTGTTTTTTGCATATGAGCTCGAGATGATTGTAATCGCTAAAATTTACCTAATTTTTTGGATTAGAAGTTAGGATTTTATTTTACTGAAACTTGAATTACAAGTTAGGGTTTTTATAAAATTAAAATATAATTTGAATAAATTATTAAATATTTAATAATTTAAAATACTAAAAATAGAATTCAACGTTAAAAATACCAAATTCAACCCATAAATAATAAACAATCCAAAACCAAAAGTTATTTAAAGTCTGTTACAAAATTATTAACTGAAATAATTACAAGTCTGAAATAATAAAATGTACGATATAACAGAAATTCAAATTCGAAGTCCTCCAAGTACCGAGATATATGATCGAATATCTAAAACAGAAACTGGAAGGATGTAAGCTAGGGAGCCAAGTGTGTCTCTAAAGCAGATAAACAATATTACAAAACAGTATAATGTAGATGATGTGAAGTATGCATGACATGCACCCAACTCCAAACACCAACAAAAGAGTAAGTTCCCCTGAACCACTCTAATACCATCACACCAACAGAAGTGGAAACTCAGCCCACAGGTGGAGCCACTGAACAGAAGTGATAAATCACTAACTTCCTCGTACTCATATAATCTACCAAATGTAATGTTATATGCATATACAAAATCAGAATGATGCCTTAATATCTAACAGGAGGCAAGCATAATAAATATCAGAATCAAAAATGTAATGTCAGGATGATGCATGATCATGCGGATTTAACAGAAACTGAATATACTGAAAAAAAAGAATTTACAGAAGAGAACACACCTGAAGTAGAAGATCGCCTAGAATGATGCCTACTAAACTCAGCTCTACCACTGGATCGAGCCGGAGTAGAACCTACGATTAATAAAACATTAGAAACACTACTATGCCACTAACAAATAAACACATGTAGTAGAAGTAACACGAAACTCACGTGTGGGTCCCAAATCTGATAAACGGGAGGTCGTCCAGAAGAAGGAGGAGGCAGATGCTCGGAGTCGAAATCCATGTCACCTGAACCAAACAGAAATTGATTTAGAAACCGTTACAGATAACTTCTAGATAACAAATCGAACATAAAATCCTTAAAAATGACACTTCGGGTTCGAATTTCAAAAAATGAACAGTGCTATCGGACTCAAGACGTCGAAAAACATAAAGTAGGCTCGGGTCGAAAAAGTCAACGTTGACGTCAGTAGATGATGTCAGCATGATGTCAGTGGGTCACGGGTTGAGTCGGTTTCTGAGTTAGACGGGTCGGGTTTTCAGGTCGGGTCGGTTCACAGATGGGTTCTGAGATTTTCCCGAGAAAATCTGGGAATTTCCTAGATTTTCCGAGAAAATCTGGAAAATTTCCAGATTTTTATCGGCTGCCAAACAAAGTTATCTCAAGATTTAAACCCCCCTTTGGCTCGATTCACACTCAAAACGATCCGAAAAATAAGCTTATTCGATTTAAAACTTACCCACACCGAAAAATTGAATCAAAAACGTCAAAACCAGACTTAAAAATGAATCCAACCAAAACCGATATTCAAACTCAACACCACCCCTACATAAACACGATTGAACGAAACCAGTGCCATTGGAATCAACCAAACTGAACAACAACCAAACCGAACCAAAAACGAAAGGAAAGGAGAATAGATCTTACCAGCAAAGTGGATCGAAAGTCACCAAACACTTATCCAAAAGAAATCGATTTGATAGAAAAATAGAGGGTAAGGGAAAAGAAACTAAGGTTCGGTTGAAGCATAAATAAGGAGTTACAAAATTGGTTTTAAAATAAGGAATTTAAACAACAATTAAGTTGGAAACAAATCTCCCCCATCAAATCTGAAACGGTTTTAGATTGGAGAAGAAACTGATATCAAAGGAATGGTAAAATACATCATAAGGGTCTGCAGGTTTCAGAATTTTAAATTTAGACCCCTCAAAGATCAGAATTTATAACAAGGTCACTAATTTAAATTCCTAAATCCCCAAAATCTAGGGTTCCGAATTAGGGATTTAGGTATGATTTGGGGAAAAAGTTTTGGGTGTTACAATGATAGTATGTGAAGAAAATATATATTTATCTAATATCAGGAAAGTTAGGCTCACGAAACGAGAGAGTACGGTCTTTGCTAAGGGCATTGACTAATCTAGTTTAGAGATAAATCGTCCAGGATTTCAACGACTAATAAGACACGTGTGTTTGGTTTTTGTTCATACTTGATTCACGCCGGGAGGTATCATCAAGACGTGGATTTCAATAGTTCTCTTCGCTTAGGGATAAGGAGGAGACATACAAGGATGCTTTGTCAAACTATGGAAAGTTTATTTGTCGACAAGGCATAATCCCGCCTAGGCAGCTGAGGCGACCCTTAATGCGACCCGTCGAGACGGCAAGTCAACCTATTGCATTAATAAGTGGATAAATAATACAACTGGATTCTCCTCTACAAAGCACTCAACCTGGCCTCACTTCCATCATATCTATTTTCTTCTTTTATTTTAGTTTCAAGTAGTTAATTTCGTTATCTCAACTCAACAAAATACTTGTGTTTTTATTGAATTGTGCAGGTTTAAGCAATAGTAAGGTCGACAAAGTCCATGTGGGTTCGACATCTAAATTACTACAATTTGGCGAAAGGTGGAATTAAAAGGACTTCCGAACCTTCACCGAATAGCTAGATAACCAAGGGCAAAGGAGGAAAATCAAAAGTTTGGCATGCAAATCTTGGATTTTACCTTTGTTTCATTCAAGTCACTTTAATTTAACTCTTTTATTTTTTTCTTTGTTTCAATTAAGTCATCTATTGATTAATTTTGACTATCAATCGGTCAATGGTTCCTCCTAGGCCCTATTAAGGGTGTTATAGTACTAGTCCTAATCAGACTTTAATAATTATCTAGATTATTTAATTAGATTTCTAGATGATAATAAAATAAAATATTCTTTTCAAGTGCCCTTCTGAATAACTTTAGGTTACTTTAGGATATTACGCAAGTTGGATTCTCAAAATTCTCATTCAATATTTATTAATTTTTTTACAATTATCTAAAATAATTTAATTATTGGATCCTAATTAAATTACTAGCTTAAGAGGCTTGAGTTTAATTAATTAAAATATGAATTTAATTATCTAATATGCAACTTAAAATGATATTAATAATAAATCAAGATGCTAAAATAAAAATCTTCACCGATATTCAAGTTTTTTCTTTTCCAATAACTTAGGATAACTCTCTCACCTCTTTCACTATAATAAAAATTTACATAACAAGATTAAACAACTCTAGAAGCTATTTACGGTGTAAAAGCACCAACAAAACTAATAACAGAGCCTCAACAACTCATTCTCGTTATTCGTTCAACACCATGCTAAAAATATTCTACCATCATTTTAACTCATCTTTACCTTGGTTTGTAATCTTTTACTGTTAAACAAGCTTCTGTCAATCATCAAAACATGATTCTCTTAACATAACTCAAAGACCCAAACTTTAGATGTAATTCTTCGGGTGTAAGATGAGAAGAGTTAGAAGAGAAAAGTGAGAATAAGATGATTTCACATTATTTTTATCTGTCCTTAACTAAATAATTCACCCCCTCTTAACCTTCAAATTGTAAAATTAAATGATTCAAAAAATTACCCTAGCTCAACAACAGCCCAAAAACATAAGCCTGACCTATGGTACTAAGACAGGCGTAACAAAACTCTCAGGCCCATACTTCGAAATTCAATATTTTGCGAGAACTCGACTTTTAGATTTTAAAATTTGGGTTATTATAATCGAGCTTTCTAAAAAATTATTTTTATTTGTAAACTTTAAATTTTATACTATTATCTTTTAAAATTTTAATATTTATCTCTAAAGTCTCCAACATGCGCAATCTAGTCCGAAATTACTCAGAAACTCTAAGCATTGTTCCTTCAACTTTAATAAATTATAATTTGTTCTTCATATTTTTGAAAGTTTACAAAATGATCCTAAACATTGTTACTTACCTTGTATACTTGTTTACCACTACTATTATAAATGAAAGTTTCAAAAATTTTATTTTCTCCTTAAGGCATTAGTCTAAAATGTCCCATACACTTTCTAAGAATATTTAGTATATAAGTATAATAATTGAAAATACATTCCAATTGTTTAAACAACAGCACACGTAATTTATTTTTTAAAATTTATTCTCATTTTACAAGTACATGAGATTATTTATACGTAATAGAGAACAACATAATTTATTTAATTTAGTACTTGGTAGATGCACATAAAGATGCAGTCTAATTATGTTGTGTCTTCAGAGGCATTATTTTATCCGATTCAAGCGTCGATAGCTTGTGATGAGGTCTGGAATCTAAAGTCGTAGTAGTTGGAAACAGAGTAAGTGTTATGTGCGACTTCAGTCGTATAAATTTTCCCGTTATAAAGAGTGTCAGTCTGCGTGAACGTGAAGGGAATATCACACCTACCCCATGTTGCAATCAACTTCACTAACTTAGTTTTGGGAGGCACCACAACCTTGTGTACATCTTCCACTAAAAAGGTCGTCCTTATGGTCTTATCCAACTCGTTTTGCCGTATTGCTTGATCGGAAAATCCGACCTTCCCGTTGTCAACGATGACAGGAAATGTGGTGGTCTTGAAGGTGGCTTTGACGGCTCCCGACTTGAGTGGAAGTTTAGTCTTCCATATAGTAGTCTTTGAGTTTTCATAGGGAAACGTTATAGCTTACTGTGGTGCTGGCATCTCCGCTAGTGTTGCTTGCAGAATTCCATGATAGAGTGACGTATATTATGCTTCTGATATTCGCTTTGTCGAGGTCGTATACAATATTAGAAATCTCCCTCTTCTTGACAGCCTCTTCCACTCTTAGAGGAGCCCGAAAGTTTGTAAAATTGGCATTTGCATGAAGGGAGTCGGGGTATTGTGGAACAAGTGAATATCTGGTGAAACATGATACTCTATTTTGTCTCTCTGATATTCGCTTTGTCGAGGTCGTATACAATATTAGAAATCTCCTTTTAAGTGCAACAAACCTGGGCAATGCTAATATATTCATTCCAGATGACATTCTCACTAGCTCTCTTCTTCTTCTCTCTTCTTTTTCTTCTTCTTTTTCCTCTTGTAAGAATTTGTGTTTATGTTTGAAACATGATACTCTATTTTGCCTCACGTGAAACATGTGGTTTGTCCGGTCGGTAGGAATGTAAAAACAACTACTCAGATGGATTTCAGGTCAGGTAATGTCAGGTTGGATAAAATCAAATACAGGTCATTTTGATTTAATGTTTTGACTCGATTTGGGTCAGATGCAAACCCATTTCACGTTGGGTTTATTTCAGGTCGGGTCTGTTTCAGGTCAGGTCCATTTCAGGTCGGGTTCAAACAGTTCGGGTCCAAATCGGATAATTGACAGTTTCATTTTAGGTCGGGTAGATTTCAAGTCGGGTCTATTTCAATTTGGTAGCATTTCAGACTGGGCTTATTTCAATTCGGTTTTGTTTCAAGTCAAATTAATTTTGGTTTAAAATTCATAATAATTAAAATTATTAAGTTTGATTTTTAAAGTAAGTAAATAAATGATAGACTTTTGGTTGAATGGTTGATCATTCAGTTCAAATTAATTATTTAATATCTAACATCTTTTACTGGCAAGAATCTTATTAAAAATAAATATTTCACAGTAGACTTAACAAAAGTATCATATAATGAATAATGATTCATATTTTAAAAAATAAAAATTATGCTAAATTATAAAAATTAAAAATTAATAAGGAATAAATATTGGAATACGAAGTTAAAGAATAAAATTTTAAATTAAAAAAGGATAAAAATTAATAAAATAAAATATTATCTTATTAATATATTTTAAAAATAAAAATATGAAATTTAGACTATATATAAAATTTATATTATAAATGAAATAATAGTATATAAAAATTTATATCATATAAGAATTTTATACTATATATAAAAAATATATTATATATAGAATAATATTATATATGACTAATACTATTTTTTGAAATAAAATAATACTATATATGAATTATACTATATATGAAATAATACTATTTTTGAAAATAGAATAATACTATATATGGAAAATAAATTTATACTAAATATAAAAATATAAAATATATAAATATAATATTATATATATAATACATTAATAATTTAATATAAGTATGTATATAATATATATTGATAATTAGATGTATACATTAATATATATTATATGTATATAATTATATATTAGAAATTAGATGTATCATGTATACATTAATATATCATATATATATAATATATACATAGTACATTCATATATACTATAATGATTAGATGTATACATAGTAGACTACTAGTAGTACATTTAGTATATTAATATATACATTAATATATGTATACATAGTAATTAGATGTATCATGTATGTATAACTAGATGTATACATATATTATGTATGAATATATAATATACATTAGTAATTTATTATAATATACTATATTAATATATTAATAATTTAATATATGTATATGTATTATATATATATATATGAAATTATGTATATAATATATGTATAGATGTATATATACTTATAATATATATATGTATGATATATTATATTACATGTACATATGATTAACCCCTAAACAAAAAAAGTTAGAAGTTTTCTCTCCATTGTTTTATTTTGTTGTTAGCTTCCCCCTCAAATAAAAAAACAAAAGTTTCCCTCATAAACTAAAAAGTTTTTTTTTCATTACTTTAATAGTTATAATTATTTTTTTAATAAATATTTTTTTTTAATTTAATGATTATAATATTGTTTAATATATATAATATACATACTTAAATGTATTAATAAATATAATACTTTAGGTATTAATATATTATATGTAATATAATAATATATTTTAATATATAATATATGTATTTAATTTGTTTATGAAATAATATATGTATATTATTAATTTTTAAGCCCAACACCATTCCCTTAAGCCTAAATAATTAAATTAGTTTTCTAAGACCAATTCTTCAATCACTAAACTAATTCTCTATGATCAAATTAAAATAATTTTAAAATATAAAATCTGATTTTAATTAACTAAGGACCAAATCAAATAAAAATATAAAATTTTAAACTTAATTTTTGAGTGATTATAACCAAATTGAAATAATTGTAAAATAATGAGTAGAGCGGCGTGAGATTCAATATTTTAGGAGCGACCTATATAAAAAAATACAAAATTTTTTATCCGATCTAAAGTAGTTTCAAATAAATATCTAAATCTAATATCTTTTTTTATATATTTTTAATTGATTATATTTAATCAAAGATTATTATTTGATTATATATTGTAATAATAACGATAATCCACCAAAATTTACTATATATATTAATTTCCTCCAAAATTTTGTTTTCCCCTCTTTTTTATATAATAATCAAAACTTATTTCTATTTTCCTCTAAAATTTTAAGTAACTTATACCCCTCCAAAACTTTTACACTAAAAATAAATTGATATCAAACTTAAAAAAAAAAAGTGATTTATTTCCCTCCAAAATTTTGATTTTTCACTTTTTTTTACCAACTGTGTTTTTCTTTTTTTAATCAATTGTTTTGGTTTAATTTAATTGAGTCATAATTTAGATTAATTTAATAAAAATCTATATTCGATTTTATAATTATTTTAATTATGTTTGTAATTTATGTTTTTATATTTTAATTTAGCTTAATTAATCTTAAGTTCAATAAGTTAATTTAACTTAATTAAATATTAATTTAAAATTATAATTTTTAAAGAAATATTAATTTAAAATTATAGTTTTAATGAAATATTAGTTTAAAATTATAATTAAAATTAAATACATTATAACTAAATAAAATATTAAATAAATTAATTTAATTAAATATGTAATAATAAATTTAAATATTAATCCTTAAATTAATTCTTATGTCTAATTCTATTTTTTTAGTTTAATTTTATTTACCAATATTTTAAATTTATTAAATTATAGATATACTTAATTATATGTCATGTAAATATTAAATCTTGTTAATATTAGTTCAGGTCAATAACAAGTCGGGTTCAAAACAAGTCGGGTCATTTATCAGGTCGGGTTAAATCAGGCCTCGAGTCGATTCAGTCGGGTAATATCGGTTATCTGCCAGGTCAGACTCAGATTCGGGCTCGTTTCAGTCGGATGCAAGTCGAGTTTAGGGTCCACAATAACAAGTTGAAATCGGGTTCAGGTCATTCTCGGTCGGATACAGTTCGAGTTCGGTTACTACAGTAACAGGTTCAACTAGTGTTTGGGTCAACAACAGTCGGATCGGGTTCGGGTCATTACATCCCCGGGTCAAACCAGGTTCTGACTCGAATAGGTTTCAGTAGGGTTTTCAGGTCGGGTCAACTTTTTACATCCCTACCAGTCAGATGCAAAACCAAGCACGTAAACGCGGGTAGTCGTCTCTAGAGGTGTACATTGTTTAGTTTTAATTGAATTAATCGATCGAATTAAAATTATTTCGATTAATTTGATCGGTTAATTTTGGATAAATTTGATTAACTATTATTATTTTTTGGAAAATTTAGTTATCGGTTAATTCGATTCAAAATCGGTTAATTAACCAAATTAACTGAAATTATTATATATTAATTATTATATATATATTTTAGTCATTTAAATTTTAAAAAATTATAAAATGTTTATTAAATTTTTTATATTATAAAATGATCACTAAATTTTGTATCAAATTAGTATAAAATAAAAGTTTAGTGACTAAAAAATTATTTTAACATAATTTAGTGACCTATTATATAATTTAACCAAATTTTATAATAAATTTGGATTAATTCGGCTAATTAACTGAAATAATTTCGGTTCAAGGTAATTCAGTTCAATTAACGGTTAAGATTTTAAAAAATTTGGTTAATTCAGTTTTGGTTAATTCGATTCTGCAACCGACCGAATTAACCGAATGCACACCCCTAGTTGTTTCCTCTTTTATACCTCTACTTCAATTAATAATTTAAGATTTAAGATTTAAGATTCAAGGTTAAGATTCATGGTTACGGGTTAGAAAATTAAGGATAATATGTATTTTTAAAGTATAGGGTTTAAGATGTAAAAAATTAGGGTTAATATTTAAAAAATAATTTTTAAGAATTTTTAGTATGAGGCATGAGAGAGGACATGATTCAAGGCTAAGGATTTCTACTCATGCTTAGGGTGGTACAACTAAAGATCGATAAGTTTTAAAATTTGTTTACGAACTAAAAATGTTAGATATTTTGATAATATTTTCGTTTAATATTTTTGATTTTTTTTGTAAGTATCAAAATTTATTTTGCATGTATCGATAATTTATTCTAAACTGAAAATTTGTAAAAGAAATTAAGAATTGATACTTGCAAAATAATATTTTATACTTAAAAAAATCATTAAAAAATCGAAAATATTACTCCCTTCACCCCACATTTGTGTCACATGTTGATATTATTTTGTATTTTTTTCAATTTTTATTATAATTTATTCAAATATTTTAAAATTAATTAAAATTTAAATTATATATGTATTTAAAAAACTATTTTGATTAAAGATTTTTAAAATATATTTCTTTTCATTTTTTTATAATAATAAATTTTAAATAAAAGAGGTTAAAGTTAAAAATATTAACCCAAAAGTTATATGTGTAGGGATGAGCATGATTAATCGTAAAACCGTAAAATTAAATCGAATCAAGATACTATCGTTCATGTATTTACGAACAGTGATTTATCGCGATTAATTGAATTAAATTAAATTTGAATTTTAAATTATTTTTATAAAGTAAAAATATATGCTATACTTAAAATACTATAAATATATTTTTATTTTTTATTTTATTTAAAAATAATTTTTAATAAATAATTATAAAAATATATTGAGTTTTTTTACATTTTAATGTTTAAAATTCATAAAATAAAGTTATTTTTTCAAGATAAAATATAAAATTTAAAAAATTAATGTTAATATGATAAAACCAAAAACTGAAGTTAACTAAACCAAAAATCAGTGGTTACTAAATCGAACTCGAACGAATACACTCCTAAATATGTGATAGTTTTAGTGGGACAAAAAATGTATCAAAAATTCTAACATTTTTAATTTGTCTTATCATATTTTAATCACATCGTAGATACGTAGCACTTTAGACCTACCAATAATATTATTTCTTCACCGTACATTACGTGATATTGGATTAAAATGTACAGTCGTAAGTACATATGTAAAATGTATAATTAAATTTTTAATTTTATTCGTTAGGTTATTGTGAATATTTTAAGATTTTATGCGTTCATTATATCAATTAATCCTTTATATAATATTTTTTGACTTTGAGTTAATTATTGATTTTAAATTTATTTTTTTTGATGATATACGAAGTTAAGGATGGAATGTTTTTAACTTATTATTATAAATCTTGATTTAAATTTATATGAAATTTTAATAAATGTATATTTAGGGAATTTTTGAAAAATAATCAAAAAATTTAGTTCTTTAAATTTTTATTACTCTATTTAAATAAAATTGTTTTTTGTTATTTCAAAAACTTAAGTATTATTAAAATTTTAAGTTTTGAAAATTATCGATATTAAGTTTAAATATTAATATATTTATGTTATATATTTTTAAATAAATTTAAAACACTAAATCACTAAAGTGATCTATAGAGATTATTTTATCTTAAAATATAGAAAATTTTATGCATATAATTAACTATGTTACATGTGTAATTGTGATAATAAACATGCGATAACTATTTAGTTTTATATGTGAGTAATAATCGGTTCAAACGAAGATTTATGGTCGACATGTTTTTACTATTGATGTTTGGTTACTTCACCAAAATATCATTTACGAGTTAATATTTTTTCCAAAAATAAAATATTAATGGAGTGTCAAGATCTTGAGATGAAAATATCTTTATTCGATTTTATTATGATGATGATTATTTTTTAATTTGACTAATTCAGAAAAATATTTTAAAATAATTAAATTAATATTTTAGTTTTGAATGTCTAATATTTAATAGATTGATTAAAATATAATGTCACCAAAGTGATCAATTTTGTGTAGATTAATTTATATAAAATATTAAGATGGTTATATATTTTTATAATTCATGCGTTCGTTAAAAAAATTAATATTTAGTCGAATTACAACAAAAATTATGATAATAAATATGTGACAATTAAAAGATATTTTATATGAGCAATATATTAGTCTGATGATTAATCTATTGTTTGACAATATTTATTGTCAATGTTGATTGCTATAGCAAAAATACCACTTACAGTTAATATTATTGTTCAAAGATTTAATATTAATGTTGTGCTTGGTATCTTGAGGGGGAGCTAGACATGTTTAATTCAGATATCATAAAATTTTTTCATGCTATACATCCAAGATTGATCTATGTCGTTTGATTATATTTATATATGTGACCATTGATGAGTCTTGTCATGATTGATACGATAAATGTTGCTTTGATTCTATATGAATATAATTGCTAGACGAGATTCTTATAGAATACCTATTATATAATAGCGATTTTTGAGCTCATAAGGTTTTATATTAACCAGAAAACATATGTTGCCCAAGTAAAAAATTATTGGATTAAATTATGTAATTGTGGACACATGTATAAAATGTATGATGCTATTATAAAATATGACACAAATTAAGTGACCAGTTATGTTATACATGTCATAGGTATTAAAGTGTTATAAAAATAAAAATATATATATTATAAGATCTATTTCCAATTCGATGAGAGTCAAAGTTATAAATATATCATCGGACTGTGAATGAGTGATCAAAAAAAATTTAATATTTAAAACTTTGTGAATAGATTAAACGTTTTAAGTTTTAATAAATAAATAAAAAATAATTCAAAGCTAAGAATTCAATGATGATTTATATAATTTACGTTGATAACATTAAACATAAATATACTTTTAGGTTTAATTTTATCATCAATCCTTTTTTAAACACAAAATATGGATTTAGTTAAAACATTTCAATCCGGTCAAATTTAATTTATGCATGGTATAAGAATTAATAGACTAATTTAATATAATCAATTTAATGGTTATAGTTTGAGTCGGTAGAACTTTATTTTTGAAAAAAAAAAGAGATTAAAAATATCAAATACCATTAATGTATCAAATATAAAATAAATTGATGTATTTATATTTTAAATTTTTTAAAACTGATTAAAATTCAAAATTTTGTGTATAGTTTGATAAGCACTCAAAAGTCTTCATTTTTTATATAATTTCTCCACTCGTTTATTGCCAATAAAGACATAATTAAATGCGATGATAGATAATTTTGGTTATTATCCATATTTCAGCATTTGATCACTAACTTTATGAATTTATCTATTAATTGACATAAAAAATATACGTTTGATAGTTTTCTTTCTTAGACAGAAAACTAGATCACAGAGACAGCCAAAGAAGAAAATAGATGCTGAATTGCAGACGAAGCACACACCACGACAGCATTCTAAAGGCCAACGCAGCAGTATAAAAGACAACAATTGGTGCTCAACAGAAAGAGAAAAAGACCGAACTCAACGGACAAAGAGCAAAAGAAAGAAGAAGACTCAGTTAGGAGGTCAAGCCTAAATCAAACCCAGCCACGGAAAGAAGAGATATTTTAGGAAATAAGATTAAATTAATATAGTTTAATTAGGAATTAGATTTCTTTCCCGTTTAAAACTCTTTCCTTACATGGAAAGATCAACTTAGGGCTTGGCCTATATAAGGCACTTATTAGGTTTAGGTTTAGTGTAGAGTCAAGACGGATTCCCACATTATTATACCTTTAGTCGCCGCCTCCATCATGTTCTAATTCTTTCGGAGGTTTGGATTGTTTATGGAGTAGTCGAAGATAAAGTTTATGTTATGTTTGATATTTATTAATGCAAGCCTTATTTAATAGTTTATTCTCTCTTAGTAGTTACTCTTCTTGCATATGAGCTCGAAAGATAAGTATGTGAGAAAAACTTATTTGCCTAGCATCGGGAGATATAGGTTCACGAAATGAGAGAATACGATCTTTGCTCATGGGCATTGACTAATCCGTCAAGGATTTCATCGACTAATAAGACGCATGTGTTTGGTTATTGTCCGCCCTTGATTCACGCCAGGAGGTATCATTAAGACGTGGGTTTCAACAGTCCTCTTCGCTTAGGGATAAGGAAGAAGATATTCAAGGATGCTCTGTCGAACTATGGAATGTTGAATTGTCGACAAAGCATAACCCTGCCTAGGTAGCTGCGGCGACCCTTAGTGCGATCCGCCGAGGCGGCAGTTCAACCCCTTGCATTAATAAATGGATGCTTAACATGATTGGATTCTTCTCTACAAAGCATTCAATCTAGCTTCGCCTTTATCTTATTGTTCCGTTAATTAATTTTATGCATTTATAATTATCTTAGTTATAATTCAACCAAATCATTTACTTGTTTTTTAGTTTTATTAGTGCAGTTATAAGAAGTAGCAAGGTTGACTCAGTCCTCGTAGGACCGACATCTTAAATACTAAAATCTGACAAAGGTAGAATTAATAGGACTCCATAGCCTCCATCACAGTTAAATTAAAATTAATGTTTCATATATTTAATTGTATCAAATCAAATTTTTGTGTATTAATTAGTTACTAATTTTACCGTAATTAATCTCAAGTTTTGATATTTATCTGAAAAAGATATTCCTTTTTAAAAAATAGTATTTTTCAAACAATATTGTTATACCTCTCAGAGATTTTGTTCAATAAATATCTAGACATGTTATTTCAAACAATTTTCACATGAAACAAGTGGTTTGTTTTGTTAGAAGCAAAACCAATCACGCAAAGTCAAGATTTAGAGACAATTTATTGCCTCAACGTCCATTACAATAAATCTCAAGGACAACTCATTGAAATGAAAGACGAAAAACATGTGTAAAGGGTAAGGACGTAAAAGAAGTTACTCTGAATTTCAGGTCAGGTACTATTAGGTCGGATAAAATCGGATATATATCATCTTAGATTAATTTGATATTTTGACTCGACTTGGGTCGAGTGCAGGTCCATTTCAAGAGACATAGAAAAAAGGCAGATGATTTTTACTCTGATTTTAGATGTACATTATGATTTTGTAATTTTATATATTTAATATTGTCAACACGATACTTTTGTATATAATAATAATAAATAATAAATAAATAATAAATATTAATTAATAATTAATATAATAATAATATATAATAATATAATATATTAAAAAAAGTAAAAACTAAAAAAAGAAAAAGCAGAAACGTGAGGGATAGGGTGATCGGCCGAATCTTGGGGGAGTAAGGTTTGGTTGTTGAGTTTGTTTAGGGATTAGATTCAGATTAGGATAGTGTTTGATTCACATTAGATTACTGAATCGAATCCCTTTATAAGGGGATTCGATCGGTTGAAGGAGGGGGCTGAAGTTGGATCGACTGAGTTTTTGGAGTTCACCGGAAATCGAACGGCAGCAGCAGAGGCTTTAAACGACATTGGTTTCGAATCGGGAGAAGAACAAAAGCAATAGGTAAGCTTTTTTCGATTCTTATGTTTCCTTTTTGCTTTTGATGTGAAACTCCGATTAGAATTTGGTTTAGGTGATGGCCGATTGTTTTGGGATATTAGGGTTAGTACTCTGGTTTTTAGGTGTTAGAACTTAAGATTTTAAGGCTTTAGAGTTGATTTTCGACGTTTTAGGGACGTTTCTGGTAAATTTTAGGGTTCCGGTAGATTTTCCGGCATCGGGTTCCATCATCGGCGTCGAAAATGGCTTTTAGGCGGCGGCCGGAATCTTTGCAGCGACGGCCGAAAAACTCGTCGGAGTTGTCTTGGACGGCGGCGCTCGGATCTGGGGGCGGTTGATGCGGCGGTTTGGATGGGTGTTCTTGATGTTCTTCATGTTCTTCCAAGAACATGAAGAACACCAACCAAGAACAAAGGTTTTTGATCCAAATCGTCCATAATTTCTGGGTTTTGGGTGTTATTTTCAAAGGTTTTTGAACCCAGTGAGTCACACCGAGTTGAAAGGGGTGAGAAGTGACCGAGTGGACTCGGTGAAAGGGGGTATATCCCTCCCCATACGGCGCCGTTTTGGCTGCCGGGTCAAGCGGGTCGGATCCGGGTCTAACCCGGATCCGCGTGTTTTGAATGGGTAAGGGTAAATTGCTCTTTAGGTCCCTCCTTTTTAGGTCATAGTCCTTATTTGCCCCCTAGAACTTTAAAGTTAATTTAATTTAGTCCCTTAAAGCCCAATTAGGTCCCTAAACCTCTAGAAATCATTCAATTAGATCCTTAGTTCCTTAATTAAACCCTTAAATAGACAATTAGGATTAAATTAATTTATTTTTTAGCCTTAATTAGGTTTTAAAAATTAATTTTAGAGATTAAAAATTTTAATTAATTCTTAATTTAAGTTTTAATTTAATTTTTAATAAACTTTAAAATTAATTTAATCTAATTTAACTCTAATATAAATTAATTTAAGTCCTAAAACCTAAGGATTAGACTCTAGTTAGGTTTAATTCAATTCTTGAATTTTAGAAAATAACTTTGATTAAATATTTTAATTAATATTAATTTCTAAAAATCAAGTCTTAGTTAATCCAACTTAGGCCTAGTTTTGCCCTTCAACTTTAAAACACACTCCAAGTTAGGCTTTAATTAGGTTTTTAAAATTCTTAAAAATTATAAAATAATTCTAATTAATTATTTTAATTAATTTTAATTAATTTATAAGGTTTAAAAATTAAACTAAATTAGGTCTAATTTTGCCTTAAAACTCTAAAACATTCACCCAACTTAGACTTTAATTAGGCTTTTAATTCTTAAATTTAAGAAATAATTTTAATTAATTCAATTAATTTTAATTAATTCCTAAAATGTTAAGTTTTAAAATTAATTAAGTCTAATAATTTCACCAAACTTTAATTAAGTGATTAAATTCTTAAAAACTTAGAGATTATTTTAATTAAAACTTTTAATTAATCTAAAATTTCTAAGATAAGATTTAATAATTAACTTAATTAAGTTTAACCCATCCCCAATTTAACCTTTGAACCTAAAATTCACTAGACTTTAATTAAGATTTAAAATTTGAAGTTAAGAAAAGTTTAATTAATTAACTTGATTAAAATTTTCTAAAAGCTTTAAGGTTTTATTTCACGCTTAATTTAAGTCTTATCCTTTGTTCAAAGGTTTGTTCTCGAATCCTTTGTAATCTTTTTCATTCAAGTCCCTTTGTATTCATGTGAAAGAGAAATTTTTTTGTAATATGATGTACCATGATTATAATAAAAATGATGAAGTTCTTTTATCTTGCCCTCTTTACTTTATGTTTTGCATGGCATATCTTAGGAAGGTCATCTAATAAACTTAGGCTAATTAATTTAGTGCCTTTTTAGGATTAGTCACTTAAATTAATTAATTTAATTTAATTAGGGAGAAAATCTAGTAACATAACATGTGAATCTTATGTCTCGGATACACTAAAGAGGTTGGTGTTTTGACGCACTAAGATGCTGACCTAGAGAGTGTACCTTGGCATCGAATTCATGTGTTATTAAAAACCTAGAATTTTGATAAAAACTTAGGTTTAGAATTAAAAATGGATAGGTAAATAACTAGTAAACACTAGTAACTTAGGTTTTAAACTTAAGTAATGGAGCCTATTTTAGGACTAGAACTTAAAATGAACAAGATAAAAAAATAATCATGCATTTTACTTTAGCCTTTTGAGGCGGAAGTTATATTCTTTTAAATTTGGGTGAGGTTTCCTAGATAGAGGACGTCTCGATCAACTCAAGTTTAGAAGCGGTGTAACTTCTAAATCAAAAGGATATCCAAATTCAAATAATGTTCATTTAACAATGGAAAATTAAATTAATATCTTTCTCCAAAATGTCAAATGCCACGTAATGTTTTTCAAGGTACCAATTTTTGGGCGTTTGTAAGGGTCGTCCTTACACGTAACCGACTCCCGAACCCAACGTTTTTTTAAACGAATCTCTGATCATTTTTTTTATGGTGTCTGGCCTACCTAAGTGGCCGGTGGCGACTCCAAGTCAAAATTTTTTCAAATTTAATTAAGATTTTTCTAAAATTTGGGATTTTCAAGATTAAATTTGATAATTCATTATTTTTTTTAAAAAACTTATCGTCGAACACTTTTCAACCTAAAAATCGCGTTTTTTCAAAAGAGGTCGCGACGAATATTAAATCAAATTCTTTAATTTAATAGTTTTAAAGTGATTATAATTTAATTTTTATATTATCACGACCTGGATTTGGATCCGAGTGTCCGATTAACCCAAAGAGTTGGGCTTCAATTTTAGGCCTCAATTTTTGAGGTTTTGGGCTTTATTGGGCCTTAAGCTGGTTGGGCTTGTGTTGGCTTGGGTCTTAGGAGTTTATGTTAGGGGTATTTTGGTAAATACCAAATTGGGATGAGAGGAAAGGGGTTTTACTTCCCCTTCAGAGGGTGATCTTATCTTCCTCTCTTTTCTTTGTTCCTCTTGATAAGTTCTCAACTCACTATCAATTTTTATATTTTTCATGGGAATTAATCATCAATTCTACACCTACTTGGACCAATGCATATACTTAATGTGATATATTTAGGGATCATGCTATTAAAGATAATATTTATAGAAAATACATACTTTACTACATTTTTATGTCTGTGCAGGAAAAATTATTGTCGCGGCAGCAAACTGAGACCGAGGCAGGACCTGGTGCCGAGGCAGTAGAGGAAAAGTAGCAATATGGTGGGAGAGATGAGAAGAAAAATGAGGAGAACGTTGCTGGACAAAAAGCCCAAGGATCGGAGCTAAATAGCCTGAAGAAAGCCCAAAGACAAGGCCACGCGGGAAAACCTTCTAGAAGAATTAGATTTAGTTTTTCTACATTATGTTCTAATTTTGTTTAGGCTTAGGTGAAGGTTGTAAAGTATTAGTGTGAGGAAGTCAAACTTTGTTTCTTGTTCCTAATGCAATAAAATATTAAAGTTTGCTTATTCTTTGTCATTCCTTGTTCTTACATTCAAGCTCGGGAGAGAAGTTTGTAAGTCATTCATTTATCTAATATCAGGAGAGTTAGATTCACGAAAGGAATAAGTGGTGTTTCTGCCATGGAACACTAACTCAACCTAGGGATATGTTTTAGAGTTTCAGCGGCTAAGAGAAGTGTGGGATTGGGTGGTGATTATAATTAATTCACGCCGGGAGGTATCATCAAGGACTGGTCATCAACAGTACTTTGACTTAGGGATAAGTAGAGTCATCTAAGGACACTTTGCCGAACTTTGGTAAAGTCTGCTCAAGAGCAAGGGATTGTCGCGGCAGACGAGTATCTTCACTGTTGAGGTAGTAATCTGCAGTCCTGCCGAGACAGTATTGTATAATTGCATTGGACAGAAACGAGTCGATTGAATCCACTATATAGCACAACTGCATCCTGGTCATCTTCTTTACTCAATTCTTCTATCTTTATTTAGTTTTTATTATTTAGATAAATCATAATCCCAATTCACTTGTGTTTTTATTTTCTTTTATAGAGCAAGAAGATCAAAGGAAGCATATTAAGTATACCAATCCCTGGGGAGACGATACTTGATACTTATCACTTGATTACTTGACGACGTGTTCACTTGTACTAAAATTGTGCATATCTAACACGCATCACCTCCTTCATCTTTATAACGAGAAAAAGAAAGATTAAAGGTGAAAGCTTTAAGAGTTTGGATTGGATTTTTGTTCTAGTGGTTGAGGGAGAGTTCTACGACTCAAAGAGATTTACAAACCAAGGAAAGTTTCTTGTTTTGGTTGAGAAAAAGGGGTTAAAAGTTTAGTCCGGGAATGAATCTTTGAGAGTTTTAATCCCAGTTTTTTAGTGTATTAAAGTTTTAAGAATTGTACCCAAGTTGTTTCTAATCGTTGTGTATTATTCCCTTGTAGAAAAGGAGGTTGGTGTGCCTTCTAGAGCTTTAGAGAAGGTGAAGGTTTGAGCTTGTTTGGGAGCTCGAGTTTGTTGTTGTTTTACCAAGGTTGGTACTCCTCCAACCTCTAATCATCATGCATATTCATGCTTTTAAGCTTAATAGCATGTGTGTTGATGAAATGGTATGTATGGTAGCTTGAATGCCTCTAACGATGGTTTGCTTGATTCTTGTTGAACCTTCGTTATTAAGGCTTAAACATGCCTAAGATTATTCCCTTAGCATGTAGGATCATTTTGGGACTGAATGGATGAAATTTGGATAGAGTTCTAGACTTTTAGAAGCTCAAAACTGCATCTTTCGTGCAAGAGTATCAATACCTTCTATAAGTGTATTGATACCCCAAAGAGAAATCTCAGGCGAATAAGGTAGGCGTTTCGGAACGCCTAGTCCGTATTTCGATACTGAGACCTATAATAGCAAATTGGTTTGATACCTCTTTAAGAGTGTATCTAAACAGGTAAACGTTTCGATACTCCATATAAGAGTATCGAAACGGTTGAGTCTTCTTGGATATTTGGACTAAATAGCTTAGCATATCGATACAAGAGGGAGGTGTATCGATACCGATAGGCATTTCGATACCCTCCTCCAAGTGTATCGATACCACTGGTAGAGGTGGCAAACGGGTCGTCCGGTTCGGGTTCAGTTTATTTCGGGTTTATTTTTTTTCGGTTTAGATTTGGTTTGGTTTTCGATTTCAATTTTAATTCGGTTATATGATAATTTGGGTTGATTCGGATATTGGATCAGTGTTTTGGGTCAATATCGGATCGATTGTTTTTTGGTCGGGTCAATATCGGAACAGATGTTTTTCGAGTTGGGTCTCTATCAAGTCATTCGAATCGGGTTAATCTTTAAATTTTCAGGTTAATTTTGTTTGAGTTGGAGTTGAGTATGAATCTAATCATGTATATTATATATAGAATTAATCATATATTCTTGTAAAAATATATGTTTTTATTTGTTTGAGGATAAAAGTGAAAAGAGAAAAAAGTATAAAGACCAACTTGATAACGATCCAATAATTATTTTTATTCAATAAATGAATAGTTCACATAAGTACAAGAAAAATTGTGGGAATCAGATTTTCGGTGCAAGATTTGCGTGAAATGCTCTAAAAGGGACAAGTTTCGATTTTAAAGTTGGATAAACATTTGACCTCGAAATGTCACAAAATTTTGAAGAATGATATAGGATGACTCAAGGATTATGACATTTCGTATTGAAATTGGTTTAAAATTTTTTGCCTCGATTTTTATTCGAGTAAAGGCAGTATTAGTAATTTAAGGGCTAATGCCAATTTTGTAAATACATGGATTCAGATTAAAATCTTAAAAATAAACTATTTATTTCGGGTTTAAAATAAATTATTCATTAACTTTGACTCAATTATCTGGTTAAAATAAAAAATAATAAATATTTTTTTTTGTAAATACATGAATTCTGATTAAAATTGTAAAAAAATAAATAATAGTAAAAACAAATTATTCATTCACTTTAACTCAATTATCGGGTTAAAATTTGATTGATGTTTAGGTCGGTTTTGAGCAAGTTAATTTCGGGTTGCTTTTCGTTCAGGTGAAAATCGATTCGAGTGAAAATCAGTTCGGATCAAATCGATTACGGGTCTATATCGGTTCTTCTAAAATTCGGATCGATTTCGATTTCGGTTCAGGTTTTGGATCACGTTAGAATCATCTTGTTCGAATTCAATCAGATTTCGATTCGGGTAAATCGATTTGGTTCTCGGTCTACACATTAATAGTTTTATATTCCAAATATGCAACTCAATAAAATAACATGCTAAAATAGCATACATAAACAAACACATGAACATTAACAAGATTAAATAATATAAATCTAACGTTAAGTAATAAAAATATTCTAACAAAAAAACATATAAGGAGGATTATAATACTACATAATATATATACATGTGAATAGATACACCACACGTGATATATTAATTAATGTATATATAGTACGATAGGAAACAATATGTTACGGTACATATAAAAACATACATTGTACACAAAATATAACGAATATATAATATGCAATGCCGGATGCATATGATATTTAGGGTGGGTATAAGTTCACCTTAAACTTTTTAAAATTCACACAATTATCTTTAATTTTTTAAAAATTTAAAAATTAATCTTAATTTTTTTAATATTTATGAGTTGTTCCCACCTTAAAATTTTAAAATTTTATGTGTGTTCACCCTCAAATATTTTTCTGGATCCACCACTGATAATATATACATAAAATAATATGTATGTACATAAAAAAAACAAAATAAAAAAAATATTATACAGGTTTTAAGAAAAACTACACAATGTAAAAAACTATATACATGTATGTTTATTAATAACGTATTACAAAAATACTTAAAGCATATAATATTAGTATGCACACACGGATATACATTTTAAAAAAAACATTTTGTCAACATATATGAACTAAATATTCATGGAAACTTAAATGGACCACAGCCGCTAACATGGGTACGTTTTCAAATACATATTCACACCCATCACTTAAAATATATCCGTTTATATATACCTGCAATCAACTATTAATATTGAATTATTTAAAAATAAATTATATTTTTATAAAAAATAAATTTTTAAATATTTTAATGACTGATTAAATGTATATAGAACATATTTACGCCAATATAAATTTAACTATATCAAACTAACAATAACTAATTTAACTAAATCACATTTTTTATCGGTATAAATTTTATTTACCTACAACTAACTAATATATATAGCTAACTTAGTTAAAGTATATTTGCACTTTTATAAATTTTACTTATCCACACATTATAAATTTTTAACTTGATTAATTCAAGCACGATCAATAAACCATTAATTTTTTAAACTAAATTAATTGAATGCAAAGTCTACAAGCTTAAAGATTAACATAGATTTTAAAATAATTTAATATCTTAATATATAAAATATCATAATAAAAGGTATAATCAGAATTTATAAATACAAATGGTTTAAAATTTATATGTCAGGTGATACAGAAAGGGTGGATATGGGGCAGGTGGATACGGTACAAGTAAGGTTTTAAACCCATCACCTACCTCCGATGGATATGACTTTTTACGCTGCTTATTACCCACTAAACTCATATGCATCCTTACTCCAACTGGTATAAATACGGTACAGAATCTGTAAAATTGTGCGTCTGATATCCCTACCTTTATTTCTTCTCTCAACCGATTTGAAATAAAACCAAGAAAATTTACCCGACCGTAATAAAGACTGTTACTTTGTATTTTTTAAAAAGAGGTTTCTTGAACAGCTGACTGTTGGTTATAGGATAGTTATATTTCTTTCTTTTATTTTTTTTACTCTATATAATAGAGTCACATGTGTAAATTGAAATACATTAAGAATAATAAAAATATTTTTTTTCCTTTTTTATTTAATATCTATCGAAAGCCAAACTCCCAATTCCTCATTTTTCAGTTCTTCAAAAAAACATCAAAACTTCTTTTTCTTCTTCAATTACAACAAGCAAGAATCTCTTTTTCTCTCTTAATTTGCAACAATTAACGGACCGTTATTATTTCTAAAATTCAACGGTGGTCTGGTTACACTAACCACTGTCCTCTATCTCTGTCTATCGTTATTTATCCCTTAAAAATTCAGAATTGAAACTCTTTTTATTACGTAGAAAATCAAACCCCTTATTTGAAAAACCAAAAACCCCTTTTTAAACTAAAGCACCATTCTTTACTTGATAAAGTTGAAGGTCTCCACCGATTACACCCTGAGGAGACTGAGAATCATGGCCACGGTGAGAGCAAGAACCAAAACTTTTAATTAACACAACAATACACATGTAAAAATACATAAAAAATATATTCATATTATATATACATACGCACATATATATACTACATATGGTATACACAAATACTAACTTATGCATACAATACATTATTTTACATGAAATATATTTTTTTTTCGAAAATTATCTAATACAAAATAAATCTTCGACAAGAGATTGATCGATTAATTCAATAAAAAATGGGGTTAACACTAGATTTCGTTGGTACCAACCGATTAAATACAATTCAATTAGATTGTTTCTTTATTCAAAGAAAGAATTTTAAAGTTCAACCAACCATATACCACCTACACACATATTAATACTAATGTAGTAATAATATGAATATAATTATATATTTAATAATATTTATATAACCGTAGAAAATAAATAATTATAGATTTTAACCTTTGATAATTATGGTTCTTACGTTCGAAGCATAATAATAATCTCAACCTTTTAACATACCATATAATTTATTATAGTGCACTTTAAACTTTATGACCTATAATTATATTCAATAATATTTATTTTATTATCGTTTAATCAATATATACATTTTAAATACGTTACCTCATTATTTTTCTACATTTACACATAAATCAATTTCCAAAGTAATAAACCAAACTCAAGATATCACTGTCAAATCTTTTAAAATCCATTCTTCTAGACCATATATAAACACCAATTGTATTGCAGTTGATATCAAAATCTGCAACACTTCATGGTGCATTTATAAAATAATCTGTCAAAACGAGAATAATTTTTATATACTTACTTAAGCTTGATAGGCTTCATTTGAATGTCATTCCAAATATTTACAATCTGCACTCAGATTTTACAAAGAAGATCAAACCTCCAAAGCCTTTGAAACCTCTCTCATCAGAAAAAGATGATAGGATAAATGCATTATTATGCCTTCAAAACACTGACAACACTTACTACCTTGAACCTGAAACAATTCTCAATCAATCACCATTGAACTCTAGCTCTAGCTCTAGCTCCAGCATCACCTAATTCTCTTTAATCTTCCATGCCGACAATTAGAACATTACATCGAGAAGTCTCGACAAGTTTTCTAGTACATCTACATATGTGTAGTGTCTTCTTGAAGTATCAAACAATAATCTACCGTATGATCGAACAAGATACAAATTTTACCTAGGTGAGTTTGATATGTTTTACTTGCAAGCAAGGTTTGAGATATATTTTCTTCTGTGTCTTTAAATGAGAATACATCTTCAATATAAAAAGTACCGTAATTTTCAGTTCATAATTTAGTTCTTTGGGTAAATACCTGGTTATATATATAAATATAAATATAAAATAAAGGATGAAAAGAAAAGAAAACTTTTATAAAAATCACTAAGAAAATAACAAGTTCTAGTCTGTTTTTAAAGGTTGAACCTAGGGATATTTATATCCGTGAATCTTAACATGTAAAATAACTAAAAACAGCATTGCTTTTAGAGTCAAACATCTGCTTCTCTCTATATTTTTCATCCTTGTCTTCCTTGAATGCATTACAGCAGATGGTCAAAACATAACTTCGAAAAGGATAAGAGCTCCCCTCAGTAATGTAGGTAACAATGTTGATGGCATTGGTACGGAGAAGGTCATAAGTTTTGAGGATGACAACAGAGTAATGGGTGACTTGAAGGGCAGTCACAGCAGAGTTTCTGTGTCCACGGTTGCGCTTTTTACCTTAGCAATGGTTTCAGCAACTGGTTTAGGTGCAGTTCCATTTTTCTTTGTGGAGCTTGATCCTCACTGTGCGGGGATACTGCAATGGAATGGCTTCTGGCGCCATGTGGCTGCAAGTTTTGATCTCATGCAGGAATGGCTGGAACATGGTGCTGGAAGTTGGATTGGGATTTTAGCAGGTGGCATTTTTATTTTGCTTTGTAATTAAGAAGGTCATCACTGTTCCTCAAATCAGTCTAGGTTTGATTCCACCAATGATTTCACACCCATTATTCCTTCATCCTTCCGATACACCGGGAACCGTTCTTATTTCCCATCAGCTGACAGGTATAGAAAATTACACCATCTTGAGTCGACCGTTACGAATTGCTCTTCTTGCCAAAAATAAATTAGGGTTCATTGATGGCGATTGTAGTCATTTCAATTATACTCCAACTTCTCTTAAAGCTCAATGGGAACGTTGCAATGCAATTGTCATGTCCTGGATAATAAATTCTGTTAATAAAGAACTTTCTGCCGGCATCGTCTTTGCTTCCAGTGTTGCTCTGGTTTGGGCGAATCTAAAGGAGCGTTTTCACAAAGTTGACGAAAATTTTCCTTCATCATGAAATCGCAACCTTGGTGCAAGGGGATTTATCTGTCTCAGTCTATTTTACAAAGCTAAAATTGTTATGGGATGAATATTCAACATTAGTTCCTTTTACTTCTTGTGATTGTGAGTCTTCTCAACGGAACTCCTCCCACATTTCTCAACAAAGATTATTCCAGTTCTTGATGGGTCTAAATGAAAAATACACTGCTCTTCGAAGTCAGATCCTACTGATGCAGCCTTTACCATCGGTCAACAATGCCTATTCGATGATAATTCAAGAAGAGTCTCAGCGTCTTCACTTGTCTGGAATTATTCCCTCCTTGGAGCCCACTGTCCTATATTCTAATGCTTCGAACACTAGGAGAAAGTTTTCTGGTACCTGTGATCATTACAAATTTAAGGGTGACAAGAAAGAAAATTGCTATGGGTTAATAGGATTTTTCTCTAACTTCAAATTTACCAAGAAGCGTGATTCTCAAGCTGTAATGGCTATGAGTTCTGAGTTGGTTTCTCCTGCATCATCTGAGTTGGTTACTCCTGCGGTGTCTTTTCCACCAGTGTTTATCCCAAAACAGTATACACAAATTCTTGGGCTCTTGAATCCAAATGCAGCATTTAGTGCTTCAATAAATTTGGCAAGTACTTTTTCTTTTTGCTCGTTTACTCTCACCATTTCACAATGAATTCTGAAGACTGGTGCAATTGATCATGTGTTATCGGATTATATTTGCTTGCTTGATCCTCGTCCTTGTAATTCTTTTTCTCGTTTATTTTATCTTTCAAATGGAAAATCATCCCAAGTTACCCACATAGGATCTGTTAGATTACATAATCGTCTTCAGTTGTCCAATGTTCTTTTTTCCCTTACTTTACTCATAATCTAAAATATGTGTCTCAGCTCACTAAAGATTTGCATTGTGCCATTCTCTTCTCCCCTGATTTATGTGTTTTACAGGATCTCTCCACTGGCACAATGAAAATGATTAGTAGGAATGTTAGAGGCCTTTATTTTCTTCAATCTTCTTTTTTTTCCTTGTACATTTACACATGATTCTCATGTTCTTCATTCTGATTTCACATGTAAATCTTTTAATTCTAATGAAATTTTTGTTTAGCATGCTCGTTTAGGATATGTTCATGCTTCTCAATTAGTTAGATTGTCATTATTTGTTAATACTTCTTTTAAAATTGATTGTGTACAATCTTGCACCACATACCCTTTAGCTACGCAGTCTAGACTTTCTTTTTCCGTTAGCTCTTCTACTTCTCCAAATCCTTTTACTTTAATTCACATTGACATATGAGGTCCTTATAAGGTACCTACTCATTCTGGAGATAGATTTTTCTTGACAATAGTAGATGACTACTCTAGGATGTCTTGGATATACCTCTTGAAAATGAAGAGTGATGCAATTATGTCCTTCAAAAGATTTATTATCTTGGTTCAAAATCAATTTTTATCACTATTAAAACTATTAAGAGTGATAATGGCAGAGAATTTCTCAAATTTGATTATGCTACCTTCTTTCAATCCCTTGGAATAGTATATCTCTCGGAGTTTACAAAAGCCCTTATAAAATCGGAAATGTCGGAGTCAAAATGAATATTATATAAAGTGTGCATTGCCCTAGATGCAAGAGAATGAGCTACATGATTGACCCCTCTAGGTATATAAGCGATCCGACAATTTACAGAACTCCAAAGTGTGGAGCGAATCGCGGACACCAAAGGCTATAAAGTTGAGAGATCTAGTCCACCATGGTTGACTTTGTTTGCAATAGAGATTGAATCTGTCTCAAAGATAATATTTTTTCAACCTTTCTGATATGCAAGTCGAAATCCAGTTATGATTGCTTTGGTTTCAACCGAAGCAGTGTCAAGACATCCAACAAGAAGAGAAAAAAGTCCTCCCCAAACCACATCACTTGAGTTACGTGCTACAACATCAATTGCAACACTTCCAGAAATGGGATCAAAAGCCCCATCCGAATTTATTTTAATAAAACTAAGACATGAATTTTGTCAAGTTTAGCCTTGAAGAATGGGTCTATGTGGATTGCTCGTAGAGGAAACAATATTTGCATTTTAGTAGTCATTCAATAAGTATTTGGCGTTTGGAAAGCTCAACCATGGTGGTTAAAACACTCCAGTCAACTTTTAGCATGCGGAGCTGTGGCTTTTCATGCACTTGCTGAAGGACTTGCACTAGGAGTGGCTGCACCAAAAGCTTATGGTCTTGGCCGGCACATGGTCCTTCCTGTCTCCCTTCATGGGCTTCCCCGTGGTGCAGCAGTGGCCAGCTGCATCTTTGGAGCTACTGGCAGTTGTATGGCTCTCTCGCAGCAGCAGCTCTAATCGGGTTCATATTGGCAGGAATTGACTACAGTGGTCTGGACCATGTGATGGTTTCGGCCTGTGGAGGATTGGTCCCATGCTTTGTTAGAATAGTTCAAAGAGCAGTGAGGTTAGACATGCAAAAAAGCAGCTTTGGTATTGGCATTGGAGTTGGTTTTGCTGCTCTCTGTTTAACTTGCACCAAGTTAGTTTGCTAGCACACACCTTACTGCAATTCTGCTCCAGAAGCTGTGAGACAAGATGATCGTCCTTAATCACCACTCCCATGGTGGTTTTGAGTCTGGCCTTTGCATCAGTGTTTACTAGCTGCTTGAGAAAGAAGTGACCGACTCAATGAGAGGATGGGATTCCTGTGGCTCTGTATGCTTAGTTTTAATCTTTTTACACAATTTTAATGGACAAGGGGGTCCTTTGGCATTGCTCTAATCAAGATTTTAAGAATGTTCATATTAAGAGAAAGACTGTCCATGGAATCATTTGTCTTTTTCTCTCCTTAGTTATGAAGGATTAAGTCATAGATAAAAAATAGTAATCTTTTATTCTCTACTGGTGTAATTTGTAAAAGGAATCTCTTCCTACAGTGAACTGTCTATATTTTCAAAAGAGTATTTGCAGCGAAGCACTAGAGTCCATTATTTGTCACTCAATTCAAAGAAGAAGCTTTCTACAAAAATCACTCACTCAGATGGTAAGCTATTCCTCGTAGCCCAAGCTTTGAAACTTAGAAAAGACCCATTAAATGGCATCAAATCCGGAGAAACCTTGGATCTTATTACAAACATTATGATAACATGCTACAAGAAAGTCAGAAAATGACTAAAACAGCAAAGGAAGAGGGGGTAAAAGTCACTTAACAGTCGACAGCTTGTGCTCCAAATTGTCACCACCATCCACCAACTTCTTCATCTTCATGTTTGCTGGCTTCTCTTCCACACTCTGAGACCCAGTCATCCTTGCTAGTAGGACAAACGACATCCCTCCAAGTACATTATTTAAGCATCTCAGAACCACCACTGATGACTTAAACACCAAGGGGGGAAGTCCCTTGGCCAGCAGATACTCGACCCCATTCAAGGTTTGGTACCGCAAATTGCTGCTAACACCCATATGAGCAGCCCAGGTGAGGGCATTCAACAAGGTAGGAGGAGGTTGATTGGGGGTTTCAAAATTGGGATCCATTTTCTTCCTCATGTTGATCAATCCATTTGAGATTGCAGTTCCCACAAGGCCTGCAGCGAATCCAACAGCAGCAAACACAGCTCCTTTGTAGACAAAAGTTCCGAAACGGTTCATTGGGGTATAAACACCAGGTTCAAACATATGACCAGGTGGACAGTTTGCAAAGAGAGCAGGGAGACTTGAAGAAGTAGAAGATGCGGAGGCTGTTGGTGCCAAAAGATACATCAGAGTGAAGTTTAAAATGGAACCGACGACAAGAGTTGAGAAAACGAAATCAAGCTCGTTAAGACCAAAATTAGGACGTGTAGACATGTCTCCAACAACACAAGCACTGACCCCAACCAACTCTTCCATTAAAACCTTGAAAGGGAACTGGGGATCTGCTGCAATTCTGTCTCTCCATCCACTTAGGAGAAGACCCAGAACGCCAAATCCATTCCATGAATTATCGTTGGAGTCGCCGTCTCCTCTACCACCACCTCCGCCTCCGCTACCACCAACCCCGTGGTTTCCATCGTCTCCTCCAGCGCATAAGGTGTTAAGTTTAGGAACGGAAAGCTTAGAGGGCTGAAAGCGGAAGGGTTGGTTTTGAGGGGAAAAAACAACATGCGGTGGTTGAGATTGGAGACGGCGGGTATCATTTGTGTTAGGCAATTGTCTTGTCCACTCCGAGAAACGATATCGAGCCATGGCAGCCATTTGATCGATCGAATTTGATTCCTCAAACCCAACTCTACACAGAGCAGAAGCGAAAAGGGGGAACAGGTAGTAGAACGCGGAGTTATTACTATTCAGGAACAAAAAAAGAGAGAGAAAAATAATGCGAGAAATGTAATCGCAAAAGGGTTACCAGAATCTGAGATCGTATTTGCAGAGATGGAAACCGTTGAGCGAAGAGTGGGAACTAGGGTTCTGTTCTTCTTTTTCCTTTTTCAAGGTAGAAAATAGAACTTAGGTGGAGTGGAATTTATGGGTAAATTCTAGAAAAAAGTCGGCTTTAAAAAAATTCTAAAAAAATTATATCGTATTTTTATAAAAATTATAAAAAATTCGATATACACTTTTTGTTATATATTAAAATTTTTATAATTTTTATAAGAAAAATAATACAACCGTTTTTTAGGCCTTTTTTAAAGCCGAATTTTTCTAGATTCACCCGAATTTTTCAATACAAAGCACATCGCGGAACACCTGTATCAGCCGACTTTCAAATCTTCAATTATAACATTTAAGTTGGAGAAGAAAATTTAACTCTTTTAAATATGTAATAAAAATAATGTCAAATACAACTTTTTAATTGATGATAAAAAATAAAATATTAATTAAACAAATACATTTAATTAATTGATTTTATGAATTATAAAGCACTTGTACTATAAGTTTTAGATAAAAATTCAGTTTATAAACTCAAATTGAGAATTTATAATTTTGAGTTTTGGACTAAAAATTTCATTTAAAATAAAAATATTTAAATTAACACTTGTTAAAATTCTATATTTCTTGATATAATGTTTAAAATATATATATTATTTTTTTAAAAATATTTTATAACAACAATAATAAATTCTAAAATCTTAAATCAGCCTTTTTCAAATTAAAATCATTTTTCTAACCTCATTTTTAAAAGCAATATCAACAAACTAAGCCTAACTCCAACTAACCAAGCAAATTTCCTTTTTCGTCCTCCCTCTTGTTACAATGGGATGTAAATTATAGATTTTAAAAACGGAAAGAATATTCTTTCCATAATTTTAGTTTTATAACCGTATAAATCTGAAAAAGAATTTTTTGAGTTAAATTTAATCTCAAAATAAATATACAAAATAAGATAATATAAATATTTTTAATCATTTTAATCTATCAATACATCTTAATTTTAAAAAAATAAAAATATTTTATTACTGAACCACAATTGTCTTTGTGAAGACTAACGCCCCAAGACCAAAGTAATCAATTGACATGCTTAGACTTGGTAGACATAAGCGATTTCTTTATTTTTACTCGGATTTGATGGTAACCGATTAACATATCCAACTTGAAAAATATTTTACTACATTTGATTCAAAATAATTGTACGATGTTCGAAATAGAAGAACGATTCCTGGTAGAGACAATATCTAAACCTTGGTAATGAAAGTGAAAATTGTCTTGTGTTTTCTTTCTTTCTTTTCAATAAACTCAAGTATAAACTACTGCAGAGATGATTCACTCAACAAGCTTTGTTTCACTTGTATTTGTTGACCTCTTTTTGACACCAAGAATATCAACAAGGCTTTACAGTTTTTAATTTTCCTCTCGGATCAAATGGAATGCTATCACAAGTCTTTTCCACAATCGACTATCCCATAACTTTTGTAAATTGTGAGCTGAAACTTTAGAAAACTTTTCTTAAAAAACACTAGCATTATCTTCTTTAGGTCCGTTTGTTCCATTGAAAATTGTTTCCGAAAAATGAATTCTGGAAAATAAACTATATCTTCCGAAAAACTAATTACAAAAACTATTTTCTAAGTGTTTGGATAAAACTGTGTAAATCATATTTCGTTGTTTGATAATTTTTTTTAAACAAAACTCAAAATTTATTTTTAGTAAATAAACACAATACGAATTTTATTAAATTTTATCTTTTATTTTTAGGTTAATTACTGCGGAGGTCACGTTTGTTTGCCCCCAGTACAGATTTAGTCACAGATTTAGTAAATAAACCAATATGGTCACGTACGTTTTCGGGCTGTAAACTTATGGTCACTCTGACGTTAAAAAGCGTGAAGTGTTAACGGAAAGATGAGTTGACACAAAATTTTTTTTTACCTAAATAGTCACTAAATAATTATCTTTTTTTTATTTTATCTTTAATTTAACTATTAAAATTTAAATTCTTATAATTTTACCATCTTCTTAAACTAATTTTCAGATGCCCAAAGGGAAAACAAAAAACAAAAAAACTCAAACATAGAGCACGTTTGCTTTGAAGAGCTCCGACAACTGAGTTTTAAGGCTTACCAAGGACTTCTCCCTCACCTGAATACATAACCTCCGCTAGGCCTCTTTCTCATCTTCCAACCTCTTTTTAACTGCTTCCATTGTAAGCTGTCTCTCAATGACAGGATCATTACTGTGTTTTAGGAAAAAAAACCTTCTTCCCCAACGACCCTCTGCGCCAATTCAAGGGCCAACCAGCCAAGAGGAAATGGATCCTCGTAGCTCAATACTTACTCCCTATTCTCCAATGGGGTCCTGATTACAGTCTCAAGCTATTCAAATCGGATGTCGTCTCTGGTCTCACCATTGCTAGCTTAGCCATCCTATAGAGCATTAGTTATACCAAGCTTGCTAATTTGCCACCCATCGTTGGTCTCTGTGAGTAAAGTCTTCTACTTTAAAGCTTTTTTTTTACTTTGTGATTAAAGCTTATTTTTTGTCTATGTTGGTAAAGATTCCAGCTTTGTGCCTCCTCTTGTATATGTTGTTCTTGGAAGCTCCAGGGACCTTGCTGTAGGGCATGTTTCTATTGCTTCACTTATACTTGGTTCCATGCTCAGACAAGAAGTATCCCCTGTCAATGATCCTCTCTGGTTCCTTCAACTAGCTTTTACTACCACTTTCTTTGTTGTTTTTTTCTAAGCTTCTTTAGGATTCTTAAGGTAAAATTTTTCTTCACCTTTTTTTTAATTTGACTTTTTTTGATGAGTTCTGGTTTCAATCTACCTGGTTTGGTTTCATAATTGATTTCCTCTCAAAGGCAACGCTTATCGATTTCATGGCTGGTGCTGCCATAATAGTTTCTTTGCAACAACTCAAAGCCTTTTTCGGAATCACTCATTTTACTAAAAAATGGGTTTGATCCCAGTTCTGAGCTCTATTTTCCACAACACAAAGGAGGTAAACTAGTGTTTTTTCTTCTAATTTTCTCATGTAAATGTCACTAAACTTCATGGTGGTTTGTTTCCTTGTGGCGTTTCACTTAACTGTAAGTTGTTTCTAAGTTTGAGTTCTTTTTCTCTCTCTTTGTGCAGTCATCTGAAAATTAGTTTAAGAAGATGGTAAAATTATAAGAATTTAAATTGTAATGGTTAAATTAAAGATAAAATAAAAATAAGATAATTATTTAGTGATTATTTAGGTAATTTTTCTTTTATTTATTGTGCCAACTCATCTTTCCGTTAACACTTCACGGCTTTTAACGTTAGAGTGACCATAAGTTTAGAGCCCGAAAACGTACGTGACCATACTGGTTCATTTTCAAAATCAGTGACTAAATTTGTACTGGGGGCAAACAAACGTGACCTCCGCAATAATTAACCCTTTATTTTTTATTGAGTTAATTGTCTTTTTATTTTTACTTGTGCATATTTATAAGTATAATATCTTTATATTTGATTCATTAGTATTTTTAATGAAACAAACAAGATTTTACATTAAAAATTTATTTATTTTATTGAGTTATTTTTATTATTTTAAAAATTATGTTTTATAACGACTTACACCAATATATATCCAGCCTAATAACTAATAATAAATTATAAGATTTACGTCGATGTAAGTCTTTATCATTTTTTCCTTTCTCCAAATACCCTCACAGGAATTAGGGCATTGAACTAAACAAATATTCTTAGATATTGATCTTATTTTAAAAGTTCGAAAACATTAAAATTTTTTTAAATAAAACCCATTATAATTAGAATAAAATATTAAAATATAAAATAAATTAAAACAATGAATTACAGTCGCGGTCGGATTCCGAAAACCTCATGTTGGTTTTCTGGGTTTGGCGGCGGAGCTGAAGAACATTCAAACTGTTCTTCATTTTTTTTGGGTTGAGATTGGAGGTTTTCACTTTTCAGAGAAAAGGCTTAGTTTGGTGTTTTCGATTTTGAATATAATGAAAGGGGGGTTAAAATTAATTTTTGTTTATCATTTATACTCACCCCCTCATTTTAAAAACGTGTTATTAACAACATAAAATCCTCAGTGTCTTTTAAATTATTCCCAGATCCCTGTATTTTTATTTGGCTTTTTAATTTGGTCCCAAATCAGGCCATAATGTTTTTTAATTTTGGTTTAACTTATGTTGGGTCCTTCCGTGTTTTTAAATATTTTTTAAGCTCTTTCCCTTGGTTAAATCACTCTTTGAGTCCTCCAGATTTTATTTTCCTTTTTAATTAGATCATTTATAGTAGTTCTTCCCTTATTATTTTTTTATTTTATTTATTTAATGTACTTTATCATTTTGTTCATATCCTTATGCCATGTTGTTTTTTATTTGTGCTTTTTATTTTTGTATACATCTCGTATATATTTTCATCATATTTAATTTGTTAAGCATGGTACGTGGTTATTTAATTTGATTTTGTATGTAGCATGCATATTTATTAGCTTGTATCATGTACATATATTATTTCATGCATGCCATTATATTTGTTCATATATTTGGATGGTGTATTTATTTTTTTATGATGTATTGTTGTTTATTTTGTTATTACATGCATTTTGTTAATATTGCTTTATTTTTTATTTTTGTTACTTTGTGACACGTATTCTATATTGTTTAAGCCTCATCTACCTCCTCAATTAATGAAATTAATATCAAATGTCTTTAATCGGTCGTAACGGGCCCGTCACCCGGTATATCGGTGGCGATGTATGCGTTTATCTTCGGATAAAGATACGATAAAATTAAAATAAATCTGAATTCTTAAATAAACCATAATTTAAATGTCATTTTTAATTCAAAAATTCTTAAATTAATTAACTGCTATAAATATTAAAATATTAAAATAAAAATAAATAAATAAAAATATAATTAGAATAAAATATTAAAATATAAAATAAATTATAACAATGAATTACAGAAAGAAAAACAAATGAAAATATAAATATAAATAAATATTAAAATATTAAAATAAAAATAAATAAATAAAAATATAATTACAATGAAATATTAAAATATAAAATAAATTAAAACAATGAATTACGGTTAGGAAGAAAAACAAATTAATATATAAATATAAATAAATATTAAAATAATAAAATAAAAATAAATAAATTAAAATATAATTAGAATAAAATATTAAAATATAAATAAATTAGAATATTTTTTCATTTGTAGAGAGGACAAAATGAAAGAAAACAACTTACCAAGAATAAATGGGTAAATCATTTTACTTAGAAACACGGTTTTTTTTCCCATTGACCGTAATTGATTTTTCTTTGACTTTTTCATTTTTCATAAACTAAACAACGAAAAATTAAAAAAATATTTTCCGTAAAACCATTTACACGAAACAAACATACCCTTAGTATTACTATCCATCAGTAACAAGTGAAGGCCTGTATACTTATGACCAACAATGTATCTTTCATCTTGATAATAGCACGATCCATTTTCTATTTGCTTAAGAGGTTGACCATTGTTACGTGTCGAGAGGTCGTCGGATTTGGAAAGTTTTCTTCCTCATATTTCGTATAGTTCATCACTACTTGATTAGTAGTGGGCAATAATGTTCTGATCTCTTCAAAATCAGTGTGAATCATTGTTTTGTTTTTTTGAAAATCACAACTCATGTAGCAGGGAGCCGACTGATCCATAATTCTAGTATAATTGGTGTTGATAATTTGTCAAAACACATGGTGGGTCTTTGTAGTTGAGTCATCTTGTTTAGCCCCAGTTGCACTCTTCAGTGATGATGTAACTACCAGTTGATGTGAGTGTACGTTGGGTACCATTGTTGTGGTGTGGTGGATATGCATCTCTTTCACGATCCGAATCAAATTTAACTTCACTATTCTGCAATTCAAGTCCTTTTTGTCTCTTCAACCATTGAAACTTAGTTGGAGTTGGCAATTCGTTGAACACATGGGTGACCATTGTGCCTAGGTTGTCTTGATCGGTGCATTGAAATCTTGCAATCATAGCTTTGGTAAAATTTTCCTATCGTTTCATCCACTTGTATTATCGATGGGCTATTCCTTCAAAATGATCCGTAGCTATGGTAATTGGAAGAATATCTTCAATTTGAAGAACGTTTCAGCATGTGCACTCTATGATTCTGGTTCTCTTCCATCAAATTGAGATAACTCAAAATAAATTGGTTCTAAGAAAAACAAAAACTCACCTTACGAAATTTTGATATCTTCAATGTCGATCAATATTTTTTTAACTCTCAACAAAAACACCAATATTAAGAATTTAAGAATATGAACTCAACATTCAACATGCTTTCATTGAAAGAAGGAAGATTACAATAACAAAAAAGGAGATAGAAAGAATATGTGAAAATGGTGGCATTGATTCAACCTCAGCTTCCACTAAGGATTTTGAAACCAATTCTTCGTTACTTGAGTTTATTGAGTTTATGAAAGTTTTTCGGTAAAAATTGAAAATTGAAGAATAAGAGATTTATAGTGGTTCAAGCTTCGGAACAAGTTCTACATCCACTATCTTAGCTCCCACTAAGGACTTTGAAACCAATTCACTAAGAGAATTCAACCTTTTTCTCGATTCAAGGGATAACCGTTACAATTCGAATAAATTCTTTTACCCAGGAATTGATTCAACCTCACAAGATTAAAATAGAAGAAAGATGGACAAATAGGTTTCTCTCACAAGAAAAATTAACCCCAATTACAAAAAGCACTCTCCCCAAACTCAATTACAAAGAATCAAAATGAAGTACACAAGTTGTGAGTCAAGAATATGCAATGAAGTGCTTTGGAGTTGGATTTGTGTACTTGGATGTTGTTTGAGGTTCAATAGTCCTTAATGCTACTTGAAATGTTTCATTTTATACCCTATCATTGATTTCTAACCGTTATGGTTGTTGGGAATATAAATAAGGCCGTTGGAGCTTCATCTTCCCACCATAAATGCACTCTGCAACAATCGGTATCGAAACACGGGGTACCTGTTTCGAAATAGACCAAAGTAGAAAGAGCCGTTGTGCATTTAATAAGAGGGGTATCGAACCATGCTTCGATACCTTTAGTAAACTGTAAAAATTGGTATCAGACCATGTTTCGGAACATGCTAACCATCATTTAGAGCTTTAACCGCCACCAACGGTCGACTCATTAAATGCCAAAAAAACCGTTGGGATTTTAGAAGGGAATCAATGCTGGTATCGAAACAGGGGTCTTAATTTTAAATAATTTTAAAATAATTAAAAACATGAAAAGTGGTTCGATACTGGTTTCGAAACAAGTATTGGCAGTGAGGTATTGATATCGAACCATGTTTCGATACTTGTTCTTGATCTCAAGAACATTTTTTTAAAAATGCAGGTGGTATCGATACCTATTTTAAGGGTATCGATACTATCATGTAAAATGTTCTTGGTTTGACTTGAAATATAAAATTTGACTTAAAAACTTAAAAATTTATTACAAAATAGTCCTTAAACATAATTGTTATATCAAAATCAATTTAATTGTTATATCAAAATCAATTTTAATTTTACAATATCTTTTTCCTAAAGTTTTATGACCTATTTATATTATCGGTAATATCGTCTATTTAATCTAAAACCAACTAATTTGGATGATTTCAGTCACATGAACTTTCCTAAAATCCCTCAAATCCTGATTCATAACAGTTTGACATATTTTGCAGGAGGGTAACCACTGCACAGACCATATGGCTAACTTAATGAGTTGTCTTTCTTGACGATCCTCCAGCCAGCCTGCTTCCTTTACTCCAGGCAGATGTCTCTAGTTAGAGGCTTTTGAAACTGTAGTTTAGTTTTATTCTACATTATGTATCAAAGAAAAACTCAACTCAACTCTCTGAGGACTTTCAAGTAGACACTGTACACCACATGCCTGGCTAAATTTTAGTTGAAAATAACATACTCCAAAAATAACAGAGTATAGAGTTTCCACTCAATCACGACACAAGGGGCAAAGGAGCAAAAAGAGCTCTAGATTATTGAAGACTGAAGAACTGCAACATGATTCTCAAAAGACCGTTGAATGAAACAAATATGTAGTGAACAGTCCTATTTCATGCTATAAAGTTTCACAGTTCCATTCTAACAAGAGAGTAGCAAAAGTTCAAACTAGGAAAGATCATATGTGACCCTGAAAAATCTAGGGTCCAAGATATCCAGTGCAAATGACGCCATGAGCTTCCTGCTGATGACATGAACACATCAGAATAAATTTCATTTTTCAAACCTTGTTCGGATAACAAAACTCATGATCAATCATTCTCACAATAACATCTATTTTTTTATTCTAATGAAAAGATAATTTAGACAGCTGCTTGTTTCTTCCCTTTCTTGCTTCCACCAGCTGACGCACCCCCTTTTACCATTCTAGAGAGTACATCAGCTTGCTTTGTGTTCCCTTCCTGGTTAAGGCTCTTGATTAAATCCTCAAGGCTACTCCAGTTAGTGATCCCTCCTTTCTCCATTATTTTACACAATATTGAATATGCATTGAGAGTCTTACCTGCAGTTAAGAGAGCATCCAACACCTTCTCATAACTTGAGACATCTATGTTACAGTCTCTTTCTAAACCAAAATCCAACAATTTTAGAGCAGCAATGGTCTTCCCTTTCTCAGAAAGAATAGATAGAAGGCTGTCTAAATTGGTTGCACACCCATTTTGCATCAATAGCCCAATTCGTCCAAGGGCTTCTTCAACATGACCTCTCATGAGAAGAGCTTCCACGATCTTAAACACCAAGTCCATATGGTCTTTCACTCCCTTCTCCACCATACTCTTCATAACTCTGCTTGCAGTTTGAATCCTTCCATCTTCAAACAAACTCTCCATCACCAACTTGAATATGCCAGACTCAGGAAGATGTCCATCCTCAATCATACTGTCCAATGTTGTTTTAGCATCAGCAGGCTCACCTTTCCTCAAGTAGCTTTCAATGAGTAATTTGTAAGCATCTGCATCTTTAGGCACTCCTCTTCTACCCATGATCTTTAGAATTTCGAAAGCAAGGCCAGGGTTACCTTCTTTTGCATGCCCACGGATCAAATTATTAAATGCGGTAGTATCCAGAACACCCTTCTTCATCAATTGACGGAAAAAAACTTCTGCTTTTCCTGTCTGACCATGGTGGCATAGATACTGAATCATTGGATTATATGCATTAGCTTCTATCTCTAAAGAATTTTCTGGCCTCAGCACAATTCCCTTCTCAACAAGCTTATCCAGCAACTTGATTGCCCGATCAAACTCATTGGCCTTGCAGAAGTTCTCGATCAAGACACCATAATGACCAGCCTCTGTTGGAATACTCAATCGAATCATTGCCTTGAGCACATCAGCAGCTGCATTCAAATCGCCAGAATTGCATTGACTATTTAACAGCTTGATAAAAATAGAATTATCCTTTGGTGCAATATACCTCTCCACCATCTCCTTCAAAATTGTCTTGGCCTCATTGGTCTTGCCCGCATCACACAGACCTGGCAATAAACTTGAAAATGTTGTTGCATTAGGCTTTATACCAAAGGACTTCATCTCTTCAAACAATCTCAACCCATCATCAACTTGCTCCACTGCAACATACCCCTTTATCATGGTGGTGTAGCTGATTACTGTAGGGGCTATGTTCTTCGCCTTCATCTCTACAAACAAGTTCTCAGCTTCCTCCATTCTCTTGAACCGAATATATCCATTAATCATTGTATTATAAGTGACAACATCGGGTGAAATGCCCCTAGCCTTCATATCTTCATAAAACCGATTAGCAGTGTCTAGTCTCAGTGACAAAAAGAAGCCCCAAAGCATGATGTTATAGGTATGACGAGTAGGCTCTATCCCTTCACTCAACATCTTATTGAAATACCTTTTGGCCATCATATATCGGCCACGATGCAGTATAACCTTAAAGAAAGCATCATAAGACTTGATAGTCCTGTCCACACCCAACTCCTCCATTTTCTGGAAAATTTTGACAGCTTCTTGAACTATACCAGCTTTTCCATAACTATCAATGAGAACAACAAATAAATCCTCATCCCACTCAACGCCCTTTTTGGGCATGTCTAGAAGTATGCATCTGGCATGATTAAGCTTGGAAGCTCGACCTAAAATCTGAATGATCTTCATATGGGCTTCACGGTCGTGGCGGATCAAACCAGAACGCTCCACCCACCGGAAGAACTGGAGAGCATGTTCGGAGTTCTTAGCACCGTGAAGAACGTTATAAACTAATGAATGGTCGAATTCAGGTACTAAAGCACGGATGGAGTTCTGTAAACGGGTGGTCCAAGCCCGGTTCTCCATCATTCTACAAATAATGTCCTCTATTTTTTCAGGGGTTCGAGTCTTACCTCGCGGGCTTCTGCGGGTGCTGGTTACTTGTTCTTGCTGTTGAAGTGGCGCGTTGTTTAAATCTTGGGCGGTAGTGAATAAACGCAAAGGAATTGAGATTCTGGGATAAGCTTTAGGCTTCAGATGCACATGGTAACGCTTAGAAACAGAGAGGAAAGCCATTGAAATTGGAAGAAGGAAGATCCAGGGGCAGGAAGCAGAGCAGAGAAATGGTTTTAGGGTTTAAAGGACTGAGCTGAGCTTGTGGGGTTTAGGTTGGTCTCATAGTAACTGTAGATCTCATAAGGCCCATACTCCATTGCCTACACAAATGGCCTATCCCATTCTCTTTAGCCCTCTTGGGCTGTTTTCTCTCTCTCGTCAAGACAATACGTAACTATTTCCCCATCACAAGAACAAAGTCATTGGCTAAGCTTCAGATATTATTTAGGTTAACTAGTCCAAAGACTATAATCTTCGCAAAGGTACCAATACTGAGATAAGTTGTTAAATTTTTTAACTAATAAAAATAAAGATAGAATAGATCGAATGTTGTTGAGTTTATGAGAAGCGAAAGAATTTTTTAATTTCCATCCATCCTTTACCTTCAAATTGGACATAAGATAGTCATGTTGATGTGTTGCAAGCCCCTTTATCATAATATCTGCTATTTGTTCCGTTGTTTATATAAATTTTGTTTCAAATAATTTATCTTGATTTTTTTTGAATTGAATAACAATCGGTCTCGATATATTTAATTCTTTTGCAAAAACTAGATTAACTATAGTTTGTAATGCAACTTTGCTATCACTAACACGTATGATCGGTTGTTTTGAATCCATCCCAATCCTCTTAGCCATGCTATATTTGTCGTTGCAACACCCATAATTATATACTTTGTTTAAGCAAACAATCGAGTTACTGTTGGAAATATGTAATACTTGAATCCTATACTCTATTTTTATAGGTTGTATGAGAGCAGTGCAGTTGATTTAAAATTCTTAGAATTTTAAATCCTTAACCGAATAGATTTAATAACAAAATATCCGAGATTTAAATGGATATTTTCGGTTATAAAATCTACTATTTTTAGATAGATATTAACAGATTATCTGAGATTTAATTAGATTTTATCTGTTAATAAATCTAATTTTGAATAGATTTTATCCGAGATTTAAATGGATATTTTCGGTTAGCAAATCTACTATTTTTGGATAAATATTATCTGATATTAAATTTAAAATTTAAATTTAAATCAGATTTTATTTGATTCTCGGACAGATTTGCCCTTGCTTTCAACCTATAAATAAGATGCTTTTCTCTCATTTTTAATCATCCCATTCAGAGTTCATCTGTCTTACTTGAGAGAGAATTAGAGAGCATCATTCTGTTCGACTCTGGTTTCGACGATCATTTCCTCTACAGTCCACTCCAAACTTTGGGTGTACACTGTTTGGAGGACCGTGCTAACCTTCGGGGGACAACCGCCTAAAGTAGCGAGTACACACATCGGGGTGATTTGTTTCTAAGGCAGTGGCCTCCATACCACGACACGGTCTAATTATCTTTCAGTTCGTTCATTTTATTTTTCCTGTCAGTGCTAACGCCCTGTTTTGCAGTCTATTTAACCAACAATGTAGAAACAAATCTACTGCAAAAATGATATTATTGTCAAGGTGGTTTTGGGTTTGTTCAAGCTTGACGCACTTGACGGGTCAATAATCGAAGATGGTGGTGATCTTGAAGATAAGGATCAAAATTCTAAAGATAAGGATATTTTACTATTAGTAAATTTTATTTATTTATTTATTATTACTGTTAGTAAATTATTTTCGTGACTAACCATATATAATTTTTATTTGAATTTTGTAGATTCAAAATATATGTAAAATATCAGTCACGATGAATTTTGGGATCATAATACAAGGAATGAAGCTGCAGGCATGATCAAAATAGACAAGGTCTAAATGAATTGCGTTTCTACTTATAAGGTCAGATTATTTAATTCATGATTTATATTACATGAATTTATTTTAAGCCTTTACCTAGTCTGTAAGCTTAGTGGATATCTTTTAGACTAGGTTGTAAAAGAAGGCTAGATAATCTTTTCTAGTAGAAAACTTATCTTGAGTATGCTTAATATTTTTTTTGTGGGGAATATATATTAAGCATAACTTTTAAAAGACCTAAATGAGGAGAGAAATATTCATAAGAGTTTAATTGAAAAGTAGTGAGATAGTTTAAAAATGCATGTCTAGGATTGGTTTTTGAAAGACTTGGTATTTAAGTGTGCTTTATGCACCACCTCCCTTTCTAAACCTACCTGGTGCATTACTATGCTCATTATTCCAATTTATAAAATGCTATGACTAAATAAATATTCTATACTTAGTGCAGAAGTTAGAATAATAATCTTAATAATTTTTAAGATATCTTTCTTTTAGTCATAGTAGAATATTTCTAGTGGTCTTTTAAGGTAAGAACCTTGTCTAAAATAAAGAGAAAATGATAGACATTAATGCTATTAAATCTCTTTGGGCTCTTTTCTTCAGATAATTAAGAAGGAAGAAAAGATTTGTCTATCTTAGAAGTGTGTAGAAATCTCCATAAAAATTCTCTTTATGAAAAAAGATGAAAAGTGTTAGGTCCGATAGAGGTGGTGAGTTTGGATCTAAATTTCTTAAAGAGGTATATGAGACGAATGACATAGTTCATGAAACTTCTACCCCTTACTTTCCTCAACAAAACGACATAGTCGAGAGGAAAAATAGAACTTTAAAAGAGATGATAAATTCATTGTTGATAAGTTCTGAGTTAGCTGATAACATATCGGGGGTTGCTTACATTTTTGCTTTATCATTTTTGTATCAACATTTCATGAAGGTGTTGAACTAAGTGGTTTGTTCAATCAGAGGCTTTCACTATAGTTAGAGAGTCAAAACAAGAAAAAGAGGAAAAAGGAGAGAAAAAGATAAGAGAAATAAAAAAGGGAGAAAAAAAAACAATGAGAAATAAAACTAAGGAAAAGAAAAGGTTGAGAAAAAAAATTGAAAAGAGAAAGAGAAAATAAAAAAAAAAGAAAAGAAAATTTAGAATATAGGAAAAAGAGAGAGGAAAAAACAATGAAAATGAAAAAAGAAAAGAAAATCGAGAGAATATGGAAAGAAGCAAGAAAATAGAGAGAGGAAAAAAGAAAAAGAAAAAATAGAAAAAATAATAAAAAAATAAAAATAAAGGAGGCATTAAGATTTTAACCGGTGAAAGTTGCTCAAAGGGCGATCACTAGCGGGATCAACACCTTTACTTGCATTCATGCATACATCTCATGCATCTCATAGCATATATCATGCATTAATTAAACAAGGAGGTTAATTATGGGATCTCGTATCCGTAATTGAAGGTTTCTCGCTTGCATTTTACCAACACCAAGAAGGGCTAATGGAAGAAGACTTTGTCAAGTTAGAAGCCAATCTTATGGGACAATTAGAGCGTACTCAAAAAGAATTAGAAGATTCTATGATCAAGTCTCAACAAGACATGATGAAACAAATTGCTCACTTGATGAGACTAAGGAAAGTGGAAGACCAACAAAGGAAATGTTTTGTTGAAGACCCCTCGGGCCCTCCCGTTTTTATTGCTAACACTTCTAGACCTCTACAAGGAGTAGTACATCATCTCTTCAAGCTTCTGCCTCTACCCAAGCCCCACCAGGTGTGACTTTCACTAATATGGACGGTTTTGGGGATGACATTCCAGACTTCGATGAGCTAGAAAAATTAAAGGTTGAATTTTCAAAGCAATTAGAGTAAACCAAGAACGAGTTCGAAGAGAAGCTTCAGATAAAAGAGGATGAAGAAGAATGGTATGGGTTGAATGCCAGTGAGCTTAGTCTGGTTTCAGGTTTAGAGATCCCATATAAGTTCAAGACCCCAGAATTTGAGAAGTTCGACGGGACGACTTACCCTATTGCACATATAACTATGTTTTGCAGAAAAATGACGGGTTTTACCAACAATGAGAAGTTGTTAATCCACTATTTCCAGGATAGTCTGGTGGGATCTGCCACAAGGTGGTATAATCAGTTAACCCGTGCTCAAATTAAGTCGTGGAAGGATCTGGCCAAAGCTTTCACAAACCAGTATAAGCACGTAACCGATATGATTCCAAATCGGCTCATGCTACAAGGGATGGAACAAGGGCATAACGAAAGCCTTCGAGAGTACGCTCAACGTTGGCGTGATGCTGCAGCACAAGTACAACCTCCGCTCGATGAAAGTGAACTTTCTCAAATGTTTGTGGATACACTAGAGGGAGTGTTGTATGATCGCTTGATAAGCCACCCTATCAGTAGTTTTGCGGAGTTGGTTATGATCGGAGAACGCATCGAGTATGCTATTAAGAAGGGAAAGATGAATGACCCTTATAGCACAACTTATCAGAAAGAGGAAGATTCTCATGTCTATGTGGTGAGTTCTCACTCAAGCAATCAAACTAAGGGCCGTCCCCATACTCATACAAGACCTACAAAGATGCTTCATCCAATTCCTATGACCTACACCAAGTTACTCCCAATTCTCGTTGAGAAGAAACTTTTGACTTTGGTGCAGTCTAAGCCAAAGGATCCTCCTTACCCTGAAGGATATAATGTCAATGCCACATGTGACTATCATATGGGGAGCACAGGCCACACAACAGAGAATTGTGGAGCTTTGAGGAACAAGGTTCAAGGACTGATTGAGGCCGGTATTCTGAAGTTTTAAGAAAGAGTAGAGGACATGATCTTTGGGAAGATTCTAATCTTTGAGTTTGGATGTTCATTTTCTGCCTCCTTGAATTTTAAGTTTTTCTTTTAAAGTAATGCATCAATTAATTTTGTTACTGTTTGCCCGAAAGTAACAAATACTTTTTTGTAAGGGCTTATATTATGTTTGCTCTTTTTTCGTTTCAATGAAAGAATGCATAGTTTTTTCCTTTTTCTCTCAGAGTTCCTTGGATGTCACATGCTTGTTGTGACGTGGGTTCAGAAATGGTTGAAACGTTGTGATTACGATGAAGTATGGTTTCTTAATCAGTAGCTTTGGTCAGTAATGCACGAGAAATGAGACTACTACTCCTTCAGTGATGTTCGATGATAAGAAAATCTCCTAGAAAAGGCCCGGTGAAATTGGAATTCCACTAAGTAAAAGGATTGCATCCAGAGAAAAAAGAAAGAAAGAAAAAAAAAGAGAAAAGGAAAAAAAAAGAGAAAATAGAAAAAGAAAGAAGAGAACAAAGATTAAACAAAAGCACTCCAATATTCAAAACCTGATAATAGGTATATTCGAACAAGAGTGTGTAAGTATTCGGAGCACTTCGCTGAAGTGATAGGCCTAATAAGGTAGCAATGCACCATCAAAAGTCTTCACTTCATGAGTGATGGTAATATTCTCAAATTCATGACTATGCCGAGTAACTCGGAGTTTTGTTGTATGCTTCATCATTATCTTCGAGACAAAGGATTGCGATGAGTTGATTTCCCCGAATTTTTTTAACGAAAAATAAAGAAAAAGGAAAAAATAACATATGTGAGAAAAAGAAAAAGGAAGAAAAGAGAGAAAAATAAGAGGAAAAAAAAGAAAAAGAAAAAATGGACAAACGAAAAAGAGAGATAGAAATAAAGAGAAAAATGCTCCTATAACTAGATGCAGTCTGAAGCACACCTCGAATTCTCAAGAAGATACTAGCGGGGCAAGTACGAAAAGTTTGAATATAAGGGGAGAAATATATTGAGAACTAGAAGAAGTAGTCTTCGAATAGATCGAGCAAATACGATAATCATGAGGATGAACCGAGCAATCTGAAGGAAATTCCAAAACTTCAAATATCGCCACAACGTTCAAAAACCGAACACAAAGAGTTGAGTCTAAGGCACTCTCGCATTTGATATCCAAGGAACCCATGTTTTTTTTCTTCTTTTCTTTTCTAATTTTTTGATTTTCCAAAACATGTATATATTGTTTTACTTACAATTAGCAGATTATTTTTTAATAAAAGTTTTGTTCAAAAAGATTTACAAAATGCAAGGTCGTTGATACAAATGATCATCTTTGATATGACCCGAGAAGAAGGGGCAATGTATGATACAAGATGTCTCTTGAAAATACCACTTCGTTTGAAAGATGATATTCTTTGAGAATTCAGGTTAGCATAAATAAACAAAGATTACCCGAGCCTATTGTGGTTACAGATTGAGAAGAGATGAACATCAAGCCTTTGGGGTAAAAGTTATATTGAAGGCCTAAAGAGAGTCAATCAGATGACCCAAAGACAGAAAAATATAAGAGAATAACCCCCAATGTACATGTTGAAGATAGACCTTAAGTGATCTAAGCCTGAATATGAGATTGAGAGCTACTACCATAAACTGAATGCAATCGAATTCGGAGACAACTGGTTCAGATGTGTCATTGTTAACCAAGTATGAGCTGTTGAATTACAGAAGGTGAAAGATTTTGTTCCAATCGGCACAAGATGATAATCTCCTTTCAAGACAAGCTGAAAGATGAAAGCCCGATGAGTTTAGTAAATAGAAAGCGAGAGCCTATCCTCCAAGAAGAAAGAAAAAGAAAAAGAACATTTATGCATCATTCAGATTAAATATTCATGCATCATTTAGATTAAATATTTATGCATTTATGTTAGATATCCATGCATCATGAACATTCTAATTCGTGTCATCATTGCATTTTACTCTTTTTAAGCAGGAATTTTGAAGATTGGTTAAAGATTTGATCTACAGAGATAGATCTTAGCAAAGATCAAAAGTCATTTAAATTACACAATCGTGGTTTTTAAAGGCCTTCCAACCTTTGGTTATTTAGGGGCAACGAGCTTTTTGTGTCAAGACGATCAAATATCGAAACATCTAGATGAGATGTTAGGTATTCTCTAAAGAGAGATACCACCTTTTTATGAGATATTCAGGTATTCTTAAAGCAAAATACCACTTTATATTTGAACTTCAAATTTGATCCTTTCTTAAGGATGTTTTTCCTTAAAACACAAATTTCTTAATCCTTCCTTAAGGATGCTTTTCTCAAAGCCAATTTCTTAATCTAATCATTCCTTAAGGATGTTTTTCTCAAAGTAAATTTTTAAATTTGATCTTTTCTTAAGGATGCTTTTCTTAAAGCAAGTTTCTTAATTTTATCCTTCCTTAAGGATGCTTTTCTCAAAGAAAATTTGATCCTTTCTTAAGGATATTTTCCTCAAAACAAACTTCTTAGTTTGATCCTTTCTTAAGGATGTTTTTCTCAAAGCAAGTTTCTTAACTTGATCCTTCCTTAAGGATGCTTTTCTCAAAGCAGATTTCTTGAGTTGATCTTTTCTTAAAGATACTTTTCTCAAAGCAAATTTCTTAACTTAATCCTTCCTTAAGGATGCTTTTCTCAAAGCAGATTTTTCGAGTTGATCATTTCTTGAAGATGCATTTCTCAAAGCAAGTTTCTTAACTCATTCCTTAATGATGCTTTTCTTAAAGCAAATTTCTCAATTTGATCCTTTCTTAAGATGTATTTTCTTAGTTTGATCATTCCTTAAGGATGCTTTTCTAAAAGCAAATGTATCAATGTGATCCTTTCTCAAGGATGTTTTTCTCAAAATAAACTTCTTAGTTTGATCCTTCCTTAAGGATGCTTTTTTAAAAGCAAATTTATCAATTTGATCCTTTATTAAGGATGTTTTGCTCAAATCTCTAATTTTTTAATTTGATCATTTCTTAAAGGTTTTTTTTCCTCAAAACAAATTTCTCAATTAAATCTTTTCTTAAGGATGATTTTCTCAAGATGATTTTCTTTTTAATTCGATCCTTTCTTAAGGATATTTGAAAAAGGAAAAGAAAAAAGACAAAAAAAAACAAAAAATGAGAGAAAAGAAAGAGAGAGAAAAATAAATAAAGAAAAAGATAAAAAAAAAGAAAGAAAGAAAGAAAAGAAAAAAAAAGAGAGAAAAAGAGAAAAAGAAAAAATGTGAGAAAAGATAATAAAAAATCGATACCTTTTATAAGTTTTTCAGGGTATTGGAGAAAAGAAGATGAAGAAGAAGAAGACGACGAAGAAAGTAAAGAAACGATCGAGGTCAACCAATCGAGAATATACAAAGACCAACAAAGATTTTTATGCCAAGACAACCAGAAGTCAAGGCAACCAACAACCTCAAAAGCCTCTAGGCAAGACATCACTTGTCAACAAGATCGTTCTCTATGACATACGCTTGAAGAAGGAGGTCATGCTTTGCGACATACGCTCGAAGAGAGGGGTCGCCCACCATGGTATACGCTCGAAGAGAGGGACCGTCAGATGCTGCAATGATCAGAAATCAGAGCATCTCGAAGATGTGGATTCTATGGAGAAGGGATCAACATTGTTTTTATGACATACACTCGAAGAGAGGTGTCGCCCACCACGGTATACGCTCGAAGAGAGGGATCGTCAGATGCTGCAATGATCAGAAATCAAAGCATCTCGAAGATGTGGATTCTATGGAGAAGGGATCAACATTGTTTTTGCGACATACACTCAAAGAGAGGGGTCGCCCACCACGGTATACGCTCGAAGAGAGGGACCGTCAGATGCTGCAATGATCAGAAATCAGAGCATCTTGAAGATGTGGATTCTACGGAGAAGGGATCAACATTGTTTTTTGCGACATATGCTCGAAGAAAGGGGTCGCCCACCACGGTATACGCTCGAAGAGAGGGACCGTCAGATGCTGCAATGATCAAAAATCAGAGCATCTCGAAGATGTGGATTCTATAGAGAAGGGATCAACATTGTTTTTCCGACATACACTCGAAGAGAGGGGTTGCCCACCACGGTATACGCTCGAAGAGAGGGACCGTCAGATGCTGCAATGATCAGAAATCAGAGCATCTCGAAGATGTGGATTCTACGGAGAAGGGATCAACATTGTTTTTTGTGACATATGCTCGAAGAAAGGGGTCGCCCACCACGGTATACGCTCAAAGAGAGGGACCATCAGATGCTGCAATGATCAGAAATCAGAGTACCTCCAAACAGGGAAGTCGGATAAAATTAGTGCTTGTAGTCTTTGCTTTATCATTGTTTCACAACGATAAGCAAAGAGGGGCAACTGTAATCACTAATTTTATCCGGGTTTATGCTCGAATTAAATCAATCCACATCCCTTTTTAATACCCAAATCACCTTAACTTACCCTAATTTTATCACTTGTTTTATAATTATTCTTACTATCTCTTAATTAAAACCAAAAATCCAAAAATATATAAATATATGATATAAATAAAAGCCTTTTATTAGAGCCCAATTTTATAAGCCCAATCCATAAATAAATTTGACCTATTAAATATAATTTTATAATATAAAAAAATATAATAAAAATCCCTACTTGGTGCCCAAGGTCTTGTTTTTAATTGGTTATTATTTTTAAAGGGATAAACCTAAAATACCCTTCATCATATTATAGATACCCTTATATATACCCTTTACCCTAACTATATATATAACATTTACCCTAAAAATAAAGGAACAAAAAGAACCATATTTTTCATTTTTTTCACAGCCGCATTTCTCCACCCTCACTGCCTCTGTCGATTTCATTTCCAAAACCATTTCCATTTCCATTTTCCATTTCCATTTCCATTGGTAAGTTGGTAGCCTCCATTATTTATATTTTTACTCTCATTGAATCACTTCACCCATTTGGTTGGTTATTTTTCAAGTTATGCCCTAATCTAATCATTGCTTTTACCGTTTAGTTTAATTTGTGGATTGATTTTAATCGAGCATATTTAGATGTATATATTTCTTTTTGATGTGTATTCCATTCTTATGGTTCAATGAAAATATGAATATTTTTATTGGTATCTTTTATTGTTTTTTTATTTGTTTATTATATGTTTTGTTTTGTTTATTTATATATGTTATTTGTTTGTTGGTCTATTTATTTTAATCTTTGTTATCATGTGTTGTATAATATTCTTAAGTGTTTATGTACCTTTTTATTCATGATATTTATTTATTTATTTTTGTTAATGTTGTTACATGCTTTGTATATATGCCATGCATTTTATGGTTTTTTTTATTCATATAAATTTTTATATATATATTACTTTTTTTTTAATTTCGTAAATTACATACACCACATTAAATTAATGAGTCTAATTAAACGTCTTTATTTGGTCGTAACGGGCCCGTGTTCCAACGTAATGGTCGCGGTGTATGCGTTTCCTCCGAATAAAGACATGGTAAAAATAAAATTGATTCGAATCTCTAAACAAAAATTAATTTAAATGCCACTATAATCTAAAAAATCTAAATTAATTAAGCGGTAATTTAATAAAGGTGCCAATTTTGGGCGGTTTTAAACCCTAAACCCGTTTTTAACCGTAACCGACTCTCGAACCCAAATCATTTCAAATCTCTGGTTTTTACGGTGTCCGGCCTATCAAAGTGGCCGGTGGCGACTCCACCCTTTTTTAAAAATCCCTAATTTTAAAATTTCCCTTTTCAATCTAAAATTCCTTTTTTTAATCTCAAATCCCTAATTTCAACTTTTCAATTCCTATTTTTTTAAAAGAACCCTATATTTCAAATTTCTTTCAACATTTCAAAATTCCCAATTTTTTACACAATTTAAAAACATAATTTTTAATTTTCAAATCCTAATTTTCTAAATTTCCTCAAAATCCCTAAACTCCACTTTTCAAACCCTGATTTAAATTCCACTAGTGACCCCTTTCCCTTTTTTACTACACACCTATTATTATTTTTAAGAATTTTATAAGGGTCGCTACAGTAAGTGAGAAGAGTTAGCCGCCTTCTATGAAAAACGATGGGCCGTTTTTCTAGTACACTTACTAAAATCTCGGGGTAAGATGGCTAAATATATATACTTTATGTATATACACATCTTCACATCGCGGACTGTGGTGGATGAAGGTATTAATTATGTGTTATGAGTTCACCCCGATCTTAGAAAGTTCAAGACTAGTTTCACTTATCTAAGAGGAGGATTACTCATCATCACTACGTACTAGTTCAAGATTCATTCACTATGTACTTAAGTAACTAATCTCGCAAATGCTCGTCTAGTGATAGTCGAACTTTGTGACATTATGAGGATTCTTTCGCATTAGTGGGGGAATGTTGGAAATATGTAATGCTTGAATCCCACACTCTATTTTTATAGGTTGTATGAGAGCAGTGCAGTTTAAATCCTTAACCGAATAGATTTAATAACAAAATATCCGAGATTTAAATGGATATTTTCGGTTATAAAATCTACTATTTTTAGATAGATATTAATAGATTATCTGAGATTTAATTAGATTTTATCTGTAAATAAATCTAATTTTGAATAGATTTTATCCGAGATTTAAATGGATATTTTCGGTTAGCAAATCTACTATTTTTGGATAAATATTATCTGATATTAAATTTAAAATTTAAATTTAAATCAGATTTTATTTGATTCTCGGATAGATTTGCCCTTGCTTTCAACCTATAAATAAGATGCTTTTCTCTCATTTTTAATCATCCCATTCATAGTTCATCTGTCTTACTTGAGCGAGAATTAGAGAGCATCATTCTGTTCGACTCTAGTTTCGACGATCATTTCCTCTACAGTCCACTCCAAACTTTGGGTGTACACTATTTGGAGGACCGTGCTAACCTTCGGGGGACAACCGCCTAAAGTAGCGAGTACACACATCGGGGCGATTTGTTTCTAAGGCAGTGGCCTCCATACCACGACACGGTCTAATTATCTTTCAGTTCGTTCATTTTATTTTTCCTGTCAGTGCTAACACCCTGTTTTGCAGTCTATTTAACCAACAACTGTGTTAGGCTCGATGTTTTAACCAATTTAATCATCAAGTGGTAGAGAAGTGTTTTTTCTTGGGTGATGAAAGTAGAAGCAAATAAATAAAAATAGATAATGATTTTAGAGTGATTTGACTTTCTAACTAAAGTCTATATCCACTACCTTAGTTTTTTCATTAAAAATTTCTAAAGCTTCTACCCGAGCTTTGAGTATACTCTCTTACAAAGAGAAAAATGATAACAAACGGAAAAAATAATTGAATAATTATGACACAAGCAAGAAGAAAGATAATTTTTTATTAAATTAAAGAACAAATAAAATATCATAAAAAAATAAGTTTAAGGTGAAAGAAATAAATCAATGTGTGACAAGAACGTTTTTACCATTTGAAAAATGAACAAGAGACGAATAAAAAGCATGTGACTTTGAAGAATGAAAAAGCTTGAAATCGGACAAAATATGACTATTGCAAATGTGTTATAATTCAAAAAGTAAACCTATTGATGTTTGATGAAGTGTGCACGGTTATACTTACTAAATTCATCATATAATCATTCGCAAAAGCTTTCTGTAACAATTATAAAATTTGATTATAGTAACCACAAGTAAAAAAATGAGTATTCATAATTGAAGAGTCGATAATGTCTCTTTGATTTAATTCATTCACTAGTTTAAGAGGTTCTTTAAAATTAACTAGTGCATCTAGAATTTTTTTTGATAAATTTATAATCAAATGAAAAATTTATCGAACGATAGTAAATTGATCTTTTGTGCCTATCGATTTTACATTGATCATAAATTTTGTTAAAAAAACGTTTTGATACTCTTGCATCTTGAGCATACATTAATATTGAGTCTAATAATGATGAAAAAATATAAGATACTTCATTGAATTTTTCTTAAATAATCATCGCGTAAGCTTGAGTTATCATAGAAAGTGGTTGCTTGAACAAAATCTGGCTCCTAATTACTAAATACATCTTATTTAACCCATTAAAAATTTAAAAAGTTTCTGTTGAACTAAAATTTAATTTTTTTTTGAAACTTCACAATCGTAAATCAAAAAAGATACACAAGAGTATATTCATCTTGTAAAACCTAAATTTATTTTTGATATAACAAATAAGATAAAGGATTATTTTGTAAATAAAATTTTAAGGCCAAAACAATTTGAATGTCAACAAAGTTTTCCATGTCAAAATAATAACCTAAAATGTATTTTTTTCCTTAAGATTTTTCAAGCCAAAATATTCAAAATTGTACAGTGATTTCGATACCACTTCTATTGGTATCGATATCGTGCTTAAAATTTCAAAGAATGTTCTTGTGTTTCTAGGCGTATCAACACGGTGCAAGACCCGTTTCAATACTATTTGAAACTGTATTTCTCTGTTTCGAAACATTTATCAAGTTGTATCAAAACCACCCTTTGAACTTAAACTAAAATTAAATATTTTACCTTGTTTTGATACCACAGTTCAACGTTTTGATACATGGGATAATTTTCTAAGAATTATAAAATAATAAATGTTTTACCGTTGGATGACAATTAATTTTTCAAAAGTTTGTTGACCAATATCAATACGCCCTTTAGGCGTTTTGATACTAGTTTTGACAGTTTAAAATGTTTCAATACAGTCTGAAGAACGTTTCAGTACCCTTTGTTTTAAAGTCAAACCCGTTTCGATACCATGACCTATGATATCAATACCACTTTGTAAAATCCATATAATGGCTCATTCTAATTTGGTAGTGTTTCGATACAGGTACCCCGAGTATTGGTACCGGTAGTTGCAAAAGTGTATTTATGGTGAAAAGATAAAACTCTAACGTCTATATTTATGTTCTCAATCACTTCAAGGGTTAAAAATCAAAGAGAGGGTATAAAATCAAGCTTCCAAAGCAGCAACAACAGCCATTTGATCCCAAATCTAACATCAAGCATCAAATCCAACTCCTAGAGCTTAATTGCAAAATCTTGTACATCCAACTCTTGGGAGCTTCTTTGTAATTCTTATTTCTGAGCTTGGGGAGTGTGAACATTGTAACTGGGCAAAATTATTCTTTGAGAGGAACAAAATTTGTCATTCTTCTTTGTTTGTAACCTTGTGAGGTTTAAGTCAATTTTTGGGTAGAAAGATTGATTTATTATAACAGTTATCCCTCGAACTGAGAAAAAGGTCGAATTCAATAGTGAATTAGATTGAAAATCTTTAGTAAGAGATAAGGTAGTGGATGTAGAGCTTGTTCGAAGCTTGAACCACTATAAATTGTGTGTTCTTCAAATTTTTTCCTTTTTATCAAATTTTTCACACAAAATTTTAAATTGTCAATTCACCCCTCTTGGCCAATTGCATTGATTGGTTAACTCAACAATTGGTATTAGAGCCTTAGTCTTTGAAGGGATTAACATCCACAAAAGACGATCTAAGAATTATTGATTAACCTTACAAGTCAAATCAAATAGCATCCACTTCTAGGCAAATATATGAGTCACAATCCATCACGAAGCCACCCTTCTTCAACGGAGACAACTACCCTTAACGACTTTATTTGATAGTATTTTGATACAGGTACCCCGAGTATCGATACAAGTAGTTGAAGAAGTGTATTTATGGTGGGAAGATAGAGCTCTAACGTCTATATTTATGTTCTCAACCATTTCAATGGTTAAAAAATCAAAGAGAGGGTATAAAATCAAGCTTCCAAAGCAGCAACAACAACCATTGATCCCAAAGCTAACATCCAAGCATCTAATTCAACTCCTAAGGCTTAATTGCAAAATCTTGTACACTCAACTCTTTGAAGTTTCTTTGTAATTCTTATTTCTGAGTTTAGGGAGTGTGAACATTGTAATTGGGTAAAATTATTCTTTGAGAGGAACAAAATTTCTCATTCTTCTTTGTTTGTAATCTTGTGAGGTTTAAGTCAATCTTTGGATAGAAAGATTGACTTGTTATAATGATTATCCCTTGAACCGAGAAAAAGGTCAAATTCAATAGTAAATTGGGTTGAAAATCCTTAGTGAAAGATAAGGCAGTGGATGTAGAGCTTGCTTGAAGCTTAAACCACTATAAATTGTGTGTTCTTCAAATTGTTTTATTTTCACCAAATCTTCCACACAAAATTTTAAATTGGCAATTCACCACCTCTTAGCCAACTACATCGATTGATCAACTCAATACATCTCAAAAAAAATTTGAGACTAGTATAATAAACATAAACTGTTGAATCCCCTTAAGTAAATTATGATTTCACGATGAACAAAGAAAATTTGAGATCTATCGATTTTATGAAATCATTCTCGTAAAATTTTCAAACAAGAGAGAAAGTAAGATTAAAAATATTACCATCCGATAATTTTCTACTTGTAATGTTTAATATCTAGGATAACACGATGCATTATAATGTTTTCACTGTGTCTGCAAAGTAGCATTATAAGTATCCTTCTTATAATCTGATTGACAAATCTCATCTTATTATTTTGTCTGAAGTGCAATCCTCATCAAAAAATTTCATATTTTGTAACTCTTTGGTTCGACAAACTAATACGAGACTAACAACAATCCAAACATATTAAAAGGGTGTAAATAAATTAGATGATGAAAGTCAATTGGTGATTCTTTTATTGTGAAAGACATATCAAATGAAAAAACGATATGAAAACTTAAAGTTAAAACTGAAAAAAAAAAAAGACGATTTGGATAACAAAACAATTTGAAAAAGAAAAAAAATATTGGGCCACTCTAATATCACATTCCTAAATGAGAAACTAAAGAGAATTGAATTCTTGATAATATATTGAGTTTATGAGAATCGAAAGGAACTTTAAAATAAGAAAAATTCTACAACGGGCGTCGAATATTGCTGAACACCACTAACAATGAACATTGTTGAACACCATTAAACTAATTAATAAATATTAAAAATTTCAAGGACTTAATATATAATTAATAAATATTTAAAATGAAATTTCAATTAAATTATTTTCTATAAGGAAAACTATACAAATGGTCATCTAACTATCACTTATTTTTAGGGTTGGTCACCAAACTAATTTTTTTTATCAAAATCATTGTTAACATTTTATTTCATTATTATTTTGGTCATCGACTGTTAAATATTTAACAAAAATTGTGACATGACATGGTTTAATAATATGGATGGTCATGTAACTATCATCTTTTCTTGTTTTGGTCATCCAATTAATTTTTTTCATCAAAATCATTATTAAAATTTTATTTTATTATATTTTGGTCATCAACTGTTAAATATTTAACGATGATTATGATATGGTATGGTTTAATAATAATTTTAGTCCTTCAAATTATTATATTATATCAAATTAATCCAAATAAAAATAACTTGTCAAATATTTTAACTAAACCCCAAATTTTTTATCATTTTTCTTCTTCCTCTTGCAATACTACTTTAAAAATTAATTTGTCAACTCTTTCTTTTTTGTCTTGTGTCTTTGAACAACTTATTAAGTTTTAGATTATAAAAAATCATTTTAATTTTATAATTTATTCTTTTAAAATCTATGTTAAAAGAATAGTTTTTTTTCTTTGAATTGGGATGATGTTTTTGTCGAATAATTTCTTTTTCAGTCCAAAGAAAGTTGTTTTTCAACAACTGAAAAGTCACTGATGCCAAATTTGTGTGAAGTTGTAGGAGTATCCATATGAAGATCGAAAAATTGAGTTGTTAAATAAAAATTTAAGTGAAACCAAATTTTATTTAAATCCCAAGAAAAATTTTACGACATGTGTCGAATTGATCTATATTTACATGTTAAAGATTTTATGACTATTGATCTATATAAATTTTTATGTGAATTATAAATCGATTTTTTTATAGATCCGATAAACATAAAAAAAGATAGAAAATATATGTACTAGTAGTTTGGAAAAAGTTAAAGAAGCTAGATTAAATTTTAAAAGAATAAATCATAAAATTAAAGTGATTTTATATAACCTAAAACTTAATAAATTGCTCAAAGATGCAAGAAAAATAAAGAGAGTTGACAAATTAATTTTTTAAAGTAATATTACAAGAGAAAAAAAAGAATTGAGGTTTAATTCAAATATTTGATGAGTTATATTCTATTAGAACTAATCTAATATAATATAATAATTTTAGGGACTAAAATTATTATTATACCATGTCATGTCATAATTTTTGTTAAATATTTAACAGTCGATGACCAAAATAATAATGAAATAAAATGTTAACAATGATTTTGATGAAAAAAATTAGTTTGATGACCAACCTAAAAAATGAGTGATAGTTGGATGACCATTTGTGTAGTTTTCCTTATAAAAAATAATTTAATTGAAATTTTATTTTAAATAGTTATTAATTATATATTGAGTCCTTAAAATTTTTAATACTTATTAATTAGTTTATTGATGTTCAACAATGTTCATCGTTAGTGGTGTTCAACAATGTTCGACGTACGTTGTAGACTTATCCTAAAATAATTATTCAATTTTCATTCATATATAGATGCCAATTATCATGAATGGCTTAATTATTTTTAGGCTATTGATAGTTTTAATTTTTTTCAATCGAGTCTTTGACCCTCCCAAAAAAAATTGATTTTATTTTTTAAGACCTTTTAAGTTAAAATTAATTAATCTTTGACCCCTATTTTTTTAGTTTAATCACTTTTTAAGACCTTTAAAATTAATAAAATTAAACATTAATTTTCTGATTTTTTTTATGATTTAATTACTTTTTAAAACCTGGTTTATTTTAAAATTAATCAACTTCCCCTCACAATTCAATTTTGCCATTGTCCTTGTTCATATGTACAATATGTAACCCCTAAAATTAACCTAATTTCTTAGATTACAAGTTAGGGTTTACAAACTGAAAACTTGTTTTGCAAGTTAGGGATTTTACAAAAATAATAAATTATTTGGATAAATTATTAAATAATTAATAATTTAAAATAAAAATTAAACATTTATATATTTGAGTTCAACCCATAATTTTCATAAACAATAAATGTCGCAAAAACCGATAAACATTTAATGTTCGAATTACAGAAATTATTATTCAAATAAAAACAATCCGAAATTTGAAACTATAAAACATATTACTAATATGTATCAGAATCAGGATCCTCCAAGTACCGTACCGAGCCTAGGATTGAGATTTGTAACAAAAAGCTGAGAGGGTGTAAGCTAGAGAGCCTAGTGTGTCTCTAGAACAGATAAACAGAATTACAGAACAGAAATATGCAGAAGATGCAGAGTATGCATGATATGCACCCATCTCCGAACACCACAGAAGAGTAGGTCCCCAGACCACTCTAACACCATCACACCAACAGAAGTGGTATCTCGACCCGTAGGTGGAGCCACTGAACAGAAGTGATAAATCACTAACTTCCCCGTACATATTCAATCTACCAGATAACATGTTATATGCATATACAGAATCAGAATGCATGCCTTATAGTCTAACATGAGGCAAACATGACAGATAACAGAATCAGGAATAATATGTCAGAATGATGCATGATCATACGGTTTATCAGAAATCGAGTATATAGAATAACAGAAGTAACAGGATTAACGGGAGAGAAAACACATGTATCAGAAGACTCAACGTCGACTTTGACGTCTACTAGACTCGTCTCTACCACTAGGCTGAACAGGTGTAGAGTCTACAATTAACAGAATACGTTAGACATCCTACTATGCCACAATACCGAAAAATATACTTAACAGAATTAATTCATTACTCACGTGAAGGTCCCGAATGCGGATGTATCGAACCTTGTACAGGAGGAGGAGGAGGAGGCAACTGCTCGGGATCGGAATCCTCGTCACCTGAAGCAAACAGAAACTGATTCAGAAATTTTTACAGATAACTTCCAAATAACAAATCAAACTTAAAAGCCCCAAAAACAATACTTCGGGTTCGAATTTCATAAAACGAACAACGTCATTGGACTCATGACGTCGAAAAACATAAAGTGGGCCCGGGTCGAAAAAGTCAACTGCTGACGTCAGCATTGATGTCTTCAGTCAACACTGACATCAGCAGCTGACATCAGTGATGACGTTAGCTGGGTCGGTGGTCGGGTCGGAGATCGGCTCGGGTCGGTCGGTCGGGTCGGGTCTGGGTTCGGGTTCGGTCTGCATGGGCTTTCTGGGCTGTTTGTTTCCCTGGAAAATCTGGAAATTTTCTAGATTTTCTCGGATCCCAAACAGCATAACTTCGAACAATAACCCCCCTTTTCACTCGGATTCGACTATAAACTTGATTCAAAACTTCCTAATTCGATTCTAAATCAACCCAACATGCTAAACCGAATCAAAACCGATTTAAAACCTCAACTTTTATCCCAAAACAGATTCAATCAAACTAAAAAAATACCTTCCTCTGTTTTCAGATTCGTTTGAATCAAACACTTACCCTCCAAGCCCACTGAATCAAAACAGAGACAAGCAAAACAACCTCTCCAATGATTCAAAACGAAACAAACATGGATGATAAAAAGAAAAAGAAAAACGAACCGAGACTTACCAAATGACCACAAGGACGAAGGAGAGAAACCAAACTTTTGTGACTCCAACAAGAATCCGATTTATTCAAACGAAGGTTAAACGTAAGATTGTATTGATTTTAAACTGGAAATTAAAGGGGAAAATAAATCCTCCATTAAAACCAATTCGGTTTCATTCAGGAAGAAACGTTGCATATGAAAAAGGGGATAATTACGGACAAGGGGTCTGAAGTTTTTAAAACTTCAGATTTTGACCCTTCATATTTTAAAAGTTTTTAGTTTGGTCACAAATTTTCAGAATTTTTAATCCCTAAAATTTAGGGTTCGTTTAGGGATTTTGACTTTACTTTTGGGGATTTTGACTTTAAACTTTGGGTTATTATAACTCTCCCCCCCTTACAGAAAATTTCGTCCTCGAAATTTACCTGGATCAAAGAGATGCGGATACTGGGCTTTGATGACAGACTTGGCCTCCCACGTAGCCTCATCCAGACCTCGGTTACGCCAAAGAACCTTAACCATCTTAATGGTTTTCCTCCGAAGAACTCTCTGGTCCTGAGCAATAATCTCAACGGGTTCCTCCTCATAACACAGATCAGGTCGAATCTTAAAATCCTCCACAGACAGAACATGAGACGGATCTGTTCGATAACGTCTCAGTACAGAAACATGGAACACATCATGAATTCACTTGAGTTCAGGTGGTAACTCAAGCTGATAAGTTACAGGTCCGATACGTCTGATAATCCGGTAGGGTTCAATATATTTGGGACTGAGCTTGCCCTTACGGCCAAATCGTAGTACCTTCCTCCACGAAGATACTTTCAGGAAAACCTCGTCACCAACCTCAAACTCAAGATCCTTACGCCTCAAATCAACGTAAGATTTCTGTCTGTCAAAAGCGGCTTTGAGCCGATCCCGAATCAATCTAACAGTCTCTTCAGCCTCATGTACAAGATCTGGACCCAATAAACGATGCTCAGTGAGCTCAGTCCAACCAATCGGAGTGCGACACTTACGCCCGTACAGAGCCTCATATGGTGTCATCTTAATGCTGGCCTAATAGCTGTTGTTGTACGCTAACTCTGCCAAAGGTAGGAAATCCTCCCAACTACCTCTGAATTCCAAAATATATCCTCTCAACATGTCCTCGAGAATCTGAATCACACGCTCAGACTGACCATCTGTCTGAGGGTGATAGGCAGTGCTGAAGTTCAACCGAGTACCTAGAGCAATATGTAGAGAACCCCAGAACTTAGACGTAAATCTCGGATCTCGATCAGATATAATAGACAGAGGTACTCCATGTAGCCGGACAATCTCAGAGATGTATAACCGGGCTAGCCTACTCAGAGGGTAGGTAGTCTTGACAGGAATAAAATGAGCAGATTTGGTCAAACGATCAATGATGACCCAGACAAAATATTTCTTTGACGGAGTCAAAGGTAAACCACTGACAAAATCCATGGTCACACGCTCCCATTTCCACTGAGGAATCTCGATATGCTGAAGTAGTCCAGATGGTCGCTGATGTTCTGCTTTGACTTTCTGGCAAGTCAAGCACTTGGATACAAAACTGACCACGTCTCGCTTGAGACCTTTCCACCAGTACTTTTCTCGAAGATTCTTGTATATCTTGTCACCTCCAAGGTGCATAGAATATGGACTATCATGAGCTTCTCGCAGAATAACCTGTTCCAGTTCAGAGTTCCTCGGAACACAGAGTCGACCCCGGAAACACAGAACTTCATCCTGGTTCAGAGAAAAATCCTGAGAAGTTCCCTCATGAACTTTCGCGATACGGTGAGCCAAATACGGATCATTAGGCTATTCAGCCTGAATCTCAGATATCAGTGTAGGAACTACCCGAATCTCTAACTGTTGTTGTACGCGAACTCTGCCAAAGGCAGGAAATCCTCCAAGCTACCTCTAAAATCCAGAATAAATTCTCTCAACATTTTCTCGAGGATCTGAATCATACGCTCAGACTGACCATCGTTTTGAGGGTGATAAGCAGTGCTGAAGTTCAGACGAGTACCCAGAGCAGTATGCAGAGATCCCCAGAACTTAGACGTAAACCTCGGATCTCGATCAGAGATAATAGATAGAGGCACTCCATATAGCCGAACAATCTCAGAGATGTATAACTGGGCCAACTTACTCAGAGGGTAAGTGGTCTTAACAGGAATAAAGTGAGCAGATTTAGTCAATCGATCAACGATGACCCAGACAAAATCTTTCTTTGACGGATTAAATGGTAAACCACTGAAAAATCAATGGTCACACGCTCCCATTTCCACTGAGGAATCTCAATATGCTGAAGAAGCCTAGATGGACGCTTATGTTCTGCTTTAACTTTCTGGCAAGTCAAGCACTTGGACACAAAACTGACAACATCGCGTTTGAGACCTTTCCACCAGTACTTTTCTCGGAGATTCTTATACATCTTATCACCACCAGGATGTATAGAATACGGACTATCATGAGCTTCTCGTAGAATAACCTGTTTCAGTTCAGAGTTCCTCGGAACACAGAGTCGACCTCGGAAACACAAAACATCATCCTGGTTCAGAGAAAAATCCTGAGAAGTTCCCTCTTTAACTTCCGTAATACGGTGGGCTAAGTACGGATCATTAGGTTGTTCAGCCTGAATCTCAGATATCAGAGTAGGAACCACCCAAAGCTTTGCTAACAAGCTACCATCCTCAAACAGACTCATCCGAGCAAACAGAGCTCTCAGACCAGAAATGGCGTTGCGACTCAAAGTATCCGCAATGACATTAACTTTACCAGGATGATGATCAATCTCACAATCATAGTCTTTCAGAAGCTCTAACCAGCGACGCTGTCTCAGATTAAGTTCCTTCTAGGTGAGAAGGTACTTAAGACTCTTATGATTAGTGAAAATATAACACTTCTCTCCATAAAGATAGTGTCTCCAGATTTTCAGAGCAAAGATCACGGCTGCCAACTCCAAATCGTAGGTAGGGTAGTTACACTCATGCGGTTTCAACTGTCGGGACGCATAAGCCAATACTTTCCCATCCTATATCAGAACATAAACCAGACCAGTGTATGAGGCATCACTGTAAACGGTATAGGGTTTCCCCGACTCTGGCTGTATCAGAACTGGTGTTTGGGTCAAAATGGATTCTAGTTTATCAAAACTCTACTGCTGAGCCTCAGACCAGGTAAACGGAACATCTTTCCTCAGAAGCTTAGTTAACGGAGCGGCTATGGAAGAAAAGCCCTCCACAAACCTCCGATAATAACCAGCTAGACCCAGAAAACTGCGAATCTCTGTTACATTCTTGGGTTGTTGCCAACACATAATAGCCTCAATTTTCATCGGATCAACCTGAATACGCTTAGCTGATACCACGTGTCCCAAAAAAACCACCTCAGAAAGCCAGAACTTACATTTGCTGAACTTTGCATACAACTGTTTCTCCCTTAGAGTCTGTAAAACAATGCGGAGATGTCGCTCATGCTCCTCCTCATACTTGGAGTAGACTAGAATGTCATCAATGAAAACCATTATAAACTGATCCAGATAGGGTCGAAATACCCTATTCATCATGTCCATGAATGCTATAGGGGCATTCTTAAAACCGAAGGGCATTACCAGAAACTCGTAGTGACCATAACGAGTTCGGAAAGCTATCTTGGACACATCAGAATCCTTAACCTTGAGTTGGTAATAACCAGATCTCAGGTCTATCTTAGAGAAAACCGAAGCTCCTCAGAACTGATCAAATAGGTCGTCGATGCGGGGAAGGGGGTACTTGTTCTTGACAGTCAACTTGTTCAGCTTCTGGTAATCAATATACAAACGCAAAGAGCCATCTTTCTTTTTAACAAACAGAACGAGGGCTCCCCACGGTGAGACACTGTGTTGTATGAAACCTCTATCCAGAAGTTCCTGTAGCTGAATCTAAAGCTCCTTAAGCTCCTTCGGAGCCATCCGATAAGGTGTCATAGATACTGGAGTGGTCCCAGGGTACAACTCAATACCGAACTCCACCTCCTCACGCTTAGGGGTACACCCGGTAGCTCTTCTGGAAATTCACACACTACTCGGATCTTATCCATTCTAGAATTAGATTACCTCCAGTCAAGGATGTAGGCAAGATAGGCTATACACCCCTTCTTGATCATCTTTTCAGCTTTCATGGCTGATATCAGATTGGATAGATAACCTCTACGCTCACCGATGAGAGTTATCTCTCGTCCATTAGAAGTTCTCAGAATTGCCCTCTTACGCTCACAGTCCAGAGTAACTCGGTGAGTAGATAACCAGTCCATCCCTAAAATCAAGTCGAAGTCCACAAATAGTAACTGCATCAGATTAACAGGAAAGATTTCCCCGTTAACCTCAAGGGAACAATCTCTGTAAATTTTGGAAATCTCCATCTGATGGCCTACAGGGCTAAAAACTGAAACGGAACTACCAGTATCCTCCACTAGAATTTTCAGATACCCCACTACAGAACTAGAGACATATGAATGTGTTGACCCATTATCTAACAGTGCGAAGAAAGGAACAGTATGTACAGAAAATGTACCAGCAATGACGTCTGGCACATCCCGATCCTCTTGTCTCCTCGTAGCATATACCATGCCATACTGAGATCCTCCTGACCTGACAGCTCCTCTGAACTGACTGGATCTGCCTCTACTACCAGTACCAGATACGGTGGGTCTACCCTGTCCTCTTCCCCCTACTGGGGTTTGAACTAAAGCCTGTGATTGCCCCGGAGCATAACCAGACTGTGGTGCCACTAGACAGTCTCGGAAACGGTGATCTAGAGAACCACATCGGAAGCAGGCTCCACTCCGTATGCGACATTCTCCGGGGTGCCATTTATTACAGAAGGTACACTAAGGTACAACTCGGGTACTAGTGGATCCAACTCCACTAGCAGCAGGGATAGCTGATACTGCAGGTCTAGACCGTGTCGAACTCTGTGGCTCATACTCATCGCGGCCTCTCTTCCGAGACTGAAAACCCTGATTGTACTGAGCAGGTGCGGCAGGCTGTCGTCTACCTCTATCCTGACCTTGGGATTCCATCTGAACCCTCAAGATCTCATTACGCTCGGCTGTCCTGGCACGCCGAGTGATCATCTTGTACTCCGTATCATGATGTGTGGCAACTGCAATCTTCAGTGGTACCCGGAGTCCTTTCAGAAAGTGATCACACTTTTGCTTCTCGGTCGTCACAATACTAGGGGCTTACTGTAGTAGTCTCAGAAACTCAATCTCATAGTCTTTGACAGACATGTCGTTCTGCTACAGATTCAGGAAGTCCTCTCGGCATCTAGCCAAGTACTCAGGGCCCACATACCGATCCTCAAAACTTTATCTGAAGAATTCCTAGTTGATCCTTTTAGAAGCAGTAACCTTTTCTTCTGTCTCCCACCAGTTCTGGGTCTCTCCTTATAGTAAGGATATCGTTGCCCTCAATTTCCTGTCAGAGGGGTATTCCATCTCGACAAACAGACGCTGAAGTTTCTTCAGCCAATACTCTGCACCGGCTGGGTCAGTACCGGTCTTGCCATCAAACATGGTCATCACAGCTGCTAGAAGCTCAGTAGATATGGGTTTCCTGGAACCCTCATTCTGTCGCAGAAATCTGAGTAGCTCCCTCTGTACGGTCACTGAGTCCAAACCGACAGTCTCACTGTCATCAGGCAAATATGGTCCCTCACTTTGGACCGGCTGATCAACCTCGGCTTGCTGAGCCTCGGTCTGTATCTCAGGCTGAGCCTCTACTCCTAGGTTCTGGGTCAGACTCTGAGCCTATGGTGGGTCCACAGGAAGCGGAACATCACTGGAAGAGGCAACAGATCGACCTCGACCACGGCCTCGGCCACGACCTCTACCGGTCGCTAAACGGGTACTTCGACACGGTGGCATAGTAGAATATCTACACAAAGACAGACAGAATCCTACATTAGAATCGGTACTTGGAGTAATATTTAGAATATTTCAGAAATTTTCAAAATACAAGTCAAAACAGAAATCCAGATTTTCAATTAATTTAACAAAACATTTTCAGATCAAAATCATTTTGGACTTCACAGTCCGTGGGTTGAACCGGGCTCTGATACCATTAAATGTAACCCCTAAAATTAACCTAATTTCTTAGATTACAAGTTAGGGCTTACAAATAGAAAACTTGTTTTGCAAGTTAGGGTTTTCACCAAAATAAAATAAAATATTCGGATAATTTATTAAATAATTGATAAATTAAAATAATAATGAAAATTAAACATTTAAAGATTAAATTAAATTCAATCCATAAATTTGATAAATAATAAATGTCTCAAAAACAATAAATAATTAATGATCGTAATACAGAAATCAATATTCAAATATGATAAATAGTCCGGAATCCGATAATTGAAAAACATACTATAAACCAGAACTGAAACAGGAACCTTCAAGTACCGTACCGAGCCTAAGACTGAGATCTGAAACAAAAATCTGAGAGGGTGTAAGCTAGGGAGTCTAGTGTGTCTCTAGAACAGTTAAACCGAATAACAGAACAAAATATGCAGAATAGGCAGAGTATGTATGATATGCACCCATCTCCGAACACTACAGAAGAGTTGGTCCTCGGACCACTCTAACACCATCACACCAACAGAAGTGGTATCTCAACCCGAAGGTGAAGCCACTGAACAGAAGTGATAAATCACTAACTTCCCCGTACAAAGATAATATCCCAGATGCCATGTTATATGTAGATACAGAATCAGAATGCATACCTTAAGGTCTAACAAGAGGCAAGCATGACAGATAACAGAATCAGAAATGATATATTAGAAGGATGCATAATCATACGGTTAATAGAAATCGAATATACAGAATAATAGATTTACAAGATGAATGGGAGAGAACACACCTGTATCAGAAGACTCAACGACGATCCTGACGTCTATTGGACTCGGTTCTACCACTAGGCTGAGCAGGCGTAGAGTCTACAATTAACAGGACATATTAGACATCCTACTATGTCACAATACCAAAAAAATAAACTAAACAGAAATAATTCGTTACTCACGTGAAGGTCCCGAATATGGATGTATCGGTCCTCGTACAGGAGGAGGAGGAAGCAACTGCTCGGGGTCGGAGTCCTTGTCACCTGAAGCAAATAGAAACTTGTTCAGAAACTTTTACAGATAATTTTCAGATAACTTATCGAACTTAAAACCTCCTAAAAACGACACTTCGGGTTTGAATTTCGAAAAACGGATAGTGTCATTGGATTCAAGACGTCGAAAAACATAAAGTGGGCCCGGGTAGAAAAAAAGTCAACTACTGACGTTAGCATTGGTCAACGATGATGTCAGTAATGACGTCATCAATCAACGCTGACGTCAACAGTGACGTCAGCGATGACGTCAGTCGGGTCGGGTTCGGGTCGGAGATCGGATCAGGTTTGGGTCAGATGGGTCAGGTCTGGGCCGGACGGTTTGGGCCGGTTCTAGGCACGGGTTCGGGTCTGGACCGGGTGTAAACTTGGGTTTTCTGGGTGTTTATTTCCCAAGAAAATCTGGGAATTTCCCAGATTTTCCGGGAAAATCTGGAAAATTACCAGATTTTCTCGGGGTCCAAACACATTATTTCTTTCGATTTTAAACACCCCTTTGATTCAATTACATCCTAAATTTGACCCAAAACACCCTAAACAAATCCCTAAACGATTCAACACTAAATTCCCTCATCTAAACTCGATTCAAACAACAAGCAACACCAATGTTTAATCAAATAAAATAAAATGGAAAAAGGGGAGGGTTGAAGACTTACCCGAATCTCTGAATGAAAGGAAACAAATGAATCACTGATTTTTGTTTTCTCAATTGGTTTCAACAAAGGTACATATTAAGAGAAGGATAAATCGAATTTAAGAGAATTGAATTCTCAAAATCGAAACTGAAGAGAAAAATCGGGGAAGGAGACGTTACCCTTGTAAAATGGTATAATTACCATTCAGGGGCTCAAAGTTTCTAAATTTTCATATTTTGCCCCTAAAGTTTTAAAAAGTTTCAATTTAGTCCTTAATTTTAGAATTTTAAATCCTCAAATATTAGGATTTCATTTAGGGATTTTGACTTTATTTTAGGAATTTTGACTCAAATTTTCGGGTTATTACATCCCCGGATATAACTCAATACCGAACTCCACCTCCTCACGCTTAGGGGGTACACCTGGTAGCTCTTCCGGAAAAACATCTGCAAATTCAGACACCACTCGGATCTTATCCATTCCAGAATCAGGTTGCCTCCGGTCAAGGATGTAGGCAAGATAGGCTATACACCCCTTTTGATCATCTTTTCAGCTTGCATCGTTGATATCAGATTGGACAGATAACCTCTACGCTCATCGATGAGAGTTACCTCTCGGCCATCAGAAGTTCTCAAAACTGCCCTCTTACGCTCACAGTCCAGAGTAACTCGGAGAGCAGATAACCAGTCCATCCCCAAAATCAAGTCAAAGTCCACAAATGGTAACTGCATCAAATTAGCAGGAAAAATTTCCCCGTGAACCTCAAGGGGACAATCTCTGTAAACTTTGGTAATTTCCACCTGGTGGCCTACAAGACTAAAAACTGAGACGGAACTACCAGTATCTTCTATTAGAATTTTCAGATACCCCGCTACAGAATTAGAGACGTACGAATGTGTTGACCCATTATCTAATAATGCGAAGAAAGGAACAGTATGTACAGAAAATGTACCAGCAATGACGTCTGGCTCATCCCGATCCTCCTGTCTCCTCGTAGCACATACCATGCCAAACTGAGATCCTCCTGATCTGGCAGCTCCTCGGAACTGACTGGGTCTGCCTCTACTACCAGTACCAGATGCAGCGGGTCTACCCTGTCCTCTACCCCCTGCTGGGTCTGAACTGAAACCTGTGATTGCCCCAGAGCATAACCAGACTGTGGTGCCACTAGACAGTCTCTGAGACGGTGATCAAGAGAACCACATCGGAAGCAGGCTCCACTCCGCATGCGACACTCTCCGGAGTGCCATTTCTTATAGAAGGTACACTGAGGTACAGCTCGGGTACTAGTGGATCCAGCTTCACTAGCAGCAGAGACAGCTGATACTGCAGGTCTAGACCATGTCGAACTCTGAGGCTCATACTCATTGCGTCCTCTCTTCTGGGACTGAAAACCCTGATTGTACTGAGCAGGTGCGGCAGGCTGTCGTCTACCTCTATCCTGACCTTGGGATTCCATCTGAACCCTCAAGATCTCATTACGCTCGGCTGTCCTGGCACGCCGAGTGATCATCTTGTACTCCGTATCATGATGTGTGGCAACTGCAATCTTCAGTGGTACCCGGAGTCCTTTCAGAAAGTGATCACACTTTTGCTTCTCAGTCGTCACAATACCAGGGGCATACTGTAGTAGTCTCAGGAACTCAATCTCATACTGATGTCCTCAATTTCCTGTTAGAGGGGTATTCCATCTCGACAAACAGACGTTGAAGTTTCTTCAGCCAGTACTCTGCATCGGCTGGGTTAGTACCAGTCTTGCCATCAAACATGGTCATCTCAGCAGCTAGAAGCTCAGTAGATATGGGTTTCTTGGAACCCTCATTCTGTCGTAGATATCTGAGTAACTCTCTCTGTACAGTCACTGAGTCCAAACCGACAGTCTTACTGTCATCAAGCACATAAGGTTCCTCACTCTAGACCGGCTGATCAACCTTGGCTTGCTGAACCTCGGTCTGTATTTCGGGTTGATCTTCTCCTCCTAGATTTTGGGTCAAACTCTGATCCTATGGCGGGTCCACAGGAGGCGGAACATCACTAGATGAGGCAACAAATCGACCTTGGCCACGACCTCTACCGGTCGCTAAACGGGTACTTCGACGCGGTGGCATAGTAGAATATCTACAGAAAGACAGGCGGAATCCTACATTAGAATCGATACTTGGAGTAATATTTAGAATATTTTAGAAATTTTCAAAATACGAGTCAAAAAAGAAATCCGGATTTTCAAATAATTTGATAAAACATTTTCAGATCAAAAATCATTTCGGACTTCACAGTTCGTGGGTTGAACCGGGCTCTAATACCACTAAATGTAACCCCTAAAATTAACCTAATTTCTTAGATTACAAGTTAGGGTTTACAAACTGAAAACTTGTTTTGCAAGTTAGGGTTTTTACAAAAATAATAAATTATTTGGATAAATTATTAAATAATTAATAATTTAAAATAAAAATTAAACATTTATATATTTGAGTTCGACCCATAATTTTCATAAACAATAAATGCCGCAAAAACTGATAAACATTTAATGTTCGAATTACAGAAATTATTATTCAAATAAAAACAATCCGGAATTTGAAACTATAAAACATACTACTAATATGTATCAGAATCAGGATCCTCCAAGTACCGTACCAAGCCTAGGATTGAGATTTGTAACAAGAAGCTAAGAGGGTGTAAGCTAGAGAGCCTAGTGTGTCTCTAGAACAGATAAACAGAATTACAGAACAGAAATATGCAGAAGATGCAGAGTATGCATGATATGCACCCATCTCCGAACACCACAGAAGAGTAGGTCCCCAAACCACTCTAACACCATCACACCAACAAAAGTGGTATCTCGACCCGTAGGTGGAGCCACTGAACAGAAGTGATAAATCACTAACTTCCCCGTACATATTCAATCTACCAGATAACATGTTATATGCATATACAGAATCAGAATGCATGCCTTATAGTCTAACATGAGGCAAACATGACAGATAACAGAATCAGGAATAATATGTCAGAATGATGCATGATCATACGGTTTATCAGAAATCGAGTATATAGAATAACAGAAGTAACAGGATTAACGGGAGAGAAAACACATGTATCAGAAGACTCAACGTCGACTTTGACGTCTACTAGACTCGTCTCTACCACTAGGCTGAACAGGTGTAGAGTCTACAATTAACAGAATACATTAGACATCCTACTATGCCACAATACCGAAAAATATACTTAACAGAATTAATTCATTACTCACGTGAAGGTCCCGAATGCGGATGTATCGGACCTTGTACAAGAGGAGGAGGAGGAGGCAACTGCTCGGGATCGGAATCCTCGTCACTTGAAGCAAACAGAAACTGATTCAGAAACTTTTACAGATAACTTCCAAATAACAGATCAAACTTAAAAGCCCCAAAAATGACACTTCGGGTTCGAATTTCGAAAAATAGACAGCATCATTGGACTCATGACGTCGAAAAACATAAAGTGGGCCCGGGTCGAAAAAGTCAACTGCTGACGTCAGCATTGGTCAACGCTGACATCAGCAATGACGTAATCAGTCAGCAATGACGTCAGTAGTGACGTCAGTCGGGTTGGTGGTCGGGTCAGAGATCGGGTCGAGTCGGATGGTCGGTCGGGTCGGGTCTGGGTTCGGGTTCGGTCTTCATGGGCTTTTTGGGCTGTTTGTTTCCCATGAAAATCTGGGAATTTCCCAGATTTTCCAGGAAAATCTGGAAAATTTCCAGATTTTCTCGGGTCTCAAACAGCATAACTTCGAACAATAACCCTCCTTTTCACCTGGATTCGACTATAGACTTGATTCAAAACTTTCTAATTCGATTCTAAATCAACCCAACATACTAAACCGAATTAAAACCGATTTAAAACCTCAAGTTTTATCCCAAAACAGATTTAATCAAACTAAAAAAATACCTTCCTCTGTTTTCAGATTCGTTCGAATCAAACACTTAACCTCCAAGCCCACTGAATCAAAACAGAGACAAACAAAACAACCTCTCCAATGATTCAAAACGAAACAAACACGGATGATAAAAAGAAAAAGAAAAATGAACCGAGACTTACCAAATAACCACAAGGACGAAGGAGAGAAACCAAACTTTTGTGACTCCAACAAGAATCCGATTTATTCAAACGAAGGTTAAACGTAAGACTGTATTGATTTTAAACTGGAAATTAAAGGGAAAAATAAATCCTCCATTAAAACCAATTCGGTTTCATTCAGGAAGAAACGTTACATATAAAAAAGGGGATAATTACGGACAATGGGTCTAAAGTTTTTAAAACTTTAGATTTTGACCCTTCATATTTTAAAAGTTTTTAATTTGGTCACAAATTTTTAGAATTTTTAATCTCCAAAATTTAGGGTTCGTTTAGGGATTTTGACTTTACTTTGGGGATTTTGACTTTAAACTTTGGGTTATTACACAATAAGCTTACAATACATTGCTATTTATAAAAAAATAACTAATTTTATAACTAACTAATTAACCACTCTTATTTAACCTGCAACTTACTCTTAACAAATATATTATTTTTACCACATTTTAAGTAATACTCCATCTGTCCCAAAAATAATGTCCTTTATTGACTTTTTAAAAGTCAAAATTTTTAAACTTTGACTATAATTATATTAAATATTTTAAATAATTAAATTTTATAAATTATATATCTAAAATCTACTCGATTAGAAGTTTTTAAAATATATTTTTTCATATTTTTATCAATAATAAATTTTAAATAATCAAGAGTCAAAGTTGAAAAAGTTTGACCCAAAAAAAATCAATAAGAGACAATATTTATGGGACAGAAGAAGTAACAAACTAATGAATTCAATAATTTATCTCAATAAAAAAGCGGATGATAATATTGGTTAAGGATGTGTTAATATATACTATTAGTCATTGCTTTGTTTGGTTTGCTCTATGTTTGATCTCGGCATTCCTAGCAAACATGTCTGCTAATATGTATTGTGTTAATCATTGAACCATTGCACATGTTCATATTCTTGCCGGAGTCTCTCTTTTGGGGACTGAAGAAACATGGAGGTCAGGACTTTCCTTTCTCTGATCAACTAATTATTAGATGCCAACAAATATAGTACCTAAAATTAATTACATGAAAACATGATCTATGGTAAGAACAAGGACCGTTCAAAAATTGCGGGAGCCCTGTGCAATTTATTAAAATACGATCCTTAAAAATAATTGTCCATAACTTTTGCTAGTTATAAAATTATAACCCTTAGAATCAAATGTCCTTTCTAGGGGCCCCTGTGCGATTATTTCTATTGTGCTTATCCAAAACTTCACTAGTTCTATAGAAGCAGTAATAATAAGAATAATCAATAAGATTCTATAACTAATTATCGCATTTAAGAAATAATTATAACGTTTAAACAATTATAATGCATCTTTCTTGTATTTTTAAAATCTTTCGATGAATTTCGGAATTAACATCATCTAAAGAATGTTTTATCAAAATTTTGGGGCCTCTTTTTTAGGGGGTCCTGTGCGATCGTTCCTATTGCACATGTCCAGAACCCCACTGAGTACGAAAGCAATCAACTTCGCTTGACAACAACTTGTAATTGGAATGTAGGAAATGGATGGTACTTTTGGGCACTGATTCATTTTCCAGGAAGATACGGAGGAAACTTCCTTTCCTAGTTGTCCCGATCCTTGTATATATCCAAACTTTTGTTTGGATATGGAACTCCAAGCAACTGCATTCTTCAATGGGAAATGCTGTTGCCTGTTGCCTGTTGCATGCTACAAATGCTAAGAAACAAAAAGTCGCCACTCAGCTGGGTAAGCTTCTTGCTATCTGCTATGCCCATATATATCTCTGGGATTGATTAATAATTGAGATCACTTTAGATTCTTCCCATCTTGCTTTACGCTACACACAGTACCAAAACAAAAACAAAAGGGGAGGGGAAATTCAACATGTTGTGAAAGGAAAAAACAAGGCCGACCCCCACCGACGGACACATGAGGAAATTTCACTTGTATGGGATATATGGTACTAAAAATAAATTCAAAACATACAAGAATCTTAGTGGAGATGACATTGAGAGGCAAGATCAACAAGTGGGGCTGTTTTCATAACTTAAGTAATACTATATAATATGTAACCCCAGCGTCTAACTAGAAGAAGAAAAAAAAGACCTGAATTTTTCATATTCTGATTAATATGGATTGCATTAGTTTCATTTGATATTGGCTACCCAATTGTGTTAAAACCTACAAGTTATAACTGACAGATACTCGTATCTATATAGGTAACAGTCTAACAGATTATAGAAGAAAAAAAAATGGTAAGGTTTCTTCTATCGTCACTAAAGGAGGCAGCAGCGGCAGTGGGACATCAATCACTGTTAGGAAGCATAAAGATAGCAGTTGTTCCAGTAGCAAAAGTATTCACCTTGTGTTTCTTGGGCTTCCTAATGGCTTCCAAGTATGTTAATATCTTTCCTGAAAATGGCAGAAAGCTTTTGAATGGGGTAATCTCTTTCTCATCGATTCCTTCTTTCAACAGAATTTGGAAAATATATACTTGTTACTCACGTAACTTTCCATCTACGATGTTGCATGCAGTTAGTTTTTTCCCTTCTGCTCCCGTGTTTAATCTTTTCTCAACTCGGGCAAGCAATTACTCTACAGAAAATGGTTCAGTGGTATTTGATCATCCATCATTTTTTTCTTTATTGCATCTCCTTTTATCATCCAAACCCAATACTAATCCTGATGCATTACTTGCAGGTGGTTCATTCCAGTGAATGTTATCCTGGGAACAATCACTGGCTCTATAATAGGTTATGTTGTTGTATTCCTAGTCAAACCTCCATACCCCTACTTCAAGTTCTCAGTCATACAAATTGCAATTGGTAGGCCTCTGCATCATGTACAATATATTAATGTGCGTTATCTTAACACACTATATGATATCAGCCAAACAAGGCAATATCTGTATGAACCGGAGTCCGATGATTGCAGGAAACATTGGGAACGTACCACTTGTTCTGATTGCAGCTTTATGTAGAGATACCTCCAATCTATTTGGCGACACTGAAACATGTAGCACTCAGGGAACTGCATACATTTCATTTGGACAATGGGTATGTATGTCATTGTGCTCTAACTTAATTTGCTGTGCTAATCTTTTCCTTTTTATGCTGATGACAATTGTTACCACCTATACTTAGAAAATAATTTAGCTTATAAATAATGTTAGGTTGGTGCAATCATTCTATACACATATGTATTTCATATGTTATCCGCACCCCCAGAGGATGGGAATCTCCCCCTTAAGATCCATCAGAAGGATGCCTCTCCTGAGAATGTTCCATTTCTGGAACAAGAGGATTCACAAACGGAATCAGACAATTCAATGAAAGGGAAGGTGAAGATCATTTGGTTTCATGCTTTGCTTCCAATAAACCTTTCCTGACCAACTCTCTGTTATTTTGGTGCAGATTAAAAGTTTTCTAGTTTTTGTCTATGACAAGTTAAAACTTAAGCAAATCCTTCAGCCCCCTATTGTTGCATCTGTAAGTTCTGTAGGGTTCTATTTCATGAACTAGTAAGTTTGGTTTGTAGTAACAACTGCAAGTTCCCTTTCAAGTCACTGTCAAATCTCAAATTTTATATTTGTTAATGTAATATGGGTTATAACTACTACGCAGTAGCACTAATATAATCTGAATACCCTTAAGTTATAAAGAGAAATGGTAGATCCATGCATCCGTAAACTGATTTTGCAGTTTGTTTGATTTGTTGCTGGAGTAGCGATTTCTGTAGAAGTGAAATCAGAATGCCTAGGCGTGTGCGTTGTCTCTGTAGTAGTTTTTAGCATGGATTGCAAGAAGCTGTAGATATAGATCAGGTGAACCAAGTAACGTATTTTTTTCTCTTGCTTTTTGGCGAATACTGCAGATCCTAGCCATGGTTATAGGCACAGTACCGGTTTTAAAGAAATTAATATTTACAAGAGATGCTCCACTTTATTTCTTCACTGACAGCTGCATCATTCTTGGGTATGTTTCGCTGAAAATAAGTTGCATCTTTATTCTTTTGCTGAAGTTAATAGGAAATACGTTGGTTAATGCTGGTCTTGGTATTTGGTTTTGTGATAAGTTTATGCATTTGAAGTAAACAGGAAGGCCATGATCCCATGCATCTTGTTGGCATTAGGAGGCAACCTTGTTGATGGTAAGCTAAACGTCTTGGTCACCATGTTTGAGAATGGTTTTACCTACAATACCATAACATGCGGGATGATTTGCAGGACCAGGGCCAGGAAGTTCAAGAATTGGTGTCCGAACACTTGTGGCTATAATAATTGGGCGCTTAATCTTGGTGCCTCCTGCAGGACTGGGCATTGTAACGCTGGCTGATAAGCTTGGTTTCCTTCCTGAGGAGGATAAAATGTTTCGATTTGTCCTACTCCTTCAGCATTCTATGCCAACATCTATACTTTCTGGTAAAACATAATTTCTCAATCTAAATATGTGCAGACTGCAGTTGCGTGCTTATAGAAATGAATATCCTCGTGTTACATAACTCTATTAGGATTTAGGGCATGTGAATAAGAACTAAGAAGTATCTGATTCCCATGGATTGCTTCTGTTTAGGCTAGATAGATGATTTTATTTCTAGAGCAGTAGCTGATATTAATAGAATAGTCCAATTGTGTTGCAGGTGCTGTTGCTAATTTAAGAGGGTACGGGAAGGAGGCAGCAGCTGCGCTATTCTGGGTTCATATATTTGCAGTTTTCACCATGGCAGGATGGATTATTCTGTATCTCAACATACTCTTCTAAAACCACCATTCAGTAGAATGGATGGAATTGTTTGACATGCCAAGATAACCTGTGTCTTTCTGTGAGCCCTGCAACCATGAATTGTGTTGACTCAATGTTTTGCACTATTTTGTTTGATCTCTTGATATCACTTATCCATCTAAATGGGGATGGATGGACTTGTTTTTATCTCCAGACGATGAAATTCAGAGGGTAGAAATCTAAATCTGGGAAATGAAATCTTGTTTATTTAATTTCAAATTCCAATGAAATTTCAGCACATAAATGAAGTAAACTTCTCTTCTCTTTTGCAAAGATTAGAAAAAGATTGAAAGGGAAAACCAATTCCTTTTCACATCTTACCCTCCTAATCCATCAATCATATCCTGCACCGTCAAAATGGGAGCTTCACTTACAATTTCAGAAATCGCTTGGCTTTGTTTTTATCACATGTTCTCCCCAAATAACAATTAACAACAGTTCGGGCATTTCAGCAATCGTCAAGCGGTCAACCATTCATTTAAACTCGACTCAGTTTCCAGTTACGGATAATCAAAGTCCACCGAACTTTAAAAAAAAATCTTGCACAAGCACAGCACACTTGAGGTAGGAAACTATAATCCTATCCAATTCTGCTCTCAAGGCCAGAATTTGAGATTAAACGGATGCACAATAAACCAAAAAAATAATAAAACTATCATACTAATGCAGCAATGCAATGGCAAGGGTGACACTCACAACAATTCGCAGGTGAAGTTAGAATATGAAGACTAAATTTGAATCGTGAGGGAAGGGTAATTACCCACCAGATTACTGAAGCTTCTCACAGGAGAGACCACCATCTCCTCCCTCTGCTGCCCCGGTTTAGTGGTGATGTATTTGAAACCGGAATTTGATGCTGGCCTAACCATAAGATGAGAACAACACCAATAATCCCAGCAACGGGAGCAGCAGCACGAAATAGCCAGTCTCTACCACCCTCCCTGGCAGAGCTAGTAATGGTAGGATCCACAGGTGGCAAATCATGTAATTGACATGGAACAGGTTCACAAGCTTCATCTGCTTCAGCTTCATCAGAGACCTCAGAGGAACTATATCCACTTGCATGTTGTTGCTGGATTTCAAGCATCTCCATCCTACTATTCATGTGTTGCTTCCCCTCTTCATAATCTTTGTCATCCGTAGGAAGCTCATAGCGGCAAAGGGGGCATGAATTCCGTGAACTCAACCATGGCAAGATACAATAAGGGTGATAGACGTGATGGCAAGGAAGCTGATTTACTTCAATACCAACAGGCAAAACATCCTTGCAGATTGCACAGGCCAAACCATCAGAGTTCTCATGTTCATCACTGACAATGAAACGAGGCAGATTATTCACAAAAGATGAAGATGCAGGAGGTGCTCCTCTCCTAGAGCCATCAGTCTCAGCCAGATGGTCAAGCAGTTGTTCAAAGCCAGCTCTGGAGCGACGTAAACTAAAAACAGGGAGATTGGTTTCATTTGTATTTGAAGTAAACAAATTTAGAAGTCCAATTCTGGACATAGTATGTTCAACCGCATCTGCTTCATCCCACTCACCGTCTTCGTCCCCTTCATCTTCTTCTGGTTCATCCCAGTTCCATTGGTTCAGACCAGCATGCATTGGATCAATATCAGTGTCACTATCACTGTTAATATCACTTCTACTCTCAGCTTGAACAAATATTTCTGTATCCAGCAAACTGGGTCCATCCATAGAAGCATCCGAATCCCCTCCATATGTACTGAAAGATATTGCATCACTCTCACCCCGAAAAAACCTGTACCGACCAAAACTAACATTTGATTCGCTCTCACCATAAAAGGAATCCAGGTTATCAAAACCATCACTTTCAGAATCAGATATAACATGCCGCCATCTTCTAGAACCACTAGGAGTTGTGTGCAAACTACTACGTCGAAAAGACCTTGCACTAGAGCCACCATCCATAATTTGATCCTCAGAGCCAGAGACAGCGGATTGGTTCTGCCTCAACAAACTAATCATTTGCGAAAACTGTTGTGAGAAAAGATTTTCAATTGATTCAGAACTGCTTTGTCGATTCCTTCTTCGAGACTGTTGTCTTCTATTAGAGTCTTGAGGAGGTGTACCAAGATCCTCAAGCAACAAAAATTTGCAGTCCCCACAGAGACCAACAGTTTCAAGATCAAACATTGCCTCATATTCAGGTGCAAGACTTCTTCGACATAGAGTACACAACGCTGGCAGACCAGAGTGATCTCCAACCAATCCACCACCCTCCAAGTGGCCAAGTGCATGCGGCAAAGGGATATCTTGAAAATTTCTTTCCGAGTCGTCTTCCATCCGTCAAAGAAAATGAAACAAGCAAAAGGAAACTGAAAAGAATAGTAAAAGGTTACCAAAAGGGACAGGCAAATGCCATTGGAGCCACCAGCAAAAGAATATAATAAATCCTTCCCTATGCAATTAGTAACAGATAAATTAAGAAATATGGCTCAAAAAGGAAGGAGAAATAAAAGGGACAGAGAAACCCTGATAACAAATTAGAAAATCAGGAAAAAAATATCTAAAGCAGGAACCTTAGTGGGAGTAACTGGAAAGGATTAAAAGGGGGTGAAGTGTAGGCAAGCGAAAGAAGAAGACACATTCAAAGCATCAGTCTTTGACACAGGATTGCGACGAATACGTCGTTTTGGGTATTTACAGTGGAATTCTAATAATTATTGGCAAAATAGAATAAAAAAGTTGCTATCAATCGATCAATTAATTAATATTCAGCAAACTTAATAAATCCTCAGAAATTGAACAATTAAAAATGCGGAATCCATAGATGCATACATGAAACAGATAGAAAATTACCGGATGAGTGGGTAGAAAGCCGCGATCTCCAGAAAGGGAAAATAGCAAATGAAACAACACAGAAAGCGAGAGAACAGGAGTTGGGGGGAAAGCGAAAGCAGAAGCTATAGAGAGTCGGAAATTATTAGGGATTACAAAGCAACCAATGTGGGAAGAAGAGTAGAGCCAAATCAATTAGGCATCCCTTTTAGATGACTTCGTCCCGCATCCAATTCTCAACGGCAGCAGTAAACCATCGCACCGCGCCTGCCGTTTCTATTTTATCAATCACCAATCCAAATCCAAAAAAATAAATTCCTTTCAGTTTGATGCATTGATTAAAAGATTTAATTATAAAATAAATGTATAAATTATATATATTTTTTATAATAAAAATTTTAATTATTTTTAATAAAAATGAGTATGGTATAATTAGAGTTTTTCTATTATTATTTTAAGATAATATTATTTAAAAAATCAATATCTAATAAAAATTTAATACATAATTTTTATTTTTATTTTTCCCAAAAAACTTTAGGAGAAAATAAAATATTTTAAAAATATATAAAATTTCTCAAATCAAGACAAACAAAATTTAAAATTGACGTTATTTTACCGTTGATAGTCTCATCGAATTTTATTACCTTTATAGTTGGAGTTTCTCGCTTATTTTCTTTAACCACCCATTATCAATAATTGATAGGACGTATGTTAATCAAACGCAGGGGCGGTTCAAAAATTTTAGGGGTCCGGTACAATTTATTAAAATGTGACCCTTAGAAGTAATTGTCTATAGCCTTACTGTTTTTAAAAATGTGGCCCTTAGAAATAATTGTTCTTTTTAGGAGTCATGTGCGGTCGTTTGTATTGCGTCTGTCTATAACCTTATTAGATCTATAAAAGCAATAATAATAAGAATAATCAATAAGATTCTATATTCAATTGTTATGACATAATTATAACGTTTTAACAATTATAATTCATCTTTTTTAAGAGTTTTTTCAAAATTTTTCAATGAATTTCGAAATTAATATAAATGAATTTCAAACAATTATAACGTTGTAAGCCATATTTGTTTTGTCTTATAAAGAGTATGATATATTTTTAAATTGATGAAATTGATTTAATATGGTTTGTATTGGAAGGTGTTTTTATACTTGTTTTTATTCATTCACTAAGCCTATGTTTACCCTCTCATTTACCTTGCAATGCAGAGTAAATAAAATTGAGGTAGTAAAGGGAAGCAAGGGTCCAGGTAATCGCCAAGTAAAAGCTCAAGTATATCTTTATAACATTAGTAGTAGTGAGAGAGTAATGGGGACAGGTTACTATGTTAAGAATATTGTTATATTGATAAGACTTGTAGTAGTCATATGCTTATACATGTTTGATGTTTATCTATATTGATATTGGCTTATGACTTTGACTTGAATTTCCCAATGATATTCCTTTAGTTATAATATAGTTACTTTTAAGTTTGATTCTTGATATCTCTATGTGTGTATTTGAGTGTTGTTGATGTTGAAGCATACTCTTAGGAGTTGAATATATTGTTGTTATCTATGTTGAATTGCATATAGCTAATATGCCTTGATATGTGCTTAAAATATTTTTAGGTGAATTTGCATATAGAGAATGTCATGAAATCTTTGGAGTTAGTTCCCCAGAAACCCTCACCCCTTATTTCGCCAAACACAGTGTGGTAAAACCACCTTCCTCCTTACAATCCACCCCATGCACATGTAATGCAATCAATGCTAATGATCTCAAATGTCTCAGCACATATAATCATAAAGAATGCAAAACACACAATTAAGATAATCTGATCATAATATCACAGGGAATCTCAAGGTCATATATCACAATAACAGTTAATCACATAACACAAATCTAGCACAAGAAGAGAACACACCTCTTACAGCACAGATACTAACGTTGACATGGACGTTTCCCATGGTCTGAGCTAGGTCCTGCTCTAGCTGAGTTAGAGCCTATAATAAAGTTCTAATGAACAACCATATTCTAAAATAGTATTATGTCACCTAAAACTAAGAAAAGCACATACGTATACCTCGAGCGGTGTTCGCAGGAGTCGGTTGAACTCGAGGTGGGGGTGGTGGAGGTAACACGTCTTCTTCAGAATCTACTTCGTCTAAAAAAGACCACAAATCTCAATTAAAATCTTATTCAAGTATACTTACTCAAAATATACTTTAAACAATAGAACAGGGCTTTCGGGTTCGAATTTGATAAAATAGACTGCAAAAACGGGCTTAGAACGTCGAAAAAATCAATTATGGTAAACAAGTCAATGATCAAAGTCAACAGTCAAAGGCTGATATCATTGTTGACGCCATCGATGACGTCATTGATGATGTCATCGTTGACGTCACAAATGATATCATTTGGTCAAAGGTCAATCGGTTTGGATTTTCGAGTCGGGTATAGGTTACGAGTCCGGTTCACACAGCCGTTTGGTTTAGCCTCTCAACTGGTTCATGTTATGGTTCGATTTTGTCTGGTTCCACTTAACCCGACCGATTTAGCTATACCTTATCCATTCTTTTTGCCATCCCACGCCCGATAAAGAAGCAACCAAAACTTCTTTAACCCACGAACACAGTGACACCAGCAAACCTCTCCGAAGACAAAATCAGCTACTCCGACCACCACACAACCGGTCGAAAAACCTTTCCCAACTCAAGCAACACCCATAAACAAGGGAGAAAACAACAACCTTTCCACAACAAGGCTCAAGCACAACCGATTTTTACTTACCCACTGCACCGCGGCCAATCCCTGTGACCGAACGACAATGGCGGCGCACTCCCAACGATGACCGACGAACACAACCAAGCCAAGCTCTGATTCTCTCACTCTCTTTCGTTAACATAGAGGAAAGAGATGATGTTGCTATTATCTGCAGATTAAGAGGAATATAAGACAAGGAAAGATAACTTATTAGACCAAAATAAGTGGTTTTGATCAACTAGGTTTAAGATTCAAGTAAAAACCTGAAATTACCCTTAAGGAAAATCCTAATTTAAATCGAATTAGATTTTTAGATTTGGGGAAAAAGTAAAATTAGGGTTTTCCCCTAATTCAATTTTCGGCCTGTTACATCTAAACTCCTAATATATTCAAATATTCTCCAACTCATCATACGATTTATAACCATCAAATCATGAATTTTTGATATCAACATGATCTTATTATTCATCTCTTAATTTACAACCACTAGCATACAAAGTAATTACACTTATGATACTCATGAAGCATTTTAGAGTTTGAAGTTTATTAACCTTAGATCGATCTCACTAAAATCCTTATCCAAAAGTCTTGAATAACCCAAAAGATATGATATTCTAACTCGAATGATCCTCGTAAACAAGCAATATGAACCTCATATACTAATTATAAGGTCAAACACGTAAAAATAACTTACTAGGTTCGAATTCGAGAAAAAGGACTACTCCATTAAAATTGTAATGTCGAGAAACCACAAGGTAATATATCCTATGAAAAGTCAATATCGGTCAATAGTAAACGACGATGGTCAGCAATGTTGATGGCTCAGCTTGGCTGGGCATGGTCTGTATCAGCTCATTCTAACTCGACTGGATTAGACCGAGTTGACTCGGCTCAACTCGTAGACTAGGCCAGAATGAAGCCCACTCTCGGTGGTGGCGAATGACGACTACTTCAGAGGTCGTTCGGTGATGGTAAAGCTTTATTCTAACTATCTCGACTATTTTAAGCTCGATGGTGACATTTGTTTCTCAATTTGAGTCCTTTAACCCCTTAAACTCAAATATTCAAAACTTTTTTCACTCACCTCCTTCAGTGACGATTTCGTTGGTACCGATAGACTTGTCTTGTCGAGATCTTTTCAATGGTGCCAGAGGTCTAAAAAGTAGATAGTCAAATCTTCGTAAATAGAGTTTGAAAATTTTCTTCTCTATCCTCTTACCATTCTCATCTTTTTATTTTCTCTATCTTCCATCGTATAATCTTTTTTTCACCCACCATCCACTTATTTAATTCAAACTATTTCCTTTTTATTTTCTTTTATTTAGTTAAACCTAACCATTAAATTTAAATCCAATAAAAAAGCCCAAACCAATTATTATTGGTTGGGCTCCCAACCGAAGCCCACACCTAGTACAAGACTAAAGTTACTAACCGAAAAACTAAGTTGTTACAAATCCACTTTATTACCCAGAAACTAAAACAGAGACGAGAGATTATATCATGGACCATGTTCACCACGTCATCTGTGGTCCATGCAGTCAGATTTGTTCATTTTTAAGTAACTACCTGGTAAGTGGGTATAAAAATGGGTTATATAAAACCATACATCGGATGTAAATAGTATCCTTGATTTTGAAATAAAAAAGAGAGTCATTTTGAATAAAAATATCGAGCTTGAATAGCAACACTATTTTAATTTTTGCTTCTTCATTAACCAAAAATAGAAAAAATGATAAAACAAAATATATAAAAAAGAGGAAGAGCAAATCAGTAAAAAACATAAAATAAATTGAAGTGGTTTTGGATTATTTTTTTACCTAAAAGTGTTGTTTCACCAAAAATAATTTTAGATGCGTTCAACGCGCCAAAAGGAATAAAAAAACAACTTTTGAAATTTTCAATCATCAAAGATAACGTTTGTCATCGTTGATGACTACATCGAAGGTAGTAAGAATCTTCTTTCTCTTTTTCATGCTTCCTTTCATGTCTCCTTTGAAAATTTATTAAAAATTAAATTTTAAACCTTAACCCTTATTTTCTATATCCCAAATCCTAAATTCTATACCCTAAAAATATATCATACTCCTAATTTTCTAAACTCTAACTAAAACCCCTAACCTAAAACCCTAAATCCAATAATTTAAAGTAGAGGCATAAATGAAAACATGGGAAAGGGATAGACGATTTACAACCAATCGAAGTACAAAAGAAAGCCAATGTTGGCTCAAGAGAGAGAGAGCGCTTTTTGAAATACCACATACAAATTATTTTTTATTTATTAAGAGTAATTATTTAATAGTTTTTCAAAACGACGTCGTTCTTTAATGCTTAAAGTGATTGTTTTATTTTTTTACCAACGTATAAATCGAACCAAACTAAAATTTACATATTTTGAGAAAATAGAAAAGTAATAATTCTAGTTCTCTCAACTTCATATCCTTTCTAATATCATCCTTTTTACTTTCATTTTTCTTTTCATTTGTACTTCTAATTTTATTTTTATTTTGTTTTAGCCACTATTTTTTATTATTACTATATAGTTATTAATATTATTATATATATCATATTATTTTTTATTATTTTATCATATTATTATTACATTATTATACTACTATTTTTGTTTTATTATTATTATTAATTTTATCATCATCATCAACATTATTATGTTAATATAATTAGTATTAATGATATATTTATTATGTTTATTATTCATAGTTATTATTATGATTGTTATCATAGTTAATATTATTATTTATAGTTCAATAATATATTTATTACTACTATCATTATCATATACAGGCCCGTACCTGGGTCCGGGCAATAAGGGCACCGGCCTAGGGCCCCCAAATTGCCTGGGTCCCACTTTTAATAAAAAAATATATTAATTAAAATAATAATAATAAAAAAATAAATATAATATAAAGTGGGCCCAATAAATCATATTTTGCCTGCTGTTGACCATTTGAAATCTTTAACATTTAATGTGGGCCCCACTTCTATATAAAATAAAAATATAAAAAATAATAAAGAAATAAATAAAAAATATAATATAGTGGGTCCCACAAAATCAATTTTTGTCGCCGTCACAGTTTAACAGTTTGAAATTTTTTGGGGGGTTCAATAACAATTATATAACCGTTCGAAAGTTTTTAATTATTTTATATTTTTTATGAATTTATAAATTAATAAGTTTTAGGTTTTTAGGTTATCATTTTGAATTTAATAATAATTTAATATTTTTTAATTTTTTAATAAGATTAAAATTTTCAAATACACCACCTATAAAAAATCCTTACAATATTTTTACTTTTTATATCTCCATTTCTCTTATATTTTCTCTCTTTTTTTATGTTATATTCTTATATTTTGATTAAAATTTTTTATCTATTATTTTAATTTGATACTCTAAGAGAACAAGAACTCATATATTCAAGGAGATTGCGGTTTACATGATTTGTTGTTGATATACTACAATCGAATTTGAAGCATAAATTCAACGACAAAATTCCAAGACTATCATTCTATACCTTTTTACTTCATAATTTTTATAGTATAATGTTATCTTTTTTCAGAACTGAAAGTATTGCAGATGATTTTGCCGGATGATTTAATGTAGGCACTTGAAATTTTCTAGTTTGTCAAAATGGTAGATTGTTATCCAAATGTTTCAATTGCTTATCGAATTCTTCTAACTATGTTGGTGACCGTTGCATCTGCTGAATGGTCTAACCATTTTATGTATTGAGAAAAATATGTTAGACCATATTAATGTAGACACGATCATTAGTGATTTTGTATCTATAAATGCACGTAAAAATTGTTTTGTGTGATTATTTGAATGTTCAATAAAATTTATTTATGTTTTTATTTAAATTTTGATATATTTTTAAATGATTTATCAACAATAATAAAAATAAATTAATTTATTTTAATATATTTTTAAAATTATTTATTTAATAAATATTTTAAGGGCCTAAAATTTTAATTCGCCCTTAGGCCACCAAAATCTCAGGAACGGTCCTGATCATATATTAGAGATTTATTTGTTCTAATCGTATTTTTTAAAAAATTCTTAAAGAACTATATCTAAAGAGATGTTATTTCTCGTTAATCTATATTATAATTTTTTCTCAAATTATTATATTAAAAATATTATCTTTTATTCAGGGATCTTATAGAAATTATACCTTGAGTTTGAGGGATGTAAGTTTCTTGTTATTCTGATTAAATGATTGTTTTAAATATTTTTTAGGTATTATAATCTTTAAATCATATTCAGATTTCTACTTTTCATTGTTAAGACACTTTGTAATCGATTGTTATTATATTTTTATGTTCTATGGTATTCATTCTTTCGTACACGTAATTAAGTTTTTTTTTGGCATAAAGATAATTTTAACCCCTAACGTTTATAGTTTTTGTCGTTTTGTCCCTTATTTTTTTTTGGATAAATTTAGCCCTTAACCTATATCTTTTTGAGAAATAGCTTATTTTTTAACTTGGTTAATGATTGGACCGTTAAAAATTTAACGATGATATATATATAGAATATAATTTTAAATGACATGGAATGTAACTTATTAAATACATATATATATATATATATGGAATATAATTTTATTCTAATATAAAATATAAAATAATTCAAATTCAAATAAAATATTAAAATTTAATTAATTCTGAAATGAAAGATTATTAAACATTCTTAACTCTAATTACGATAAGATCAAAATCTTATTCGAATTGTGTTTATATTTTTTATTATATTTTGGTTAAGATAAATACAATTCGAATAAGATTTTGATTTTATCGTAGTTAGGGTTAAGAATGTTTAATAATCTTTTATTTTAGAATTAATTAATTTTTAATATTTTATTTGAATTTTAATTGTTTTATATTTTATATTAGAATAAAATTATATTTTATATATATATATATATATGTATTTGATAGGTTACATTCCATGTCATTTAAAATTATATTCCATATATATTATCGTTAAATTTTTAACGGTCCAGTCATCAAGCTAGTTAAAAAATAAGCTATTTGTCAAAAAGATATAGGTTAAGGGCTAAATTTATCAAAAAAAAGAATAAGGGCCAAAACGACAAAAACTATAAACGTTAAGGGTTAAAATTATCTTTATACTTTTTTTTTTATTTTAATCTTCAGTGTTGTATAATATATGAGCTACTAAAATGAGCCCTGAGGACGCCTGTTACCCCTGTTTTTCTTCGAACCAAAAAATTATTTTTCATGGAGACTACTCTATTGGATTTGGATCTGAGTGGAGCAACTGCTTCAAGTTTGAGTTGCCATTTCTGAAGAAGCCGCTTCAACAGATTGGGAAATAAATATACTCAAGCTTTCCATGGGCTTGGAATTGGCAGAGACTTCGGTTGTTCGAAAATACGGATGGTTATGGTTGCTTTACCTCCACCGATTAAAAAGAAGAAATCTTCTGCTGCTGGCATAAGTGGGTACACATCAAGTCTTACAACTCATTCCATTAGTGACTTGAGTTGTCTGACCCCAAAATAAAGCATCAGTTAGTTGCTCATCCCAGGTCAGTCATCGATCCATAATTTCACTCCAATACAATTTAGTAGACGCTTGAAACAAAGGTAGGCTTAACATCTGAAAACACACTGTAAGAGTAGAATTGGATTTTAATGTAGTTGGGCCTGGGGTGTAAGTGTGTAACTACAGTCAGGATTGTGAGACACAAAATTATGTGTAATTATATTATAGCATAAAGATAATTTTAACCCTTAACGTTTATAATTTTTATCGTTTTGATCCTTATTTTTTAAAAATAAATTTAGTCAATCTATATTTTTTTTGATAAATAGCTTTTTTTTAACACCATGGTAACTGGACCGTTAAAAATCTAACAAGGATGACATGTTATATGTGTATGATAATATATTTTAAATAACATGACATCTAGCCTATTAAATACATATATGTATAATATAATTTTATTTTAATATAAAATATAAAATAATTAAAATTCAAATAAAATATTAAAAAATTAATTAATTTTAAAATAAAATATTATTAAATATTCTAAACTTAACTACGATAAAATTAAAATCTTACCTAAAAAATTAATTAATTTCGAACTGCGTTTATATTTTTTCTTTTCATTGTAATGTTTTAATTCTTGAAATTAATAGTGTAAATGAATGAAATATGATGTTGATTAATAATCGTTTTCTACTATTTGCAATTGCACCAGGCTAGGCTATATTATAAATAAATAAATAAATAAATAAATAGCGACAAAACTACGGTTGGTTAAAAATAGGAGGGGGTTGGTTACGTGAAAGTGAAGGCCAATTTCAAGAGGAAGGGGAAGAAAGGGGGATAGATTTGCTTTGGTGTGGAAAGGAAAAACAGAGAAACGGAGATGGCATATAGGAGAAGGCAGGGAATGAACCGATCCTCGATGTTCGAGGAACAGGCTCTCCACCGTCCACCGCCGACATATGCCGACTCCAATTCTCCTCGTTTCGACCCTTCAGGATCCAAGGTTTGCTTCTTTTTTCATTTTCATTCTCAAAAAGATCAGGTCCTTCATTTACAGGCATAAAAAAATAAATGAGATCGATTTTGCTCTTCTTTAAAGATTTCTAAGGGGAAATTTAGTTTTCTGTATTTCGCCTCTTGTCTAATTGCAGAGCTTTAATGCCTATGAGGACTCAAGAAATGATTCCAAAGGTTTCTGGGGTGTTCTTGCTCGGAAAGCCAAAGCCATTCTTGACGACGACGATGATGTACATGTACATGTGCCTCACAAATTTGAAACGCCTGGTACAGTGGGATCATCACATATGGAGGATGCTTCAAAAACATCCCAGGTGAGTGTCATTCGAATTCCTATCGCTGATGCATTACCATTTTACAAGTGCTCCTTTTGTGACCGAATGGATTATGTTCCTTCTCAATAGCAGAAGCAACAACCAGCTGAGGGCCTTAGAAGAATGGACAATCCTACAATACGAAGGGGCTTGGATAGGCTCACCACTTCCCTTAATCAGATTGGTGACTCCTTTGAAAAGGCTTTTGAGGTAAGGCGAAACTAGGATTTTGTTATCCTTCTCAAACTCATTGCCTTCTTTTCTTTCCTTTATAAATTTTTCCTAATTACTCTGTAATCTGTCTTGTGCTTTTACAATCTCATCGGGTGAACAAATCATTGCTATTCTGTATCCATCTGTCTGTTTATAGTTGTTTAAGCTATGGAGATTTCTCCAGCAGACATCCAAGATAGGAATTACTAGTAGTTTTTAACTCTTAAAATATTGAAAGGAAACATCCGTTAGTTCATTGGAAATGTAATTATATTCTTCAACACAGTTTCTTGTTTTTGCAGGAAGGTAGAACAATTGTGGAAAGTAAAACACAAGATATCATCCATGAAACGCGCAAGCTTCAAATCAGGCGGAAAGGGAACAGTCCCATGGCACAAAATCAGTTCTCAGATTTCAGTAGCACAATGCAGCCACCATCACAACTACAAAGTCAAACCAACAATGATACCCAACTCAAGGCATCTCGAGAAGTAAGGTGGCAAAATTGTGTGTCACTGAATCATGTAGTGAAACCATTGATTGTTTCAACCATTTGACAAATTTATTGCTGACTTTACTGCATCAATTAACTTTGTAGCTTTAAAAATTGATAAGGTAACCTAGTTTAAGCATATTTTTTCATGATAATTTGGTTATTTCTAATCATAAGTTGTATTATTAGGCAAGTGTAAAAGGGTATGGCACTGGGTGCTGTTGAACTCTACTATTGATATTACTATTAGGGATTATGAGCCAAGTTCACCCTGTCCTGTTAAATGCATGATCTGGCTTTGTTTTGCTTCGGCATGCAGGTTGCAATGGCCACAGCTGCCAAAGCAAAAATTCTTCTTCGAGAGCTGAAAACAGTTAAAGCAGATTTGACTTTTGCAAAGGAACGATGTGCTCAACTGGAGGAGGAGAATAAACACCTTCGTGAGAGTCTGGAGAAAGGGGATAATCCTGCAGATGATGATTTGGTACATATTGTATACCTTTTCTTATCCCGCAGATGATGTTTTGTTGGATTTGTTGGATTTATTGGTAGAAGCAATTAAATGTGTTTGAAATAATGTATGTTGGAAATGTGATGAAATCAGATTCGACTGCAACTGGAGACATTGTTGGCAGAAAAGGGACGACTGGCGCATGAGAATTCAATATATGCGAGAGAGAACCGGTTTCTAAGAGAAATAATTGAGTATCACCAACTGAGCATGCAGGATGTTGTGTACTTAGATGAGAGGGCTGAAGAAGTTACACCAGTTGTTTATCCCCTCAACTTCTCCTTCTCAAAAATGCTTTCCGGTGACTCCCCACCTGAGACGGAGGCAGAGGTGGAAGCTACCCCTTCTAGTTGCAGTCCCAGCCCAGGCCCAGGCCAGCAGCCAACACCAACAGAGAAAATCTCACCTCACCTTATCGAACCAGCAGCAGAGGAAGCAAGCAAAGAACGTCATGTCTCCAACTCCAGAACTGATGTCCTACCTACTTCCGCCCACTTCCTTTCCTGATGCTGATAGAAAGGATGCACTTGCAAAGCAACAACACCTCCACCACTCTTCTCTCTCAGATGTAATCTTTTACCTTTTTCTATTATATAGATGATTTATATACAGTGTATGTTAAACTCTCCTATAACATGGGTCCAACCTTTTTTTTTTCTTTTATTTCATTTTAGTTGTTTTCTTATCATTTAGTCGTGGTAGGAACTAGGATGGGTGAAAGGAGTCCATTTTATTTTAGGGTAAACTACAAATTTAGTATCTCACCTATATCCATTTTTCTATTTTAGTAATCCAACTAATTATTTTAGTAAAATAGTACCTATCTCACCTATATCCATTTTTCTATTTTAGTAATCGTCTTTATTTTGGCAAAATCTATCCATTTAAACATAATTTAAATTTTGGGTTTAAAATATAAAATTTCTATTTCTTCTTCCGACTGTTGACATCTTTGGAGTTTCAGATTTTTGTTAAGTAATATCTATAAATCGTAATCGTTTATAAATTTTGGTATCAGCACTGACATCGTGGTTATTGGGCGTCGTTTGAACTGTTTCAAGGGCTTAGGTGTTGGCCGAAATAGAAATGATCGACGACGTTTTGCATCGAAGTCTTGATTTTTTACCCCGATAATAGGGCCACATAGTACAATTACGGCTAGAACAAGACAAAAGATCGTCGCCTTACAGTGACGGGGAGTTCTTTGAAGACTTTTAGATTGTTGAGCTTCCAAGTCAATGAAAAATGGATCAATGGAAAAAGCTTGTTTAGTAGGGGTGTGCATTCGGTTTGGTTAATTCGGTTAACCGATCGAATCGAATTATTTCAGTTAATTCGATCAGTTAATTTTTGATAAATTCAATTAACGGTTAATTTTTTTTGATAATTCTATTATCGGTTAATTCGGTTCAAAATCAGTTAATTAACCGAAATTATAAAATGTTCATTAAAATTTTTTATATTATAAAATGGTCACTAAATTTTGTATTAAATTAGTATAAAATAAAAGTTTGGTGACTAAAAAATTATTTTAGCTTAATTTAGTGACCTATTATGTAATTTAACCAAAATTTATAATAAATTTCGGTTAATTAGATTAATAACCGAAATAATTTTGGTTCAATTATTGGTTAAAATTTTTAAAATTTCGGTTAATTCGATTTTGGTTACCCCAAATGCTCACCCCCATTGCTTAGTGAGGAATTCAAGGTATTTCGTTTTAGCTTTGTAAGCCCTAAAGTTCAAAGAGTTTAATTGAAAACTAACTCATAATTTAGATAATGATTAAATTGACAATTTTATAGATTATATAATTTTTTAGATAAATTGTTATTTGGCCACTATTTTTGTTTATTTTTAATGGATGGGGTATCAAAATATGAAAGATATATAACATCAGGTACTATTTTACTATAAAGATTAATTAGGTAGCAAAATAAGAATGCCAAAATTTATCTTTCCAGGGCATACCAAGAAAACTTACAAGCGTATATGGGCATACGATAAGACCAACTCTATGTTGCTTAGAGCCTAGAAGGCCGCCCATTAGATAGATACATTGAATTCAAATGCAACCCTTCCACATTACAACATACAAAAGGAACAGAAGACGTCCTCTGTTTTACTTCTTTCCAACCAGCTGTTATGGTTTCATCTTCTTGGTGAAATTCAGACATCGAAAAACCAAACAATCCAATTTACCCCAATAGGTGATGACGACGATGTTGATGTTGACACTGGTTCAAGTCCAGGATACGTCTGCTCTGGAAAAAATACATTCTAAGAACATCCCAGCAGGTAAGGCTTCCCTGATTGAATCCAGCAATGAAATCAGAATATCTGAAAAAACAAACTAGTAGACCCATCACCATATGACCTCAGATCTGCAGGTTTGACCAGCGCCCTGCACAAAGGGCAAGTTCTTTCCCTCTCAAACCTGGACAACACACGAGATCGGCATAACCCAAATAAACTAATGCAAAAACAAATCACAATCTATGGGAAGCAGTAAGATAATATATTAAAGCAACAACTAACCACTCAGACACACAATCTTCACAAAAGATGTGTTTGCAGCGAAGTAGTATAGGAGCATGCATCTTCTCTTGGCAGATAGCACAGAGGTCCCCAGCTGCATTCACCTAACAATCACAAAAAGATACTAGTTATAAAAACCAATCGTTTCTTTGTAAAAATTAGCACTCACTCTTACGGAAAAGAAACATTGATTGCAAATAACAGCCTTTCTACATCTTTTAAATGTCAGCCAACATGTGTTACTGCTAAAGCACACCAACTGAAATCGCCTCAAGGTAAGCCAAACAACATTTACCAATTAGAGCTCCAGAACCTTTAATATGTGTAGAGAAAAAACAATGGTAAAACGACTTAATACGAGAAATAGTGGATCGGTTGCGCATGGGAAAGATCAATATATAGTTACAGAAAAGAAAGATATTGAGGCCTCTAGACAGAAAAACTAGCAACAACAAGATCTTTATCTAAGTCTACCATTCCTCTAAACATAATGTAAAGTTCTTATGTAAAATAGTAGTTTAAATTGAAGTCTACTTCTTAAAAGATAGAGTTAAAGTTCTTAAGTCAATAGTAGTTTAAATTAAAGTCTACTTACTAAAAGATAGAGTTAGATGTTTTTGTACTTAGGACTCCTAATTGTAACTAAAGGCCTATACTTGAGTCTATAAATTCATTGTGAAGGGATGTAATTCTTAATTCATTCAATAACAGGAAAATCAATTCTTTTTTTTATTCCTTTTTGAAGAACCTTAAATTCTGTTTTCTTTTTCTGCATTATTTTGTTTTTCCCTATCCCTAAAGCTCGAAAGTTGCTTTTCTACATCAGTCCATCAACCCAAAATAAAATCCACATTCCAGACTACCTGCTCTGATGTTGCATAAGCACCATAATGTACCTCTTTACGAGATAATGCCTTCAATGCAGCAAAGAAGGATTGCACCTGAAAATTGACAACCATGAAAGGGGGAAAAAGCTTAGAAAGAGAAAAGCTATAAGCTGGACTCGCAGAAACCTATTTTTCACATGAACAATAAATTTATAATGATTTCAGAAAGTACTCAAAAATTTTATTTTAACAGATAAACAAACCTTCTCAACAACAGAAGTCAGCTTGAAGGTCAAGTACAACCCTGTCATTAGTGATGAAAAGAGGCTTCCATAATCTTTGTTTAAGAAGAAACGGTACCAAACTGGAGTTGGCAGTAAGGCACGGTAAAGTAACATCATATATTCAACCAATGTTAGCATTTGACCCTGGAAATATGCATATCTTAAGTCAGTATGAATGTTCTAAATTGCAGCTATGACAAATCTGCCAATAATGCAGATTGTTCTTAATCATTTTTTTCTACCTCTAGCATCACTTTTCTTGTATACTTCTTTTTACCTCATCAAATTTCAATACTCCAAGCTTAAACATACATATAGGCATGAATGCTTGGTTATTTATAAATATTCTAGTCCACTAAAAAGTGTCCTCACCTGCTTCCGGTAGTTTCTGCCTCTGCTGTTCTTGTAATACATTAACACAAAGCACTTTAAAACCATTGCTTCCTGTCGAACTAAAGTATCTGAAAGAAGCCAGAATCATGACACCACATTAATGAACAAGGCAAAATAATCCACAACAGAAATAAGCAAACAAGTATCTTGAACATCGAGGCAACGGAAAGTGGTAGAGCAGCATTTGTATGCATGCACACGTAGGTATTTCAAAACATGCTACTTTTTGCATGAATTATCACTCATTTGGATACAGATGATATTCCTAAAGTGCTCAATTTAGAAGGGAATGTAAGCAGCACTTCACTATCCCAATCAACAGATTTATATGGGTACAGACCTACAAAAAATTTCATAAAGCATTTACTTTAATGAATGAAACATATTTTTCTTACTTTAGCCACATATTTTTACAGAAAGAATCAGATTACTGTTGAGTGTTGTACACAGGAAAGGTGAACTTGCAATACACATTCTATAAAAACACAGAGCTGTCAAATCATCTCCATAAATTGTTTCTTTGCTAGTATAAGACAATATAACTTGCATTGAAATTGATAAATATATTTGTGGAAAACAACCCACCATTAACCATGATAATAAAAATAGCATGCCAGAAAGGTGGAATATATTTCGGGGGAAGCAGCACTAATGGATATAAAAGATCATCATTCCAATACCACCAATAGACAGCCATAACATGGAGCGTGAAAGCAAGACAGATGCCAATCAGAACAGTAATCTTCCTCTCTCCCTGCAGCCACAACCAGAAGGCATACTGAAATTATTTTCTTAAGATGGTAGAAGAAAACTTTTTTAAGTACTGGTTTCTGATAAAACATAGGAGTTAAAAATAAAGATAAAACACAGTTTATATCACCTTCAATGCAGTTTGTTTCCGTAAAATGTCATTAGACTTGAACATGACAGCAGCAATCCAAATTGTAAGAAAGAAACCTGGAAATCTTTGCACAAGGAAAACGTCATTAACTTGAAATAAACAGTACTTCAGTTTGAGAGGATACAAGGCAGAAAGGGTACTCTATAGGTTCGGATCCTAGGATTGCTCTAGCAAAAAGGCATAAACCAAGCACTTAAACAATAAAGATATAGGGGTGTGCATTTGGTCTATTCAGTTTCAAAACATTGAAAAAAAAACAGATTAACTAATAAAATCGACCTAACCGTCTGAATTAAATTGATTAACCAAAAAAACAAAACAAAACATGCAACTAACTTGAACTGGTTGGTTATGTTGGTTTACTGAGTTTTAACTTTTCAAAAATAAAATGGTAGGTAGTTTGCGCTATTCAGTTATCGATTTTAAAAACTGATAGCCCCCAAAAGAAACTGATTAACCTATTTTTCAAAACTAAATAAGCTGAACCAAATTTACCAAACTTGATCAGTGAAATCAGTGTAAACCAATTAACGCTCACCTGTATAAAGACATTAATATCTAAATGTACTATAAACAATAAACACACATGTATGATCAAACTAGACGAGCATGTTGGCAAAGAAGCTTTCGCTTCATCACATTGTCTGATACGTTGCAGAGACAAAATTGTCAATCTGTCATGGTTAACTAAAAGTTACCACCATAACACTAACTCAAAATTTCCTTCAGTTCCATTTTCAAAAAAAAAAAAGAATAGTTGAGCATGGAATAAATCATCTATCTTTATATTCTTCCAAGGTGAGTTGGTATTGTTCTTTCTTTCTAAGAAGGTATAGCTAATCAAAAAAATTCATAGAAACTAGAAAAGCAATTATATCAGCGAATGCTTATTACATACCTTCCACCTTATAAAAGCATAAGAGGAAAAGGGCAACTAACCAAAGGCACATGGATTGAAAGGGTGCGAGGTGATTTATATTGCACTTTGGGATGCCCGAAAACACAATATAAGCTTTGTGATCTAAACAATTCAAGACTAGGTGAACAACACTAATAAGTTTTAAGAGATGAAACCCATGTTCATCAACTCCTCCTCCAAAGAAGCTTTCTTCATGCAAATAGTACCACATTTAAATACAAGTACATACTCGTGTAAACAAATTACAGAAGTTGTTGAGAAGCATATGAGGAAAAGCAAGAAGCCATGCACTTAAATTCTCAATAAGAGTTAAAACCCAACTCCAGAGAACATTTACAAAATGCACAAGTACAATGGCGACAGTATATTCCCAAATATCATAGATTCAAACTATTTAAATGCTGATGCAATATTTAACAGCTATACTAAAACAAAAGTTTGAAATACTAGAAGCAAATCTAGAAAAACAAGAAAAGGAGATGAGTCACCTTGCAAATGTTGCCTGATAAAAACAACAAGGAGAAGCAAAGAAAAGGGCAGAACGTGCTCTATCCACCTAGCAGCTTGCTGAATGTCATATCTTTGGTAAGAGGAATCTCTGCTATTATTAACTCCAGACCCACCCCCATCCTCAGCTTCTGCACTAATACTCCCATTGGACGAGGAGTGGGAAACACTTTCTCCTTCTCCAGTAGCCACTCCAAGATCGTTGCTCCTGGAGTTACCTCCTTGACCATCAGATGTTCCCAACCCCAGAAACACCTCGCTCGGAGGAGCAACTTCCCTGAGTTGGCCAACCACCATACCAGAGGCATCCCTCTCGCTCTCATGGTGGTCTGCTGCCCCAATTATCCTAATAGCAACATGCCCATTGTTGGGAAGGGAAGAAGTAAAATTTTCTATATTTGTATGGGGGACAAGAGAGTCGGATTCTTGGTGAATAGAACGCGAAGTACGGAGAAGGCCTGAATACTCTAACAAGGCTGAAATAGGCGCTTGTATTATATTCGAAACCGACGGTATTCTGTATCTTCTTGAATTAGAAGGACCGCCTCCATAAGCGTCCGAATCCGTACCAGAGCCATCCATTTGCGATGATGATGATGATGATTCCCTATCACTAAACGATTATTTCATGATCTAAACCATAATTTAAATTTTTATTTTTCATTTCGTGGTACACCAAGAAAACCTAAACAAACGACAAGACACAATCTTAGTTGCATTGAACAAAGAGATGAATAAGATACAAATATAAATTAGCCTAACTTCAAAACAGAACTCCTTAAAAAAATCCCGAAATAAAAAGAAACAAAATACCTTAACCCTATCGTCGGATTCAGAAGGATAAAATAAGTAAAGAAGGGATGCGAAGTGATTTGACTGAATATGGCTCAATGGGGGACGATCAAAGACTGTTTCTATTTTAAAAATTGCAGAGAGATAAAGGAGAAAAATCAGAAGTTTTTTTCCTTTATCTTGAAATTGTTTGTTTGGTTTAGGTCCTCTATTTTCTTGTTTTTCTTTCCTTTTCTCGCTGGTAGATAGGCATGCAGGCAGCGATAGAGATAAAAGGGAAAATTCCTAGTAACTTTATATTTTATTTGTATACATTTTTTAAAATATCAATATTTAATTAATTGAATAAATTTAAAGAGATTTTTTTAATTCAAAAAATTTATATTATTTTTATAAATAAAAAATATATATTATTTTAATTATTTGAATGATGTTTGTGTATAATGTAACTAAATATAATATATGAGGTGCAAATCATCTACCTCTTTTCGTTTAAAATTAGAGGGTTAAGTTCAGGTCAGGGGTTGTGGTTAAGGCATAGAGAATTAGGGCTAGGGTGTTCTTTTAGGGTGTAGGGTTTAGAATTTAGGATATAGAAAATAAAAGTTGGAATTTAAAATTCAATATTTAAAATTTTTTCAAAAGAGATATAAAAGGATGCATGATAAAGAGATAGATAATTTTTATTTTAATATATGTCTTTAAAAATAAAGCTTATTATAACATTGTAGAGACCCTTTAAAATTGTATATAAGTGTGTAATAAAAGTGTCGCTAGATGTAAAAAACAAATTAGAAAATAGGTTTTGAAACTGGAAATGATTTGAAAAGGGAAATTAACTTTGAAAAATGAGAAATTTAAAAATTAGAATCAGGGATTAGAAATAGAAAGAAGAAAATTAGGAATTTGAGAATTTATCTGGAAAAGAAGAAATTAGTTTAGAAATGTAGGGATTTGAGGAATTGAAAATTAGAAAGTGATTTAAAAAAGGTTTAGAATAAATTAAAAATGTTGGAAAACAAATTAAAAATTGGTTGGAAAATAATTGGAAAACGATTTTTAAAAAAATTGGAGTCGTCACCAGTCACTTTGGTAGACTGGGTACCGTAAAACTAGAGATTCAAAATAAATTAGTTCGAGAGTCGGTTACGACTAAAAACGGTGTTAGCGTTTAAAATCGCTTAAAAATTGATATCTTTACAAAATTAACGCTTAATTAATTTTGGAATTTCTGATTTAAAGTGACATTAAATTAATATTTGATTATAAATTTGGATATATTTTAAAAGTCACGATATTCGAAATAAACACATACGCCTTCACCACTATATTTGATACCGAGCCTGTTACGACAGAATATCGAAACATCGCATTAATTAAGTTAATTATATTCGAATGCAATCTTAAATATGGAACAATATATACAAAAACATAATAAAAATGCATAAAGTAAAAGCATACAACAAAGACATATACACATAATAAACAAATAAACAAACAAACAAACCGATAAATATTAAAAGAGATGAGTTTCAAATCTAGACAGATGACTAAATTGAAAGAAAATTAAAATTTGTAAAATAAAAAGGACCAAATTGAAAGAAAAAGGAAACCACAAGGCTGATTTTAAAAGAAAAAGGGGATTAAATTAAAATAATTTAAACATTTTAGGACCAAATAAGAATAAAATAATTCAGATTATACCATCCAATGACTAAGTCATAAATTTATTTAAAACTATAGAGTCCACGGAACTGGTTACCATAGGACGGAAGGATTTAACGAAGTAAATAAACTATTTTATATAGGACAAGGTTATAGAGGGGAGAACCTTCCATAGTTGTTTATCACAACAAATTTCTAAATCTTTGATCTCAAGTCATGACCAGCATTGGCAGAGCAACTGAGTTTAACGTGAATGACAACATTTTATTAATTATGAAAGAGAGATTGAAACCCAAGTGAAAGAAGCTTCGAAGAATGATGGGCCAACGATCATTTTACCACACATACCATTGTTTCTAAGAAAATGAGGAAACCTGACAAGCAGGCCCAAGCCGAAACGGCAAAACCGGAGTTTATCCAACCAAGAGTACCCGTACACAGAAGCTAACGAACTCTACTACAACTGTCCATAGATATGGAGATGAGATGTACTGAAGGGTTATCTGAAAATTTAAAGATGAAATTTTCTAAAGACTCAATTCTTTGTCATGACTGTGGGTGAAAACGAAGAAGAATTAGGGCACAAAAAAAAATTGCAATTGGAATCAAAGAGGGAAATGGTCAGATTGCTGTTGCTCGAATTAGGAGAAAAGAAGTTGCTGAAAACGACGTCGTGCTGAAGTAAATACAAACGATACCGTTCTAGAAAAGAAAGAGGAATGACACGTGGACAACAATACGCCAAGACAGACAGAAGGACAACTGTTATTTTTTCTTGTTTTATTTTTATTTCTGTTACAAGTAGTTAAGCCAGCTGGAGGCTGCTAAAGAATTACAAATACACAAAATGTAAACCTTTGTTTATCATCAATGAATTTACAAGCAATTTTTTCTCTAAAATCTTCTTCTCTGTTTCTTATACCCCTTCTCTCTATTTCTTAATCCTTTCTTTTCTCATGATTGTGACATTGACATCAGAGCTGGTTATAAGATCCATCATCCACACTAGGAAAGACTAAGAAAGCTCAAGCAATGGGGGATAGCGTGGATTTATCTGGCATCCAAAAACAACTAGATGAGATGAAGGTCGATAAAGACAATATGAAAGTTCGTTTTGGGCAGATAGAATCGAGACTGGAGGATACACAGGCAGACTTGCATAAGATTATCGGGCTGCTGACTAAGGAGGCTGAGAGACTAGAGCAAGAGCTATCTGGAAAACAAAAACAACCAGCAACAGAGATTCAGGCAAAAAATGAAGACAAAAGGGCTGTACAGGTCACGGTGATAGATGACAGAGAGAGGTATGCAGTAAAAATGGATGAACCAAGCCTCTTAGCACCAAGACCAAACAATATCAACATACTTTCTGAAAGAGCAAGAGCAGGAACACAGTGATTAGAAAAAGGGGATACCTCGATACTGCAAGAACCTTGTAGAGTTGAGAAGGTGAGCTATGGTGTCAACTGGAGTCAGTTTAATCTCAAACCCAAAGTGGAGCTTCACATGTTTGAAGGAGAAAAACCGAGAAGTTGAATAAGGAAGTGTGAGAAGTACTTTGCTATCTTTTTTATTCCAGAAGAACAAAAATTAGAGATAACTGTAATGTATCTAGATGGAAAGGCAGAGACTTGGTTTGATGGTTGCATTATGCAAAACACCGGTGGAGTATAGAAGGACACATAATTTATGCTTTAAGTGTGGGGAGAAATATACACCAAGGCATCAATGCAAGGTTAAGCAACTGAATCTGATGGAAGAGGAAGAAGAAGGATTGGAGAATGAAATAGTAAATGAGAAGGAAGAAGAAGATAACTTGAAAATCTCCATGAATGCCCTCACGGGCCAGGTTGGGTATAACACCCTTAGGCTACAAGGGGTAACAAAATGGAAGATATTAAACATACTGGTTGACAATGGGAGTACCCACAGCTTTGTGACTCCCTAGTAGGCTAAGGAGGGAGTAGAGCTTGAACAAACTCATCCAGTAGCCATAACAGTAGCCAACGGAGAGAAGCTATTTAGCACTGCAAAAGCTAAGGCCTTAGAATGGAAGATGCAAGGTCACAGCTTTGAACATGATTCCAGGGGTCTAAAAATGAGTGGAACAAACATGGTGTTAGGAGTAGATTGGATGAAGAAGTACAATCCTATCGCTTTGGACTTTAATGAGATGATCATTAAATTTAAAAAAAGAGAGGAGGAAATTAGTCTGAAAGGAGAACAGCTTGGCCCCTGTCAACACGAATCTCTCGTGTTTTATATAATAATAATAATATATAATAAATAAATAATTAATATAATTATAATAAATAATAAATATATAAACATTATAATATTAATATTAAAATATAAAAAAGTAAAAAAAATTGAAAAATCGAAAGTTGAATCGTGAAACAGGGGAGAGGCCGGATTTTTGGGGATGTTGTGAGTGAATTTGAGGGGATATGGTTTGTTTTAGTTGGGTAGATAGAGTTCTAATTGGATTAGGACTTTGATTCAAATCCTTTTTAAGGACTGAATCGGCAACAGGAAGGGGGAATCGGCAGGAGTTTTGGGGATTGAAGAGGAGTTGGAAACCTAGAGATTGGAAGTAAACTGAGAATCAGCAAGGGTGGTTCGATTTTGGTGAGTTCGGAATCCCTTCTTTTTTGTCTTGATTGTTTCAATTGATAGAGATGTTAAGTTTCGTTAGGTTCTGGGTTTCTAGGGATTTGATCAGCTTTTAGGATGTTTAGCCGAACATTTTTGGAATTTTAGGTTTGATTTTAATTGTTTTCGGGGTTTTAGAGTTGTTCTTGATCGGTTTTAGGGATAGATCTCAGGATTTAGAGGGTTTTCAGACGGTTTTTTTGGGAGTTTTAGGATTCCGGTGACCTCACCGACGTCGAGAGGGTCCGTCGGCGGCTTCGGGGCGACGTCCGGCGTGTTTCGCGGTGGCTGGCAAACACACCGGAGCGGCGCTAGATGGCGGCGGAGGGGAGTTGTGTTCATCCGTGTTCATCGTGTTCATGATGAACACGGATGAACATTCATCCTAAAGTGGTGCTTTGATCCATAATCCTCTTTTTTTCTGGGAATGGGGTGTTAGCATCAGAGAAACTGAGTCAACACCGAGTTGGTCTCGGTGCAAATGACCGAGCCAACTCGGTCTGAATCTTTTTTGTTAGAAGGCTAGACGCTGCCGTTTTGGACAGTTAAACACGCGAGCCGGATCTGGGTTCAACCCGGATCCGCGCGTTTTTAATGGGTCAGGGGAAATTACACTTTAGGTCCTCCAAAGTTTAAGTAGTCATTCGATTCAGTCCCTTAAAACCCGATTAGGCCCTTAGAACCTTAGATTTGATTCAATTAGGTCCCCTAGGTTCTTAATTAAACCCCTAATTAAACTTTTAGGAAGAAATTAATTTATTTTAGACTCAATTAGGGTTTAAAATTAATTTTTTAAAGACTAAAAAATTTATTTAGGTTCCAATTTTGAACCTAATTTAATTTTTAAGAAGACTTTAGAATTAATTTAACCTACTTAAAATCTAATATAAATTAATTTAACCCTTAAGACTTAAAAATTAGACTTCAAATAGGTTTAGTTTAATTCTTAAAAATTAGAAAATAATTTTAATTAATTATTTTAATTAATTTTAATTAATTTCTAAAAAAATAAAGTTTTAAAGTTAAACCCATATTAGGTCTAGTTTAGCCCTAAACCTTAAAACACTTGAAAATTAGACTTTAATCAGGCTTACTTTAATTCTTAAAAATTAGAAAATAATTTTAATTAATTATTTTAATTAATTTTAATTAATTTCTAAAAAGATAAGATTTAAAACTAATTTAAGTCTAATTAATCCTAATTTCGCCCAAATTAAACTTTAATTAAGTTAAATTAAATGCTTAAGACTTAGAAATTATTTTAATTAATACTCTTAATTAATTTAAATTTCTAAGATAAGATTTAAAAATCAACTTAATTAAGTTTAATCCACCACTAATTAAACCTTTGAACTTAAAATCCAACAAGCTAGACTTTAATTAACCTTTAATTAAGATTAAAAGTTAAGAAAAATTTAATTAATTAATTTAATTAAAATCTCTAAAACTTTAAAAATTAATTTTACACTTAATTAGATCTTATCTTTTGTTCAAAGTTTGTTCTCGAGTCCCTTGTAATTTTTTTTTTCTTACAAGTCCCTTGTACTCATTTATGAGAATTTTTTTGATGTAATGATGTACCTATGATTCTAATAAAATTGATGAGTTCCTTTATTTTGTCTTTTTTATTTTATGTTTTCTTGCATAGCATATTTTAGGAAGGCCATTTAATAAACTTAAGTTAATTAATTTAGAGCCTTTTTTAGGATTAGTTACTTAAATTAATTAATTTAATTAGGGAGGAAACGTAGTAACATAGCATGTGAATCTTATGTCTCGGATACACTAAAGAAGTTGGTGTTTTGACGTACCATGATGCTGACCTAGAGAGTGTACCTTGGTATCGAATTCATGTGTTATTAAAACTTAGAATTTTGACAAAAACTTAGGTTTAGAATTAAATAAAATGGATAGGTAAATAACTAGTAACACTAGTAACTTAGGTTTTAAAAACTTAAGCAATGGAGCCTTTTCTAGGATTAGAACTTAAAATGAACAAGATAAAAAAATAATCATGCATTTTACTTTAGCCTTTTGAGGCGGAAGTTACATTCCTTTAAATTTGGGTGAGGTTTCCTATCTAGAAGACGTCTCGTTCAACTCAAGTTTAAAGGTGGTGTAACTTCTAAATCAAAAGGATATCCAAAATTCAAATAATGTTCATTTAACAATGAAAAATTAAATTAATATCTTTCTTCAAAATGTCAATGCCACGTAATGTTTTTCAAGGTACCAATTTTTGGGCGTTTGTAAGGGTCGTCTTTACACGTAACCGACTCCCGAACCCTACGTTTTTTTAAATGAATCTCTGATTTATTCTTATGGTGTCTGGCCTACCTAAGTGGCCAGTGGCGACTCCAAGTCAAATTTTTCAAAATTAAATTATGTTTTCCTAAAATTTGGGTTTATCGAGATTAAAATTGATAAAATTCATATTTTTGAAAATCGATCGTCGAGTCATTTTTCACCTAAAACTCACGTTTTTTTAAGAGGTTGCGACAGCCCCAAACTGAAAATAATTATAGAAGAGAAGTTGCAAAAGATGGCAATCAAGGATCTTGAACTGAGGGGAGAAATTTATTTATTGAGCACAAAAGCACCAGAGACTGTTACTCTAGAGGCACTTCAACCTGTTTTGAAGAAATATTCCAAGGTGTTTGAGGAACCAAAAGGCATGCTACCTTCCAGGGCCTTCAACCATGCAATCATACTGAAGAATGAAGCTCAACCAGTGAACCTAAGACCTTATAATTTTCACATCATCAGAAGACTAAGGTGGAGAGGCAAATTAAGGAAATGTTGGCCTCATCAATTATTCAGACAAGCACCAGTCCCTTAGCTTCCCCTTGCCTATTGGTAAAAAAGAAAGATGAAAGTTGGAGACTTTATGTGGATTATAGGCAGCTCAATTCAGTGACAGTGAAAAACAAATTTCCTATTCCAGTGGTGGAGGACCTTTTAGATGAATTGGCAAGAGCTGTGTATTTCTCAAAAATTGACCTAAGGTCAGGATATTGGCAAATAAGAATCAGGCAAGAAGATGTACAAAAGACAGCCTTTAGGACACACCAAGGACACTATGAATTTAAGGTAATGACTTTTGGCCTTACTAATGCCCTTGCTATTTTTCAATCTTTGATGAATGAACTGTTTCAGCCCTATTTTAGACACTTTTGTACTAGTGTTTTTTGATGATATTTAGGTGTATAGTCCTAATTTAGCTGAACATGAGAAGCACCTTGGGAAGCTCTTAAAAATTTTAGAGGAAAATCAGCTCTATGCATAGAGGAGCAAATATTTTTTGGCCAAAAACAGGTGGAATATTTAGGCTATTTGATATCCAGTAAGGGAGTCTCTATAGATCTAACTAAGGTAGAAGCCATGAAAAGTTGGTCCTTGCCAAAAAATCTTAAGTCTCTCAGAGGGTTCCTAGGCTTAACTAGATACTACAGAAAATTTATTAAAGGGTTCAGAGAAATTAGTAAGCCTTTGACTGATATGTTAAAAGAAGGGAATTTTTGTTTGGACTGATAAGGCTAGATTAGCCTTTGAAAGATTGAAAAAGTCCATGTGCAAGGCCGCCCCTGTTTTGGCCATACTAGATTTCAAGAAAACCTTCTGTTTAGAAACGGATGTTAGCTCAAGGGGGTGGGAACAATATTATCTCAGGATGAAAGACCCCTGACCTATTTCAGCAAGTCTTTAGGCCCAAGGCATGCCGACTTACCCATTTATGAGAAGGAATACTTAGCTATTCTATTCGCCGTTTCGAAGTGGAGGCATTACTTTGAAAGTGGCCCATTTGTGATCAAAACAGACCATGAGCCACTAAAACACCTTTTGGAGCAAAAATTGACCACAACAATTAAAAAAAAAAAGGACTCTCTAAGTTGCTAGGGTTGAATTATGTGATACAGTATAGAAAAGGAAGGAGCAATATTGTTGCTGATGCTCTCTCTAGAAAATATGAAGAGGAAGCTGAAAATCTGCAAATGACCACTGCCATTTTAGTTCCTACATGGGTTCAGGAGATTGAAAAAAATCTATGAAGGAGACAATATTGCTCAAGAATTGATAGCTATTCTGATGGTGGATCCAAAAGGAAAGGAAGAATGGACATGGGGTAAGGGAATTTTAAGGTACAAGGACAAAGTATACGTGGGAAGCACTAGACCACTTAGACAGCAACTTCTCAAAGCTATGCATGATTTCCCCCAAGGGGGACACTCAAGAATTTTAGCTACTTACAAAATATTAAAGCCCTATTTTTACTGGATAGGTATGGGATCCATGGTAAAAGAGTATGTTTCTGCTTGTGAAATTTGCCAAAGAACCAAGATTGAACATGTGGCAAAGCCATGGTTATTGCAACCCATTCCAATTCCCTCACAAGCTTGTGAGACCATAACCATGGATTTTATAGAAGGATTGCCCACTTCTATGAAATTCAATTGCATACTTGTAGTAATTGACAAGTGTACAAAATATGGGCACTTCCTAGCCCTCTCCCACCATTACACTGCCCTAGAAGTTTCTAAGGTATATTTGGACCAAGTATACAAGCTCCATGGCCAGCCTAAAGTGGTCATCTCTGACAGAGACAAGACTTTTACAAGTCTTTTTTGGAAAGAAATGATGAAACAACTAGGGACTACAACCCTTTACAGCATTATCTATCATCCAGAAACGGACGGACAGACAGAAAGGCTAAACTAGTGTCTAGAATAGTACCTACGCAGCATGTGTTTTCTAAAACCTAGTAGTTGGGCAAAGTGGCTACCTCAGGCCGAATGGTGGTATAACACCAACCACCACACAGCCCTTGGAGTTACACCCTTTGTGGCTCTCTATGGATACAAACCCCCAATGTGGAACTGGGAGCATTCTACCACTGTTAACAGTGTACAAGAAATGTTCACAGTTAGACAACAGTTGCACAAGCTTCTAAAAGAGCAATTACACAAGGCACAAAATCGTATGAAACAGAATGCTGATAAGAATAGAAGTGAAAGGGAGTTTCAGGAAGGGGATGAAGTCTACCTGAAGTTACAACCCTACAAGCAATCCTCCTTTGCCATTCGGAGCAATGTGAAGCTGACAACTCGGTTCTATGATCCCTACAGAATCAAAAGAAGAATTGGATTAGTCGTATATGAACTCGACCTGCCAGGACACTAAAAAATTCACCCTGTATTCTACGTTAGTCTACTCAAGAAAAGAATTGGACAAGGAGTAATTACCTCGTTGAATCCACCAGAGGTTGTTGATGAAGGACTTCTGAAGGTGTATCCGGCTATTGTGTTTGATAAGAGAACTGTTAAGAGAAACAACCAAACCGTTACACAATTACTCATACAGTGGTCTAATTTATGATTGGAGAATGCAACTTGGGAAGATTACTCAACACTTAAATCCCAGTTTTCGGATTTTGATCCTTGGGGACAAGGATCCGCTGAAGGTGAGGGTAATGTCATGACTGTGGGTGAAAACGAAGAAGAATTAGGGCACAAAAGAGAAATTGCAATTGGAATCAAAGAGGAAAATGGTCAGATTGCTGCTGCTCGAATTGGGGGAAAGAAAGCTGCTAAAACGACGCCGTGCTGAAGTAAATGCAAACAACACCGCTCTAGAGAGAAAAGAGGAATGACACGTGGACAACAATAAGCCAGGACAGACAGAAGGACAGTTGTTATTTTTTCTTGTTTTATTTTCATTTCTGTTACAAGTAGTTAAGCCAGCTGGAGGCTGCTAAGGAATTACAAATACACAAAATGTAAACCTTTATTTATCATCAATGAATTTACAAGCAATTTCTTCTCTAAAATCTTCTTCTCTGTTTCTTATACCCTTTATCTCTATTTCTTAATCCTTTTTATCTCACGATTGTGACATTCTTCTTATTTCCTAGTCTTTTCTATCTTCTGAGTCTCTTTTCATCAATCTTTTCTATTTCCCCAGTAGATTTACATAATGGCCCTAATTATAGAAAAAAGGTTACTATTTGGACATGTACTACATTCTCTGGAGACTGGCATAGTCTCATCCAAGATTTGCACATCAACACCAGTGGATTTTATAATCTCAAAACATTATAGAAGCACCTGTTTGATTTTGCAAAGCTCCGACCATCTTACCAATGATGACCCTAACAACAACATTGAAGCAAAGCATTCTAATACTGAAATAGTATCCAATGCTCAACAGTGCTCATTTTCAGAGTCGCTGTTAACATTCTCCATTCTCTACCATCTTCATCAGAATTTATCACAGCGAACACCATCTACTTACAAGTCTGAAACTGAGTGCTTTTAAGCTGAAGACAACTTTCCAACAACAAATCTCAGTGACAAAGGAAAAAGTGATATAAGCTTCAGTTGAAGAGCATAATCAACATAAACGACGGGCAACTTACACAAATAGGTACAATGAAACCAAATTTGTCATTCTTGTCAAAGGGTAACGCTACAAAAGCCAAACCAATCAAGTGTACAAGTAGGTGACGATTTCATCGAACTCTGCAAGTTGCAGAACCACCTGGGGAACAATTTGGATTAGGCGACCTACAAATGGCACCTGGTCAACGTTGTTGGAAAATCTATGATGCACTCGGTAATCTGGAACTCCAACCATCGCAAACGGAACAACACTACCACCTGTTAGTTTGGAGTTTAAAGACGAGGAGACTTCGTCTGCACTACCACTAGTGCATTGTAGTGGTTCCAGCGTCTCAACTACATCACTCAGTAACGGTCTTGCTTTTGAATTTTGGCTCAGACAGTAGTATGCCAAGCTGCATGCCTTCTGGGCTACCCTTGCTGAATTTTGATTCTTCAATCTTGGGTGAAGTAATTCCTTGTTCACTCTCACGTCCAAGAAGCAGAAGGCACAGTTATCAGCAACAGAGACACTAAAGGGCCTATACCTACCTATCTATATGGTGAATGAGCTAAAATTTTTATCTACTGCTGGTAGATTGCATCCAACATGCTTTCAAGCTCTACCTTTCTGTTAGGTGGCTCAGAGAAGTAATGTTATAGCAAATGCGTGTCCTTTCTCTATTTTTATCAAAGATGGGTATCAACTCATTTCCCTTATTGGCTGGACCCCTTTCTTCTGATAAATGTTAAGTATTATGATGTATCACACATTACTAAGATTTTAGTAGGTCATACCAGTCGTAACATATTCAGGTGTAGCATATCCATATGTTCCCATCACTCGAGTGGAGACGTGGGTCTCATCACCTTGTGGTCCAGCTTTCGCAAGCCCAAAATCAGAAAGTTTGACAGTATAATCCTGTATATTCAAGAGACAAACTCATGGTTGAAAAGGAATAGAGATCCATAAATAAGAATTATGATAGTATAATACCAAATGGATTTTCGCTTTTCAACTACCATGGTTAAAGAGGACAATAACTTCAACAATCTAGGGAGAAGAACATGAGCAAGATCTTGAATGAACTATTTAAGCAAATACTTACAGAGTCCAATAATATATTGGAGGTCTTAAAGTCCCTATATATCACGGGTCTTTCAGTATTGTGAAGTTTTAGATTTATATTATTTCTACATGATATTATCTTTTATTTTCACGAACATCAAGTATTAACTTTTCATTAAATCATTTAATGGAGAAAAGTAATTTCCAGACAATAACTGACCACGGAATATAGAAGGATTCCTGACAGAAAACAGAGCACAAATAATTTTATTTTTTATAAAATCTAAAATTTATTTAATTTTTATTAAAGTAATTATATCATGTACAGATAATATAAATCTTATATTTTAAAAAACATCAAGTATTACATTTTCATTAAATTACTTACTGGAGAAAAGCAATTTCCAGCCAATAACTGATCATGGAGTACAGAAGGATTCTTGACAGAAAACAGAGCACGAATGATAATATTTTTTTATAAAATCTAAATTTTATTTAATTTTTACTAAAGTAGTTATACCATGTACAGATAATGTAAATCTTTTATTTTCATAAACATCAAGTATTAAATTTTCATTAAATCACTTACTGGAGCAAAACAATTTCCAGCCAATAACTGACCATGGAGTACAAAAGGATTCCTGACAGAAAACAGAGCACAAATGATTTTATTTTTTATAAAATCTAAAATTTATTTAATTTTTACTAAAGTAATTATATTATGTACAGATAATATAAATCTTCTATTTTCACAAACATCAAGTATTAAATTTTCATTAAATCACTTATCGGAGCAAAGCAATTTCCAGCCAATAACTGACCATGGAGTATAGAAGGATTCCTGACAGAAAACAGAGCACGAATGATTTTATTTTTTATAAAATCTAAAATTTACTTAATTTTTACTAAAATAATTATATCATGTACAAATAATATAAATCTTCTATTTTCACAAACATCAAGTATTAAATTTTCATTAAATCACTTACTAGAGCAAAGCAATTTCTAGCCAATATCTGACCATGGAGTATAGAAGGATTCCTGACAGAAAACAAAGCACGAATGATTTTTTTTTTATAAAATCTAAAATTTATTTAATTTTTATTAAAGTAATTATGTCAAGTACAAATAATATAAATCTTTTATTTTCAGTAACATCAAGTATTAAATTTTCATTAAATCACTTACTGGAGCAAAACAATTTCCAGCCAATAACTGATCATGGAGTACAGAAGGATTCTTGACAGAAAACATAGCACGAATGATTTTATTTTTTATAAAATCTAAAATTTATTTAATTTTTAGTAAAGTAATTATATCATGTACAAATAATATAAATCTTTTATTTTCACAAACATCAAGTATTAAATTTTCATTAAATCACTTACTGGAGCAAAGCAATTTCCAACCAATAACTAACCATGGAGAACAGAAAGATTCCTGACAGAAAACAGAGCACGGATGATTTTATTTTTTATAAAATCTAAAGTTTATTTAATTTTTACTAAAGTAATTATATCATGTACAGATAATATAAATCTTCTATTTTCACAAACATCAAGTATTAAATTTTCACTAAATCACTTAATGGAGCAAAGCAATTTCCAGCCAATAACTGACCATGGAGTACAAAAGGATTCCTGACAGAAACAAAGCATGGATGATTTTATTTTTTATAAAATCTAAAATTTACTTAATTTTTACTAAAATAATTATATCATGTACAGATAATATAAATCTTCTATTTTCACAAACATCAAGTATTAAATTTTCATTAAATCACTTACTGGAGCAAAGCAATTTCTAGCCAATATCTGACCATGGAGTACAGAAGGATTCCTGACAGAAAACAGAGTACAGATGATTTTTTTTATAAAATCTAAAATTTATTTAATTTTTATTAAAGTAATTATGTCAAGTACAGATAATATAAATCATTTATTTTCAGTAACATCAAGTATTAAATTTTCATTAAATCTCTTACTGGAACAAAGCAATTTCCAGCCAATAACTGACCACGGAGTACAGAAGGATTCCTTATAGAAAATAGAGCACGAATAATTTTATTTTTTATAAAATCTAAAATTTATTTAATTTTTATTAAAGTAATTATATCATATACAAATAATATAAATCTTTTATTTTCACAAATATCAAGTATTAAATTTTCATTAAATCACTTACTGGAGCAAAGCAATTTCTAACCATTAACTGACCATGGAGAACAGAAGAATTCCTCACAGAAAACAGAGCACGAATGATTTTATTTTTTATAAAATCTAAAATTTATTTAATTTTTACTAAAGTACTTATATCATGTACGGATAATATAAATTTTCTGTTTTCACAATCATCAAGTATTAAATTTTCATTAAATCACTTACTGGAGCAAAGCAATTTCCAGCCAATAACTAACAACGGAGTACAGAAGGATTCCTGATAAAAAACAGAGCACGGATGATTTTATTTTTTATAAAATCTAGAATTTATTTAATTTTTACTAAAGTAATTATATCATGTACAGATAATATAAATCTTTTATTTTTACAAACATCAAGTATTAAATTTTCATTAAATCACTTAATGGAGTAAAGCAATTTCCAGCCAATAACTGACCATGGAGTCCAGAAGGATTCCTAATAGAAATAGAGCATGGATGGTTTTATTTTTTTATAAAATCTAAAATTTATTTAATTTTTACTAAAGTAGTTATATCATGTACAGATAATATAAATCTTTTGTTTTCACAAACATCAAGTATTAAATTTTCATTAAATCACTTAATGGAGCAAAGCAATTTCCAGCCAATAACTGACCATGGAGTATAGAAGGATTACATGCTTACGACGAGTGTTCGATGTTTGGTGGGCGGACGACTTTGGCGGTTGTTGGGCCACTGCTTTTGGCGGGCTCACCATCGGCTTTTTGGCAAAACGATGTGGTTTGACTTGGATAGGAGTTGGGTCTCGTAACTGCTCCTCCTCTAAATCCAAGTTGATTGGGGATGAAGCGGCTATCTTTCTCTTCTGCCCTCCTTGTGTTGTTTTGGGAGAAATATTCTACTTTATGGTTTGCATGAAGGATTTCATGTCATTTGCTGAGTTGCTCCAATCTAGTGAACTATAATCTACTGGTGGGATAACTTTTTGAACAAATTCTGTCTTCTTTGCTGTAGCTGCTAAGGTGGTAAAGAATGATTCTGTTGCGGCAACCTCAATAGTAGCGACAGGAGATATGGGTATTATGGCGGAGGTAGTATTTGTTTTGAAAGGAGCAGACAGATATCGTTGTAGGGTTGAGATGTCAACGTTGAATTCTAGGAAGATCGTTTCGCATGTTGAGAGTTCATTTATGATTGTTGCTATTACGATATTGTTGAATTCCTTGACATAATTCATGTTGGTGGCTTCTTCTTCTGCGCCTGCTGGTTGTGCAACGTCGGTGGATGCTGTAGCGGGAGGGATGAATGCTTGTGGGATAGCTTCCTCTACCTGTATTCTTTTGATGTACACATTCCTAGTCTACCCCTTTCGCTCCGGTGTGTATGTATCGAATGGCATCATTGGTACACTTTCTAGCCTAGCTAAGGCAGTTATTAAGCATGGAAAAATGAGTATACCTTTGTCTTATGTGGCACACTCAAAGATTTGTTCACTGATGATGCGACCTACGTCTATCCTTCGATTATGGATAATTGAATGAATTAGTGCTAGTCGTGGTTGATCTATTGTCTGGTTATGAGATGTTGGCAGTAGATTTCTTTTTACAAACGTGTTCCACAATTTGGCTTCCAATTGTAAGTCTTTGCGGCTAATAGAACCACGATGCTTCCCTGTATTCCATTCAGTTCCAAGCATGCAATGTTCCTCTTTCATTCTTTCATAGTCTTCGGTCGTTAGGGCAGGAACGCAGCATGTTCATCAGTTTCGATGTCAAGGCCAAAATAAGCATTGATAACAACGTCTGCTATAGGTATTGCTCTTCCCCTGAGGTAGGTGTATGGATTTTTCGCCACTAGCCTGTGTGCGTAGAATTCCCGTATCCATTCAATGTTTGCTGCTGGAGGTTGTTTTGCAAACATTTGCCATCTTTGAAAGGTGATCTTAGATAGAATGAATTTGTCTAACCCGAGATCATCATCACCTATGTAGTAAAAGCCTTGTTCCTCCCATATCTATTGATTTTAGAAAAGATGATGGTATTCGTGCTCGACTTCTGGTGTGGAGAATCTTTTAAATCTTACTACTTCGGCCATGTTTTGTGGTTGATTTGCCATCGGGGTTTTGGGGTTGTAGAGTAGAGGATGAAGAAAGATGTTTAAGATTGAAGATAGATTGAAGGATGAGAGATGATTACCCCTTGCCCTTTGTATTTAAAGGAGTGAAATGACGTGACGATTGAGGGAGCGAGCATAATTAATGCCTGCTAGCGTGCATACGTTGCTTCTACAGTTGGTGTCCGTTGTCAGTGGAAACGACATAATTTTTTTAATGTGCGGTAAATTTTTCCGCTGTGAGTTTGGGCCACATTTTAGGCTTCGTTATCTTTATTTCACTTCCTTATTAGACCTAAAAACTGAATAATAAAAGATGTGAAAAGTTAAAATTTAAAACTAAATTGTGAGAGTTAAAATTTAAATCTTAAAACTAAAGATAATATTCTAATTCTCAAAACATAAAAACTAAATTAGTGACTAAGAGATAGAAAATTTAGGATACTGCAGAGGTGCAATAAATTGCATCTTCAACAGCAACCATCTTTCCCTTTTTGTTTGGAGGAGAAGCTGATGTTCCAGTACTGTCTCCTCATGTAGTGGTTTCTTTCGAATGTATTGTTGTTCAAGGGGCGTGCTGCCTCGGTAGAGGTTTCCTTGACAGATTTTGTTCAGGCAATCTGCTTTTTGATTGAAGTTGAACTCAATTTTAACTTTAATTTTTTTGCATTCATCTGGTTCATCCTGATGCCTTAGATTTTTAAATACATTGATCTTCACTTATTGATCATTGACCCTTTTGATCAATTCTCCTTTCTCATAGTCGATCAATGTTCTTCCTGTGGCTAGGAATGTCCTTCCTAATATGATCGGAGTGTGCTCATCTGCTTCACAATCAAGAATTAAGAAGTCAGTAGGAAAAATAAATTTATCCACCCTTACCAAAAGATCTTCAATTTTTCCTTCTGGTTGTACGTAAGAGCGGTTTGTCAGCTGCAGCATAACTGTTGTTGGTTTTGCTTTTCCAATGCCTAACTTTTGAATTACTGACTTAGGCATGAGATTTATGCTGACGTCTAAGTCGCATAGTGCTTTACCCACGTATTGATCTCCAATAGAACATGGTATGGTGAAACTACCAAGATCTTTTCTTTTGGTGGTGGCCTTGTTATGTAGCATTGCCACACATCCTTCTGGTGCGACAATTGTTTCAAATTCCCTAATTTTTGTCCTTTTGGATATAATATCCTTAAGGAATTTGGCGTAGTTGGGCATTTGCTTAATTGCCTCCACTAAAGGTATATTTATATGTACATGTTTAAGTATATCTAGGAATTTCTTAAACTGATACTCCTACTTTTGTTGTTTTAACCTTTGTGGAAAATGTGGTGGTGGATGCAGATCTTCGATCTTTTCATCGCACTAAAATCTTATCCGTGATGCGGCTATGACATCATTTGCTACGATAGTATTTTCGGCAGTATCTGCTGGTTCTTTTGCCTTAGATGTTTCATTAGTAGCTTCTTTAAGAACTACTGTTTCAGGGGTCTTACCTACTGTTTGAGCAGGTATTTCAGGGTCCTTCAGTTTTAATCCACTTCTGGTTGATATGGCTTTACATTGTTCATGAAGATCAATTATAGTGACTTCAGTATCACTCGGGAGACCTCATATGGGTCTGCTTTTCATCTGTTATGCCATTTGTCCTACTATGGTTTCCAGCGCCTTGAGAGCAACTTCGTTATTCTGGATTCTCATTTCTTTTCTGTTCATGAAAGTGTCAGCTCTTTGGATGAACTTGTTTGTATTTGCAATGTATGCACCGGTCTGGGACATGAATGTTTGCAGTGTATTCTCCAAAGTTTGGACGTCTATTGTTTGTTGCGGAGGCGGTGCCTGCTGTGGCATCTGTTGCTGAGCAAATCTATTATTTTGTTGGAATACGTAGCTTGCATTGGTTAATGTTACGTGTTAAGTGCATTATTAGGATTGCTCCATGAGAAATTAGGGTGCTTCCTCCATGATGGGTTATAGTTGTTGGACAAATTGTTTCTATTAAAATTTCCAACATAGAAGAAAGATTCTGGATTGTGTGGGCATGCGTTCGAGTCATGATTGTCACCACATGTTTTGCAGAGAATGGTGATTGTTTTTACTTCTTGAACGTGACTTGGCTTTTGCAGATCCTTCACCATTTTTGTCAAGGCGGACAGTTGGGCTAGAATAGAATTCGAAGAATCTGAATTTGTCATGCCTCGTCTATTTATGCCTCTTTTGGTGGTTGGGTGTTGATAGTCGTTCTTCGCTAATCTATCCAGAATTTTTATACTCTCATGGGGTTGGTGGTCAAAGAGGGTTCCATTGGCGGAAGCATCAAGCATCATCCTCGTAGGGGTGTTAACTGCATTTTAGAAGATGGATACATAGGTCCACTCAAGCAGACCAAGCATGAGGCATTTCCTGTATAGTTCTCTGTATCTTTCACAAGTCTCATATATTGATTCCTCTTCATCTTGCCTAAAGGATGTTATGTCATTTTTGAGTTTGTTAGTGATATTGGTACAACTGAATCTGGTAATGAAGCTTCAGCATAGTTTTGTTCATGAGTTCAACGATCCTGGCTGAAAGTTGTTTAACCACACTTTTGCCCTATCCCTTAGTGAATAGGGAAATAATTTCATCTTAAGGATGTCGGCTGAGACTCCCGACAGCTTAAACGAGTTACAAATTTCAAAAAAGGACTTAAGATGCTGCCAAACATCTTCATTGGCCGAACCCCCAAACTGGCCTAGGGTGTTGATCATGTTGAACATGATCGGTTTTAGTTCAAAGTGGTCTGCCTCTATATTAGGCATCACAACAGCAGGAGTTAACCCATCTAAATATTCCTCTAAGTAGTCTCGAACAGTTCGAGCGCGTTCCTATCTTGGAATATTTACTGGATCAACTACTGTGAAAGCACCACGATTGTCTATCGCGGCGATGTTCATACCCGCGTTGTTTTGTTGGCCAGGGTCTATATTCATTCTTTGGCGTGCCCTTCGTTTAAGATCTCGTGCTGTTTTTTTCAATTTCTGGGTCGTAAGGGTATTGATCAATGGTAGGGTTGGACCTGGTCATGCACAAAACAACCCAAGGAAGTTAAAGTAAAACTAAAACTAAATAATAAACTAAAATAAAAAAAAATTGCAGAAATAATTGGTTATAAAATTGAGCGCCAGTCCCCGGCAACGACATCAAATCTGATGGAGGCTATGGAGTCCTTGTTAAATTTCACCTTTTTCAGATTGTAATATTTAAGATATTGATCCCACAAAGACTGAGTCGATTCCACTACTTCTTATAACCGCACTTAAGAAAACTAAAAGCACAAGTAATTGGATTGGATTAATTGCATTAACTAAACTATACTAAATTATAGAAAGATAATAATGAGAAGAACGATGTTAGATTGAATGCTTTTAGAGGAGAATCCAGTTATATTGCTAATCCACTTATTAATGCAATGGGTTGAACTGCCGCCTCGCAGATCGCACAAAAGGTCACCACAGTTGCCTAGGCGGGGTTATGCCTTGTCGATAATTTAACTTTTCATAGTTCGACAGAGCATTCTTATATGTTTCTTCCTTATCCCTAAGCGAAGAGAACTGTTGAAATCCCCGTGTCTTGATGATACCTCCCGGTGTTAATCAAGGGTAGATAACAATCTCACATGCGTCTTGTTAGTCGCTGAAATCCTAACCGGATTAGTCAATGCCTTTGAGCAAAGACCGTATTCTCTCGTTTCATGAGCCTAACTCTCTTGATATCAGACAAATGGATATTTCTTCACATACTTATCATCTTGAGCTCATTTGCAAAGAAAGTTAAGTACCAAGAAAGAATAAACTATGAAATAAGTTTTGCATTAATAAATATCAATAACAATGTAACCTTCATCTCCATTTACTCCACAACAATCTAAACCTCCAAAGGAGTTTAGAACATATTATGGTCGGCGGCTAAGGATATGTTATGTATGAAAACCCGACTTCTCTTCCCCAAACCTAAACCTAATAAGTGCCTTATATAGGCTAAGTCCTAAGTTGATCTTTCTATACAAGGAAAGAGTTGTAAATAGAAAAGAAATCTAATTCCTAATTAAATTATATTAATTAAATCTTATTTCCTAAAATATCTTTTCCCGCGGTTTGGCTTGGGCTCAACCTCCTAACTAAGTTGTCTTTTTTTTTACTCTTTGTCTTTCGGTACCTTTTCCTCTTCCTGTTGAGCATCACTTGTCGTCTTTTTATGCTGTTGTGGCAGTCTTCAGAATGCTGCCATGGCGGATGCTTCTTCTACAATTCAGCATCTATTTTTTTCTTTGGCTCGTTATGTGATCTAGTTTCCTGTCTAAGAAAGGAAACTATCAAACATATTTGTTTTATGCTAATTATTGGGTAAATTTATAAAAGTAATATTCAGATGCTGAGATATGAAAAATAATCAGAAATATCTATTATTGCATTTAATTCTGTCTTTATTGGCAATAAATGAGTGAAGAAATGATGTAAAATTGAGGACTTTTAGGCATTCATCACCTTTTTTTAATTAATTATTTGCAGTATCCTGGACTAGAAGCGATACAAAATTGCATTAGATATTCCAAATTCCCTATGGATCGATCCTCTTTACTATATTATCTTTACTTATTTAATTTAAAAAGGAATATTTTATTTTGACGAGTAAAGTGACACTTGTAAAAAATGGTGTCGTTGCCGGGGAATTTTCGGCAAATTACTGATTAATTTTTGTTTTTATGACCAAGAGCAATCCGGGAAATCTTGTTGAACTTGACCTGAAAATTGAAGCAAGAGCTCGTAAAATTCACGGCCAAACACTTCGAAAGAAGAAACAACAACAAGAGCAATACAAATAATCAAATTCGGAATCCAATTCTGAATCATTATCTCAAACTCAATCTTACGGAGAGTCAAATCCAGATGCCTATCTGACTTCATCAAACTCAAATCTTGAACCAAGACTGATGGCCAACCAAACGATTAGAGAATTAAATGCAGCCCCTGAGATACAACAACCACTTTGCATTACCTTTCCTAATGGAGAAACCCCATTTCAACTTAAGACGAGATTGATCCACCTCCTTCCCACCTATAACAGTTTGCCTAGTGAAAGCCCACATAAACATCTGGCAGAATTTCATATGGTGTGCAGCAACATGAAACCTCAAGGAGTTTCTGAGGATCAAATCAAACTGAGGGCATTTCCTTTTTCTTTAGCCGGAACGACTAAGGAATGGTTATTTTATTTATTGCCTAATTTAATTACTACCTGGGCTGATCTATCACGTGTTTTCCTTGACAGGTTTTCCCAGTGGAAAAAGCAAGTGAACTAAGGCGAAGCATTTTGGGAATTCATAAAAAAGAATGCGAAACTCTTTATAACTACTAGAGAGGTTTAAAAAATTATTCTCTAGTTGTCCGCAACATGGTCTTTCTGAGCAAACACTCCTTCAATACCTCTATGAAGGAATGCTTCCAGTTGACAAAAAGATGGTAGATGCCGTTAGTGGCGGAGCTCTCATTAACATGACACCCACGGCAGTAAGAACGTTGATTTCTACTATGGCGACAAACTCACAACAATTTGGCTCGAGTGAACCTAGCCGATGGGTTTACGAGGTAAGTGCTGTTTCAATTGAAAATAAACTCGACAAATGAACTAACATAGTTAATTCGCTTGTTTCAAGAAAAATTGGAATAGTAAAAACGTGTGGAGTTTTCATAATGACAGATCATCCGACAGATTGTTGTCCATTGCTACAAGATGTATCTGAAGCACATGTTAATGCCGTAGGAAATTTTTCGGGACCCCTTCAAAGAGCGTACAATTCGTATAGTAATGCTTTCAATCCAGGATGGAGGGAACACCCAAACCTAAGATACAGAAACAATCAAAGTTATCAAGCGAGGCCACCTTCTTTCTAAGCTCAAGTCCCACAGAAATCTTCCCTTGAGTCAATTGTTGAAAAGTTAGCCACATCACAGGAGAAGTTTCAATCTCAAACCCAATGAAAAATTCAAGAACTTGGAAAGAAATTAACACAATTAGCTCAGACAGTTGGCCGCCTACAATTGCAAGATCGGTTACCTTCGTAAACCGAATCCAATCCTAGAGAAAATGTGAGTTCAATTACTCTGCGAAGTGGCACCATCATCTCACTTGATCAACCAAACAAATCCGTTAAAGAGTCTGACAAACAAAAAGAGGATGCACCACCAAAGAAGTTGGAAAAAGAATCTTCACCCTCATATAATTCTGGTAAAGTTGTTTCTCCCTCTTCTTTTCCTACGACTTACGAAACTTTGCCTCCTTTTCCTTCTAGGCTTATGAAGCATGACAAGAAAGCATAAGAGAAGGAAATTCTTGATATCTTTAGAAAGATGAAGATAAATATCCCTCTTCTTGATGCAATTCGAAAAATACCAAAGTATGCAAAATTTTTCAAAGACCTTTGCACAAACCGACAATGTTTAACTGGCCATGAAAAGGTAAATCTTGGCAAAAATATTTCGGCAATTTTTCAAAAAAGGCTTCCACCCAAGTATAAAGATCAAGGTATGTTTGCCATACCGTGCAAAATTGACAATGTTGGAATCAAGCGTGCAATGTGCGACTTAGGCGCATCAATCAATGTAATGCCTCTATCCGTCTACAATAAAATTTCCAATGAGACTTTGAAAGAGACAAGGGTTACAATTCAACTCGTCGATCGATCAATCATCTACCCGAAGGAGTTCTAGAAAATGTTTTGGTAAAGGTAAACGATTTAATATTTCCTGCTGATTTTTATGTAATTGACATGGAAAATAATCGTAGTAATATCGGATTTAAAATACTTCTTGGACGATCCTTCCTAAGTACGACGCAAACAAAAATTGATGTCTGAAGTGACATCTTAACTATGGAATTCGACGAGGAAGTTGTTAAATTCGATGTATACAAAGTAATGAAATACCCAAATAATGTGGCGAGTTTGAATTTTGTAGACATTATTGATCCTTTGGCTAATGAATTTTTAGAATCTAATTTATTTCTTGATGTTTGCAGGGAAATGGAAATAGAGGAGTTACATGATAAGAAGCCTAAAGAGATTTTTCCTTTAATTTTTCTCCATCTAATTTTTGTTTAACACCCTCAAAAACTAAAATTCTTTCATCAATATTGCAAGTGCCGAAACTCGAATTGAAACAGTTGTCGTCACACCTTAAATATGCCTTTCTAGGAGAAAAATATGCCTTGCCGATCATTATTTAAAGCGAACTATCAACGATGGAGGAAAAAGAATTGGTTGTTTTACGCATGTATAGGGAAGCAATCGGTTGGACCATTACTGATATTAAAGGTTTAAATCTATCCACATGCATGCACAAAATTAAGACAGAGGAAGGCGCAAAACCAACTAGGGAAGGAAAAAGACGGTTCAACCCGCCAATGATGGAGGTTGTAAAAGAAGAAATCCAAAAGCTCTTTGACGTCGACATTATTTACCCAATATCTGATAGTAATTGGGTAAGTCCAGTTCATGTTGTCCCAAAGAAGACCAGAGTGACATTAGTTCAGAATACTGAAGGCGAAATGGTACCGACAAGATTACAGAATGGATGGAGAGTTTGTAAAAGATCATTTCCCATTACCTTTTATTGACTAGAAGATAGAATGATTAGCTAGAAAGTCTCACTATTATTGCCTTGATGGATTTTCAGGATTTTTGTAGATTCTGGTGGCACCCGAAGACCAAGAAAAGACGACTTTTACTTGCCCTTTCGAAACATTGGCTTACCAAAGAAACCCTTTCAGATTGTGCAACGCTCCTGCAACATTTCAAAGGTGCATGATAAGTATTTTCTCCTACCACATCGAAAAAGGTATCGAAGTGTTTATGGATGATTTCACCGTGTACGGTAACTCCTTTAATGAATGACTTTCCAACCTTTCTTATGTTCTAAAATGATGTATTGAGTTTAAATTAGTTCTTAATTATGAGAAATGTCATTTTATGGTAAGTAATGGTTTGGTTCTTGGGCATATCGTTTCATTTAAAGGAATAGTCGTTGATAAGGCAAAAACTGGCATAATTCGTTCACTTCCATACCCCACTTCGATGAGGGAGATTAGATCGTTTCTTGGACATGCAGGTTTCTATAGGCGATTCATAAAGGACTTTTCCAAAGTTGCACAACCATTGTGTAGGCTCCTACAAAAAGATGTTTTTGATTTCGATCAAGATTGTAAAAATTCTTTCGACACATTAAAAAAAAGCTAATTTCTGCACCAATTGTGCAACCACCAGATTGGAGTCTACCTTTCGAAATAATGTGCGATGCTTCAGATTTAAGCGTTGGAGCTATTCTCGGCCAAAGAAATGGGAAATAACCTCACGTCATCGCTTATGCATCAAAAATGCTTGACCCGGCTCAGCGCAATTATTCCACCATAGAAAAAGAATTGTTTGTTGTTATTTTTGCATTAGAGAAATTTCGTTCTTATTTACTTAGAACTAAAATTCATGTTTTTTCTAATCATGTAGCCTTAAAGCACTTGATGAAGAGGAAAAAGGCGAAACCAAGGTTGATTTGCTGGATCCTATTGCTCCAGGAATTTAATCTCGAAACTAAAGACAAAAAGGGATGCAAAAACTTGGTTGCTGACCATTTAAGTCGATTACCGATCGCTACAATCGAACCACCTATTCGTGAGCAATTTCCCGACGAAAGCTTAATGGTAGCACAGGTCTTCCATCCTTGGTTTACCGATATAGCGAATTTCTTAGCCACAAGTAAACTGTCGACTGATTTACCAAAATCCGCAATTAAGAAAATTAAAAGGGAATCTCACTATGATATCTGGGATGATCCTTACTTATGGAAGCACTGTTCGGATTTAATTATTAGATGTTATGTCAGTGAAAGCGAGGTAAAATCGATACTTACATTTTGTCATTATTATTTATGTGGAGGTCACTTTGGACCTAAGCGAATTACTCATAAAATTTGTGAATGTGGGTTCTTTTGGCATAGTTTATTTCGTGACACTTATGTTTTCTGTAAAGCATGTGACAGATGCCAACAAGTAGGAAATTTAAGCCGGAAAAGTAAATTGTCGCTCAACCCAATTCACATTTGTGAAATATTTAACGTTTGGGGATTAAACTACATGGGACCATATACTTCTTCTTTTGGAAATTTATATATTATCCTTGCAGTCGACTATGTCTCTAAGTGGGTAGAGGCAAAAGCTACCCGAAACAATGATGCTAAGACACCGACTAATTTTCTCTGTGATACTATTTTTTTTCAGGTTTGACACTCCAAGGGCGATTATATGCGATAGGGGAACATATTTCGTCAATCGAGTCATGGAAGCATTAATGAAAAAATATGGTGCGACTCAACGAATATCTATCGCCTACCATCCACAAACAAATGGGAAAGCGGAGGTGTCGAATCGAGAGATTAAAAGAATCCTTAAAAAAATAGTTAAACCAAATCGGAAAGATTGGTGTTTGAAGTTAGTCGATGCTTTGTGGGTATATTACAAGGCATATAAAGGACCTATAGGAATGTCGCCATACCGACTTGTATTTGGTAAACCATTCCACTTATAGGTTGAGTTGGAACACAAGAAGTATTGGGCAGTAAAAGAATGTAATATGGAGATGGATGCAACCGGTGAAGCACGAAAATTGAATATCCAAGATCTTGAGAAAATTCGTAAAAATGCATATGATAGCGCACAATTTTTTAAAGAAAAAAAAAGCGTTTCATGATCAAAGAGTTTCGTTTAAGTCTTTTTCAGTTGGGCAAAAAGTATTATTGTTTAATTCGAAATTGATTTTTTTTGCAGGAAAGCTTAAGTTGAAATGGCTTGAACCATTAACGGTTACCAACGTTTTTCCTCATGGAGCCATAAAAGTTGAAGATAATTCGGGTGCTCGCTTCAAAGTAGGTCAAAGACTGAAACCTTTCTACGAAAATGCTCGATCGGTTTAATTGAAATGCTAAATTTGGAAGAAGCAAAATTCTAAAGAATGGTCGTCGAGCTTAAACGACGTTAAACAAAGCACTTTTGGGAGGCAATCTATTTAATTATTTATTTATTTCCATTATTTAATTTTTCCCTTTTATTTATTTATTTCTTTTAAAATAAATTTCACGATTTTATTTGCTTCTGAACTTATCAGATTCGTAAGAGTCATCCAACAGAGAACTAAAACAACTGCATCACATTATATGGTGGTGGAGTATTTTATTAATGGTGCACGTTAGCAAAGCCCAAAACAAGTAAGGAGCACGGTAGCAAAACCCATGGCAAAACAGTTTGACCAATATCTTACTTTTCAAATTCAAAACCCACTTATCCCTTATCACTTTCATATTATTTTAGTCTTCCCTTATTTTATAAACAATCTATTTCCTTCTACTTTTTCCCTCCCAATCCTCAGCCGTCAATCTATTGCCTCCACTCCACCATGGTTAGAACGCGTAACAAGCAAAACCAAGGGCCACTTGTTCCTACGGTTGTGCTTAATGGATGTCGCCATTTTGCTGCTCCAGTGGCATTCGTGAAGGTTCCTAGTGACTCCGAACCAGCCCCACCACCACCCCTTCAAGTGGTAGACGTCAGCAACCAGTCCGATCACTACCACACGTGGATCCAGCCCCGCAACAACCTCCTTCACGGGGTAGCCATCGACATTCAGTAAGGTTGCCTCCAGACGAAGATCTTAGGCAACAACCACCTTCATCTCCTGTCAGCCGAAATCCACAGCACTGATACGCTACTGGACTGAGTCGCGGGCATTATCGAACGCCTTCTCCATCCTTGCATTCCATGCCTACGGTGATGTCTTCATCTTCTTCCCAGTTTCACCCACACACATCTCGACCAAGGCAAGCGACAACACCTTCTTCTTCCACGATGCAATCTGTTGAGGAAGACTATAATCCCGAGGTAAGTTCTTCTCATGTTTCTGTTCAACCGTTACTAATGTACCATTCGTCTTTTGGTTTTACAGAGGACTTTACGGAGAATTACTTCCCGGAACAACCACCCAGAGAACCATCGCCTCAATATCATTCGCCACAACAATCATCTCCGTTTCATACATCAAGCTCGACTTCTTTTCTGACACCACCAGGCAGTCCATCATTCGCACCTGTGAACCCTGAACAAAATAGACATGGTCGTTCATATGTTGTCCCGAATGAGGAAAACTTGATAGGTTTTCTTCATTTCGACAATGAACAACTTATACGTTTTCAAGATATCCGTCATCGCCCATTCAGAGTCTGTAAGTTTATTCCTCAAAGCACTCTTGAAAATTTACGCATTGAAGATACTGTAAATGCTTATTTTGATGCAATTGGTTGGACAAAATTTTCTCAGATTAAGAACGACACCTTTTATGAAGTTGTTTTTGAGTTCTATTCTACTTTCACATTTTCATATTCTCGGTTTATCATTGTCGAATCTCCTGATATTGTTTCATGTAGATTATGCGAACAACACTTTCACATGTCTATTTCGCAATTTAATCTTTCCATGGGATTCGTGACAGACATCACGAGTCTAGAATATTTAACTACTTTGATTGAGATTCCTCAGGATTTTGATGTGAATGTAATATTCTCCATGCTCACTGTACATGATCCGGCATTGCGCTACATACATCGATTTTTGGCCTATAACTATTCTGGCCGAATTGATTCTTCCGACATTTTGAGTAAGACTGAGTTATTTTTCCTTTGGTGCATGTTCACTGGTAAGAAAGTAAACTTAGGTTTTTGGTTTGCACGACAATTTGAGATCGTTATACGATCTAATCGTCCTTTAATTCTTGGTCCTTACATTACTAATTTAGTCGTTCGTATAGCTAATTTTGATATCATTGATTACACTTATGCATTTTCTATGGATGGCTTAGATGAGCGTTGCTTTGAAACAATGGGTTTACTAGGTGGTACCCCCGTTGCACCACACTTTAATTTCGAGATTAAAGTCACGGAACCCTCCACATTCTCCACCTCGTCTGCAGCCGACTGAGCAAGAGCAAATGCATGATGTCACGGAACGTCTTCATTCTATTGAAGAAAACATCAGTGAGATCTTATCTTACCTACGACCTAGTCTTGGTCGTGGCCGCGAACGCCAGTGATCATGGGGAGTATTCTTTACCCTTCTTCTTTTATGCTTTAATTTCCATTTTGTATTGGAACAATACAATTGAGTGAGTGGGGGGGGGGGGTAAAGATTGAATCAAATTCCATCTTACTTGTTTTATCATTTGCTTGATTGAATGCTTTGATTGAATTGGTCGAATGCCTAGTTAAATTTCTTTCCTTTTCAACAAATATCTTGATCATGGTATGATTATCTAAGCTCTTTTAATTATTTTGGATTTAGAACATTCTTGATAGTTGGATTGCATGAGTAGAAATTTAATTTGACTTATTTGTAACATGTGTAACACCCGTTAAAAATAATATTAATATTCGTATATAAGATTCCTATCCCCATCAAATCTAAATTTTTTCCTTATTCAAACCAAAAGAGAACTCTTCATCTCCCTCTACTCGACCCCAACTCTGTTCTCCTCCTTTGGCCGTCCGTAGGCGTCACCGCCACCACCATCTGAACCGGCGTGACCTCCCGATCAAAACACCTCCCCTCACTCGCCGATAGACCTCTTCGACTGTCGGGAATCGAACCAAATAGGTTTGTCAGATCTAGGGTTTAAAACCTTTTTTGTTTTTGTCGAATCCGACCTCCAATCGATGTCGCTCAGGCGCGTCGTCAGCTTTTCCATGCTCCCCGTCTGAGGCCGAAAAGAATGCCTCTATTTCCGTATTCAATCGTCGCCGGTAAAGGACTTGCCGGTGATCGTCACAGTTTTGGGAAGTTCGGTAAGAATCCTTACTGTTGAAGCTATTTTCTGGGTTTTTGGTGATTGAAATCTGGATTTTTGTTATGTTTAAGCCGTTTTCTGACTATAGAATGGTGTTTCCTGCAAATTAGGGTCGTGCGTGGTCTGTACGCACCGCCGAGGCGATTTCTTGCCGCCCTGGACAGTGGCCTAAAGCCGACCGGTCCAAACCGGCCCAAACCCGGTCCAACCCGGTCTAACCCGAGCCAAACCAAACCGACCTAACTCGGACTGAATGGTCAACTTTTGATCAACCTGACTTAACTCGTTGACCGATCCGATCCGACCCGTTGACCGATCTGACCTGACTCGTTGACTGACCCATTGACTTTGACCAGTGATGTCAGCATGACGTCAATGTTGACTGCTGATGTCAGCATGACATCAGCGTTGACTTTGCTTTCGTCTTTGTTGACTTTGACAAAAAGTCAAAATTTTCAAAACCCCCTATTTTATGTTTTTCGATGTCCTGAGTCCATCCGTGAAGTCCATTTTTTGAAATTTGATCCCGAAAGCCTTTGTTTTAGACTTTAAAGATTCAAATTAGACCTTTTCTTCTGAGTTAAGTTAAGTTCAGAGTTCTAATTAAGGTCTTAGATCGATACTTGTTTAAATTGTAGGATCTTACAATTCTTTCGATCGAGTACCGACCCAGCCCGACTCCTCCCGTTTTGACCAATCTCGAGATCCAAACGTAACCCGTATGTATTTTAAACTTCAGTGAATAAATCTAATTTCTAGATTCTCGTATTGATATAAATTCTATCTTGTGTCCTTAGGGTCCACTACTGCTGCAGAGCGAGGCTCGAACGCCCAGTAGGTCACCTGTCTGTGTCTGTCCACTTCGAGGTGTGTTCCTTGTGTGTTATATGATTGTGTACTACTTTTTCCCCGTTTTGAACAAACTTACCATGTGCACATGACTGTTTTTCAGGATTTACATATAAACTTATTTTGAACCGTAAGCATGGTTATATTATGTTTTTACTGTATGCCTGATATATCCTATATGATATTTTATGATTTGGTATGAGCATGGTATTTGATTATTTTCTGGTACAACTATCATTAATTCTATCATTATTGCATGCCTGCTACTTTAGGATTGGGATGATGTGTAGTGTTTGAGACTCGGTTCAGCCTTGATCCAGCTGATAATTCCGCCTATTTACGGTTTCTAGCCTCGGTTAGGGTAATTTTGCCTATTATAGGTTCCCATGCTACAATCAGGGTAATTCTACCTGTATCCTAAGGTGATTCCTTAGGCCGGTACCTTTGCCCTATCGAGTTTAGGTTAATGCCTTTATCAGATACAGTTCTGGGGAACTATATCCAAGAGTTTGGTTGGAGGGTAGCATAATAATTATACATGAACTGTTTTTCTGGTATTACTGTTTATATGTTTAACCTGTAATTTTTATATGCACTGTTGGGTTCCGTAGCTCATACCCGTTTTCTTCCCCTTTCAGATAGCCGTAGATAGGCATCCCGGTTTTGGTACTTGGAGGATCTACTGTTTTTTTTGTTATACTTTGAAGTAATGTTTTAAATTTCCAGTTTGCGTTTAGGGTGACATGTGCTATCTTATTAATGATGTTTCTAATACACGTTATATTTTACATCGGATTTGTGGATTATTTTGCGAGTAACTATGTTTTCAGGACACCTCATTTTGATGACACTTTTACTTGTTTTAAGAGATTCTCAAATTTATCTTTTGTTCGTACTGGTTATTTTGATTTACTTGAAACTTGACTTATAAAATAAAAAAAAGAGAAAAAGAAAAAAAATCAATGTAACCACTCTAGGTCAGGCTTTCCGCATAGGCCGATCTAAGGGTTACAACATGCCTTGATTTTGTCTATTAAACTTTCGCCTAACTTGATTAATGAAACACACTTCGGTATGGTATTGAGCTTTGAGCATGTTTTCTCTATTTTTATGCTCGTTTTTCTTGCTTGAGTGTGTCGAATTAGATATTGTAAATCTAGAACTTGTGGCATAAATACATTTTGAGACTACACATGAAATATGATGTTTTGATATGATTTGGGCAGAGGATTTACCCCATTTTCACACAAGAAAAAGCATACCCTTTTGATTTCCCATTATTTCACCTCAATTTTAAGCCTTTAAGCTTTTTTTTTGCATCATTCCCTCTTCTTACCCTTTGTCAAGATAAAGAATTGAAGCGTTTGAGCATTTTTGTTCCACAAAAAAAGAAAAAAGAAGAAAATGAAAATGAAAAAAGAAGAAAGAAAAGAAAGAAATAGGACAAAGAAGAAAAAAGAAAAAACGAAAGAGAAAAAAGAAAAAAAAGAGAAATATTTTATTTTGACGAGTAAAACGACGCTTATCACAAATCTGTTAAAAAACCAGCAAAAACATCTAGTAGCCACTCTGAAAATAAAGATAAAATGGCCTAATAAGCACTAACAGATACATTTTTCTTTCAAAGTTCATCAAAATAAACTACTAATTAATAAAATCACTTAAATTTTAATCAAACCGTACAAGCACTGTAAGCATAAAACGAGCAAAACGTAGCGGAAAGGATGAAAATAAATATCTCCAGCCATTATCGAAACCTTACGCCAAATTGAGATGTGATTGCTCCACCGTTTAGCACCTCGAACCATCGTGGTAACACCTTGGACCATCGTGAAAAATATAGAACTCAGTTATAAAAAGAACTAAAATACACTAAGATCTTCTAAGCACTCAAAATACTCACTAGAAGGACTATGCAAATCTTTTTTTATGCTTAGGGATCTTAGGCTAAATTGGTATTTATAGGGTTTATCCATCAAGAACCAACATCCATTACCGGTTACCATAACCCACAACCCCACGTTCACCATAATTATCAAAGTGGAAATATGGCATCATGTAAAATGAAATTAACATGTACTGCCAACTTTAGTTGTTAACCACTCATGCAGCGGAACGTGGGAATGGCCACAAATCACAATTAAACGTGGTTTACTAACAAGCACCGGTTATTATCTATCAACATACTGTCTTGAAAGAGCAAAAGCAAGTTTGATGCATGTGTCTATTGTCTGTTAAATCATAAATTTACTCATCAACAACAAGATGAAAGACAAGAAAACTTGACACATAGTACACATGACATATATTACAGTTCATGCTCATATATAAGTTCAATTCAAAAGACAAAAAACAATAAACCAGAAAAAATCACCTAAGTCTAGTGGTGTGCATTCGGTTCGATTAATTCGGCTAATCGACCGAATCAAAATTATTTCGGTTAATTCGGTCAATTAATTTTTGGTAAATTCGGTTAACGGTTAATTTTTTTTGATAATTCGGTTATCTGTTAATTTGGTTTGAAATCGGTTAATTAACCGAATTAACCGAAATTATATATATTAAATATTATATATCTTATATATATATATTTATTTTTAGTCATTTAACTTTTAAAATATTATAAAATGGTCATTAAATTTTGTATTAAATTAGTATAAAATAAAAGTTTAGTGACTAAAAAAATATTTTAGCTTAATTTAGTGACCTATTATGTAATTTAACCAAATTTATAGTAAATTTCAGTTAATTCGGTTAGTAACCAAAATAATTTCGGTTCGGTTAATTCGGTTAAAGAAAATTCGGTTTGGTTAACGGTTAAAATTTTAAAAATTTTGGTTAATTCGGTTCGATCGCCGACCGAATTAACCAAATGCTCACCCCTACCTATGCCTCCTCCATAAACGTTTTTCCAGTAAAACAACAAAGCATATTGCATGACTAGGAAAAAATTAATCCATGCGTACAAATGAAATAATTTCATGGTTAACTAGATTACCATCCACTTAACCAAGCAAATAATGCTCCTCGTAGAGAAGAAGCAATATCATGGGGTTTATATTAGACTTGAGCTTAAATTAATATTGTGTAATGTATTTTTCATCTTAAATCGGCTCCTAGAGAATAATATGACTTAGAATATTTCAAATATCAAATTAAAAAAATATGGTTGGAGCAAAATCCTTTTTAAAGTTTAAATTTTAAATTGTTAGGATAGATTTCATATTTTAAATATATTTTTATTATCTCTTTATTAGAATTAGCTCTTTAAATTGAGCATTTTACATTCAATAAAATCATACTCCCATACAACAATTATTGTTTCTCTTTATTATTCTTTTTCACACACCTCAACAACCAACAATTGGTATTGTAGAACTTTTTATCTTGAGGGACCTATCAAAACTAGAAGGGACAAGTTTTACAATGGCACCATCAGTCTTCAACGGACAGAATTATCAAATATGGTCTATTAAGATGAGTGTTCACATGCAAGCTCTTGACAGCTAGGATGTGGTGGAAGAAGATTATGAAATTACTCAACTTCCGGCGAATCCAACAACAACTAAAATGGAGAATCATAGAGAGAAAAAGACAAGAAAAGCTAAAGCCAAGTCATGTATATTTTCTGCGGTTTCACCATCAATTTTCATGAAAATAATGCACTTTGATTCTGTTGCAAAAATCTGGGAGTATCTTAAAAACAATATGAAGAGAACGAAAGAACGAAGAACATGAAGGTAATGAATTTACTTCGTGAATTTGAAATGAAAAAAATGGAGTTCGAGTTAGTAAAAGATTATGTTGAAGAACTTGTTAAAATTGAAGATAAGGTAAAAAAGTTCTTTGATAAAAAAATTGTTGAAAAGATTCTGGTTACACTTTCTAAAAAGTTTGAACCTACAATATCTTCATTGGAGAATACTAAAATCTTTCAAGTATTGCTTTGGAAGAACTTTTAACGTTATTACAGGCTTCAAAAACCAGAAGGCACACGAGGCAAGAGAATTTCGTAGAATGAGCATTTCAAGCCCATAAATACAAGAAGATTCCAAACAACAAACAAATAAATGGATCATATCCATCATGTCCTCACTGCAAAAAAACTAATCATCCTTAGTAGAAATGTTGGTGGAGACTAGATGTGAATTGTAACAAATGCGGTAGACAAAGACACGTAGAAAAGATCTGCAAAACTCCATTGCAACAATATGTGACCAATGTTGCAACTGAACAATGCGAGGAAGATGAACTCTTTGTTGCAACATGTGTTGAAAATAAAAATACTCATGAGAGATGGCTTGTCGATAGCGATTGCATAAGTCACATGATCAAGATCTTTTTGTGAAACTTGATAACACATATATTTCCAAATTTAAAATTGATCCTTTTGTTAAGCGTTGGACAACTTATCAAAAAAGGATTTAAAATCCTGTTTGAAGACAAACATTGCTGGATCCGAAGACAAAGATTAAGTTTCGACGAAAAGGATTGAATACTACATCTTCTAAGTCAAGGAGGAGTGTTGAAAATATGACTTAGAATATTTCAAATATCAAATTGAAGATATGTGGTTGGAGCAAAATCATTTTTAAAATTTAAATTTTAAATTGTTAGGATAGATTTCATATTTTAAATATATTGTTGTCATCTCTTTGTTAGAATTAACTCTATGATTTGAGCATTTTACATTCAATAAAATCATACTCTCATACAACAATTATGTTTCTCTTTATTATTCTTTTTCACACACCTCAAAAACCAACAGACTCCTAGAGAGTAATGCAAACAAATGCCAATATCTAGAATAAACTCATAAGATGTAATCAACCACATAAGCTGTAATCATGAAATGAAAATCATGGAACTGAAATGTAAATATCCTAATTATGAAATGAAAGAAAATATATTATAATAAAGAGAATTTAACCCTAGACGAAAACTTGAATGAAGTATGGAAAAACTCCATTGTGTGACGTAGCTTTGGCCAATTAGATGGTAAACACATGTGTGAAAGAATACTATCAAACTGTAAATGATTTCTGAATTTCTTGTATATTGAATGAAAGGACCTTACAAGCTTATATAGTGAATATACAAGGCTGTTAGTTTGTTTACCGATAACATTCTAGAAGCACAGCTTCATAACTAACTAACCTCCTTAGTTGACTATCAAACTTTTAGCTAACTACTAATCCTCAGCTAACTGTATTGCTTAACATTCTTCCTACTTCTTCTGTCTGTCATTTTTCTTGTGACTGAACACACACTTTGGCTCGATACATTTCAAAATAAGGTTTTGAAAGAGGCTTAGTTAACCCATCTGCTATTTGACACTCAGCTGGAACATAATTCACCAAAATTTTCCCTGCAGCCACTTTCTCTCGAACGAAATGTATATCCAGGTCCACATGCTTTGACTTCGATGATACACTGGATTAGCACTTAGTGCTACTGCACTAGTGTTATCGCACCAAACAACAGGAAGTTATGATTGTTTAACTCCCATATCAGTAAGCAAAGCATCAACCCAAGTTACTTCCGAAGTAGCATCAGCTACACTCCTATACTCAGCCTCCATAGTGGATCTTGACACAGCTTTCTGTTTCTTGGACTGTCATGCCACAAGGTTATCACCAACATATACACAATAACCAGTTATTGATCTTCTATCCTCGCTACTTCCTCCTCAATCAGCATCTACAAACGCTGTAATTTTTAACCCAGTCGAGCCTACTTTGAGCATCAACCCATAACTAGTTGTTCCAGCTAAATACCTTAACAACCTTTTTACTGCTACCATATGTACCTCTTGTGGATTGTGCATATATTGAGCCAACTTATTTACACTAAAGACTATATCTGGTCTTGTATGACACAGATACAACAGTGAACCCACTATACTCCTGTACTCTTGTGGATTTGCCAGTGTACTACTGTCTTCATTTGTTCCTTTTGATGACACCACCATTGAGGTTGTGGTAGAACTTGCATTCTGCATACCTGAGTTGGCTAATAACTCTAGTAAGTATTTCCTTTGGCTCAATAACAAACCTTTTCCAGTACGTATTACCTCAATGCCTAAAAAATAATGAAGCTCACCCATATCTTTGAGTGAAAATTTGGCATTTAGCAATTGTATCACCTCCTCGATTGACTCATTTGATTGACCAGTGACCACTATATCATCTACATACACTAACATGTATGTCACCACACCTGTTTCAGTTCGAATAAACAATGAAGCATCAGCCCTCGACACCTTGAACCCAATTTGCAGCAAGTATGTTTTGAGTTTGTCATGCCAATTTCGTGGAGCCTGTTTGAGTCCATAGAGAGCCTTGCTTAGTTTGCATACAAGAGAAGATCCATCACTTGCTTGCTGTTCAAATCCAGGTGGTTGTTGCATGTACACATCTTCAGTGAGATCACCATTTAAAAACGCATTGTTTACATCCACCTGCCTCAAACTCCAGTTATTAGTGACTGCAACTGATAAGACAACATTCAAGGTTGCTGATTTTATCACCGGACTAAAAGTATCCCTAAAATCTTGTCCAGGAACTTGTGAGAAGCCTCTTGCAACTAACCGTGCCTTATACCACTACACTGTACCATATGCATTTCTTTTCAACTTAAACAACCATTTGCAGTCCACCACTGATCTTCCTTCTGGTAAAGGTTGAAGTAACCAGGTTCCATTCTTCTTTAAGGCTTTCATTTTAGCCTCTACAACATGTTTCCAGTGCTCAGATCGCAAAGCTTCTTGTATACATCCTGGTTCCACCTCATCTGTACTTGTAACTTCATATATTTTGGGTTTAAAAATCCCACACTTACTTCGTGTCAACATATGATGTGTATTACTCACAGGCACATGATCATTCATTATTTCATGTGACCTTTCAAAAGCAGATTGTGACATTTCAGCAGCAGATTGTGAGTCTTCAGCATTGTGTATTATTTCATGTGAACTCATAGCATCAGAAGTAAACTAACCTTCACTGTGAACAAACTTGGATGAACTTGGTTCTATAGGTCGTGACTGAGTGTGTATGCTGGGACTCATACTGGAATCAAGGCTATCAGCAACACGACTATGAGTCCCTGAACTTGCAACTTCTTCAGCCCTTGGCACTCTATAAAGCACTCCTGTGGACGTGTGCTCAGTCTCAGGTTCAAAATCCCTTGCTGCTGCCGATTGTTTGGGCACATGATTTAAATTCGGAAAGCTTTGAAACTTAGACTTACACGTACAGTGTTCATTCTTTTCTATTGAAGACACACCTGCAAAAGGAAAATTGAGCTCATAAAAAACAACATGCCTGGAGATATACACTCTACCATTTGCTGCAAGGCACTGATATCCTTTATGTTGAGGACTGTAGCCAAGAAACGTGCACGCTTGAGATCTGAAGTCAAGTTTGTGATGCTGAAAGGGCCTGAGATGAGGAAAACACCGGCAACCAAACACCTTTAACCACTGATAATCAGGTACCCTTTTAAACAGCTTCTGAAACGGTGAAACATGTTGCAGCACTCTCGTTGGTAGCCTATTTATCAAATAGACAGCAGAAACAACAACATACATCCAAAATTTTAATGGCAAACTTGCTTATGCAAGCAACACAAGAGCCAACTCAATGACGTGTCTATGCTTTCTCTCAACTATTCCATTCTGTTGAGACGTGTAAGGACAGGAAATTCTATGAACAATTCCCTCCTTGAGAAGAACTGAAGCCAAACTCCTATACTCTTCTCCCCAATCACTTTGAACTGCTTTATGGGGAGATTAAATTGAGTTTTAACCATTTGTTGAAATGAGACGTTATGATAATCAGGGAGGATTTCAAATGACAGGAACATCTAATCTGTAGACATATGTCTTTCGGAGAGGGTCATCTTTGCTTAATACCTATAAAACAGAAAAGAAACTAGAAAATCAGAACCTTCAACTATAATTGAGTCTTTATTATAACTAACAAAGAGAGTGATGGAAGAGTATTAGGCTCATCAAGTTTGGTGATATCAACCACATGCTACAACACTATGATTAAGCGAGACGAATAATATCTTGAATAAAAAGTGGCTGTACAAACAATCTTAAATCACAAAACAGAAGACTTCAATTATAGCAAAACCACTGAAATTTTCAACCAGTTACTCAGCTCTCAAACTCAACACCAGAGAAAGGCATTAAATACAAGAGATAAAGAATAACAATACTTCCCCTTTCTCTTTAATTCGAGACTTCGCCTATTGTAATCACTAATTTTATCCGGGTTTATGCTCGAATTAAATCAATCCACATCCCTTTTTAATACCCAAATCACCTTAACTTACCCTAATTTTATCACTTATTTTATAATTATTATTATCCTTACTATCTCTTAATTAAAACTAAAAATCCAAACCATAAATAAATTTGACCTATTAAATATAATTTTATAATATAAAAAATATAATAAAAATCCCTACTTGGTGCCCAAGGTCTTGTTTTTAATTGGTTATTATTTTTAAAGGGATAAACCTAAAATACCCTTCATCATATTATAGATACCCTTATATATTAAAACCTAAACCTATTTTATTCCCATATGTTACCCTTTACCCTAACTATATATATAACATTTACCCTAAAAATAAAGGACCAAGAACCATATTTTTCCATCTCTGGCCGCATACCCCTAACTTCACAGCCGTGCCTTCTCCCTGCCGAAACCAGTGCCAAATTTCCATTTCCATTTCCATTTCCATTCCTATTTCCATTTGTAAGTTGGTAGCCTCCATTATTTATATTTTTATTCTCATTGAATCACTTCACCCATTCGGTTGGTTATTTTTCAAGTTATGCCCTAATCTAATCATTGCTTTTACCGTTTAGTTTAATTTGTGGATTGATTTTAATCGAGCATATTTAGATGTATATATTTCTTTTTGATATATTTATTGTGTATTCCATTCTTATGGTTCAATGAAAATAATGAATATTTTTATTGGTATCTTTTATTTTTTTTTATTTGTTTATTATATGTTGTGTTTTATTTATTTATATATGTTATTCGCTTGTTTTGTTGGTCTATTTATTTTAATCTTTATTATCATGTGTTATATGCTATTTTGTCTTTATATTTGTTGTCTTTATAATTATGTCTTTTATTTTGCTTACATCATACCTTGCTAATTAATGAGCCTAATTAAATACGTCTTTACTCGGTTGTAACGGGCCCGTGTTCCAACGTAGTGGTTGCGGTGTATGCGTTGCCTCCGAATAAAGACACGGTAAAAATAAAATTGATTCGAATCTTTAAACAAAAATTAATTTAAATGCCACTTTAATCCGGAAAATTCAAAATTAATTAAGCGGTAATTTATAAAGGTGTCAATTTTGGGCGGTTTTAAACCCTAAACCCGTTTTTAACCGTAACCGACTCTCGAACCCAAATCATTTCGAATCTCTGGTTTTTACGGTGTCCGGCCTACCAAAGTGGCCGGTGGCGACTCCACCTTTTTTTAAAAAATTCCTAATTTTAAAATTTTCCTTTTCAATCTAAAATTCTTTTTTTTAATCTCAAATCTCTAATTTTAACTTTTCAATTCCTATTTTTTTAAAGAATCCTAGATTTCAAATTTCTTTCGATACTTCAAAATTTCCAATTTTTGTACACAATTTAAAAACCTAATTTTTAAATCCTAATTTTCTAAATTTTCCTAAAATTTTATTTCAAACCCAAATCCCTAAATTCCACTTTTCAAGCCCTAATTTTAATTCCACTAGTGACCCTTTTTTTCCTTTCTTACTACACACCCTTATTATTATTTTTAAGAATTTTATAAGGGTCGCTACAGTTGGCGACTCCGCTGGGGACCAATTTTTCAAACGAGTCAAGCCTTGTTTTTAAATACCGCTTAATTAATTTTGGAAGTTGTGGAATAAAGTGGCAATTAAATTATTATTTGTTTATTAATTCGAGCTTTCAACATATTTCAACCCGTCTCTAAGTGGGGGGAAAATGCTATGCTTTCGTGAGGATATTGTTCCTCCGTATGGGCCTAGCAAAGTACCTTCGGGACTCGACTATCCTATGCTTTCGTGAGGATATTGTTCCTCCGTATAGGCATAGCGAAAGGGTCCCCCTAAATTGAACTCGATCAAGATGAGCCTGTAATGGGTGATGATCAGGGGCCTTGCTACTCTTAGAAGAGGACAGCGAGGACAATTTGGGTACCTCGTAGAACCAAAACTGCATTTAGAGAATCTAGTCAACCTACCCGATTAGAGCCATGCGGTTAACCTAGGTTCTTTTAGATGGGATAAATAGGATTGTTTTGTCTCCTATCTTGCTTACATTTTTGCTTTATCATTTTTGTATCAACATTTCATGAAGGTGTTGAACTAAGTGGTTTGTTCAATCAGAGGCTTTCACTATAGTTAGAGAGTCAAAATAAGAAAAAGAAAGAGAGGAAAAAGGAGAGAAAAAGATAAGAGAAATAAAAAAGAAAGAAAAAAATAATGAGAAAATAAAACTAAGGAAAAGAAAAGGTTGAGAAAAAAATTGAAAAGAGAAAGAGAAAAGAAAAAAAAAAGAAGAAAAGAAAATTTAGAATATAGGAAAAAGAGAGGAAAAAACAATGAAAATGAAAAAAAAAAGAGAAGAAAATCGAGAGAATAGAGAAAGAAGCAAGAAAATAGAGAGAAAAAAAGAGAAAAAAAAGATGAAAAAGAAAAGAAAAAGAAAAAATAATAAGGGGTATTAAGATCTTAACCGGTGAAAGTTGCTCAAAGGGCGATCACTAGCGGGATCAACACCTTTACTTGCATTCATGCATACATCTCATGCATCTCATAGAATATATCATGCATTAATTAAACAAGGAGGTTAATTATGGGATCTCATGTCCGTAATTGAAGGTTTCTCGCTTGCACTCAACCAACACCGGGAAGGGCTAATGGAAGAAGACTTTGCCAAGTTAGAAGCCAATCTCATGGGACAGTTAGAGCATACTCGAAAAGAATTAGGAGATTCTATGATCAAGTCTCAACAAGACATGATGAAACAAATTGCTCACTTGTTGAGACTAAGGAAAGTGGAAGACCAACAAAGAAAATGTTCTGTTGAAGACCCCTTGGGCCCTCCTGTTTTTGTTGCTAACACTTCTAGACCTCCACAAGGAGTAGTAACATCATCTCTTCAAGCTTGTGCCTCTACCCAAGCCCTACCAGGTGTGACTTTCACTAATATGGAAGGTTTGAGGGATGACATTCCAAACTTCGATGAGCTAGAAAAATTAAAGGTTGAATTTTCAAAGCAATTAGAGAAAACCAAGAAAGAGTTTAAAGAGAAACTTCAGATAAAAGAGGATGAAGAAGAATGGTATGGGTTGAATGCCAGTGAGCTTAGTCTGGTTTCAGGTCTAGAGATCCCTTATAAGTTCAAGACCCCAGATTTTGAGAAGTTTGATGGGACGACTTGCCCTATCGCACATATAACAATGTTTTGTCGGAAAATGGCAGGCTTTACTAACAATGAGAAGTTGTTAATCCACTATTTCCAGGATAGTTTGGTGGGATTTGCCACAAGGTGGTATAATCAGTTAACCCGTGCTCAAATTAAGTCATGGAAGGATTTGGCCAAAGCTTTCACAAACTAGTATAAGCACGTAACTGATATGATCCCAAATCAGCTCATGCTACAAGGGATGGAACAAGGGCATAACGAAAGCCTTCGAGAGTACGCTCGACGTTGGCGTGATACTGCAGCACAAGTACAACCTCCGCTCAATGAAAGTGAACTTTCTCAAATGTTTGTGGATACACTAGAGGGAGTGTTGTACGATCACTTGATAAGCCACCCTATCAGTAGTTTTGCGGAGTTGGTTATGACCAGAGAACGCATCGAGTATGCTATTAAGAAGGGAAAGATGAAGGACCCTTATAGCACAATTTCTCAGAAAGAGGAAGATTCTCATGTCTATGTGGTGAGTTCTCACTCAACCAATCAAACTCAGGGTTGTCCCCATACTCATACAAGACCTACAAAGGTGCTTCATCCAATTCCTATGACCTACACCAAGTTACTCCCAATTCTCGTTGAGAAGAAACTTTTGACTTTGGTGCAATCTAAGCCAAAGGATCCTCCTTACCCTGAAGGATATAATGTCAATGCCACATGTGACTATCATATAGGGAGCACAGGCCACACAATAGAGAATTGTGGAGCTTTGAGGAATAAGGTTCAAGGACTGATTGAGGTCGGTATTCTTAAGTTTTAAGAAAGAGTAGAGGACATGATCTTTGGGAAGATTCTAATCTTCGAGTTTGGATGTTCATTTTCTGCCTCCTTGCATTTTAAGTTTTTCTTTTAAAGTAATGTATTAATTAACTTTGTTACCTTTTGCCCGAAAGTAACAAATACTTTTTTTTTGTAAGGGCTTATGTTATGTTTGCTCTTTTGTCGTTTCAATGAAAGAATGTATATTTTTAAAATATATGTGTTTTCCTTTTTCTCTCGGAGTTCCTTGGGTGTCACATGCTTGTTGTGACGTGGGTTTAGAAATGGTTGGAACGTTGTGATTACGATGAAGTATGGTTTCTTAATCAGTAGCTTTGGTCAGTAGGCACGAGAAATGAGACTACTACTCCTTCAGTGATGTTCAATGATAAGAAAATCTCCTAGAAAAGGCCCGGTGAAATTGGTTGATCTCAAGAATTCCTCTAAGTAAAAGGATTGCATCCAGAGAATTAAAAGAAGAAAGAAAAATAAAGAAAAAGAGAAAGAAGGAAAAAAGAGAAAAGAAAAATAAAGAGAGAAAAGAGAAAAACAAAGGAGAGAACAAAGATTAAACAAAAGCACTCCAATATTCGAAACCTGATAATAGACATATTCGAACAAGAGTGTGGAAGTATCGGGGCACTCCGCTGAAGCAATAAGACTTAAGAAGGTAGCAATGCACCATCCCAAATCTTTTGCTTCATGAGTGATGGTAATATTTTCAAATCTATGACTATGCCGAGTAACTCGGAGTTTTGTTGTATGCTCCATCATTACCTTCGAGACAAAGGATTGTGATGAGTTGATTTCCCCGAAATTTAAAGAAAGAAGAAAATTAACAGATATGAGAGAAAAAGGAAAGGGAAAGAGAAAAAAGAGAAAGAAAAAGAAAGAAAAAGATGGAAAAATAAAAAGAAGAAATAGAATGAGAAAGAAAATGCTCCTATAACTAGATGCAGTTTGAAGCACACTTCGAATTCTCAAGAAGATACTAGCGGGGCAAGTACGAAAAGTTTGAATATAACGGGAGAAATATATTGAGAACTAGAAGGAGTAGTCTTCGAATAGATCGAGCAAATACGATAATCATGAGGATGAACCGAGCAATCTGAAGGAAATTCCAAAACTTCAAATATCGCCACAACATTCAAAAACCGAACACAAAGAGTTGAGTCTAAGGCACTCTCGCATTTGATATCCAAGGAACCCATGTTTTTTTTCTTCTTTTCTTTTCTAATTTTTGGATTTTCCAAAATATGTATATATTGTTTTACTTACAATTCGCAGATTATTTTTTAATAAAAGTTTTGTTCAAAAAGATTTACAAAATGCAAGGTCGTTGATGCAAATGATCATCTTTGATATGACCCGAGAAGAAGGGGCAATGTATGATACAAGATGTCTCTTGAAAATACCACTTCGTTTGTAAGATGATATTCTTTGAGAATTTAGGTTAGCATAAATAAACAAAGATTACCCGAGCCTATTGTGGTTACAGATTGAGCAGAGATGAACATCAAGCCTTTGGGGCAAAAGTTATATTGAGGGCCTAAAGAGAGTCAATCAGATGACCCAAAGACAGAAAAATACAAGAGAATAACCCTCAATGTACATGTTGAAGATAAACCTTAAGTGATCTAAGCCTGAATATGAGATTGAGAGCTACTACCATAAACTGAATGCAACTGAATTCGGAGACAACTGGTTCAGATGTGTCGTCGTCAACCAAGTATGAGCTGTTGAATTACAGAAGGTGAAAGATTTTGTTCCGATCGGCACAAGATGATGATCTCCTTTCAAGACAAGGTGAAGGATGAAAGCCCGATGAGTTTAGTAAATAGAAAGCGAGAGCCTATCCTCCAAGAAGAAATAAAAAGGAAAAGAACATTCATGCATCATTCAGATTAAATATTCATGCATCTATGTTACATATCCATGCATCATGAGCATTCTAATTCGTGCCATCATCGCATTTTACTCTTTTTAAGCAGAAATTTTGAAGATTGATCAAAGATTTGATATACAATTCCACGAGAAGAGAGATGGATCTCAACAAAGAATCCAAAATCATGAAAGGCCTTCCAACCTTTGATTATTTGGGGGGCAACGAGCTTTTTGTGTCAAGGCGATCAAATATCGAGACATCCAGATGAGATGTTAGGTATTCTCTACAGTGAGATACCACCTTTTTTATGAGATATTCAGGTATTCTTTAAGCAAGATACCACTTCATTTTTGAACTTCAAACTTAATCCTTTCTTAAGGATATTTTTCTTAAAACTCAAATTTATCAATTTGATCTTTGCTAAAGGATGTTTTCCATAAGAAAAAAAAACTACTTAGTTTGATCCTTCCTTAAGGATGCTTTTCTTAAAGCAAATTTGATCCTTCCTCAAGGATGCTTTTCTCAAAGCAAATTTTATCCTTTCTCAAGGATGTTTTTCTCAAAGCAAGTTTTTTAACCCGATCCTTCCTTAAGGATGCTTTTCTCAAAGCAGATTTCTCGAGTCGGTCCTTTCTTAAGGATGCTTTTCTCAAAGCAAGTTTCTTAACTTAATCCTTCCTTAAGGATGCTTTTCTCAAAGCCAATTTCTTAATCTAATCCTTCCTTAAGGATGTTTTTCTCAAAGTAAATTTTTAAATTTGATCCTTTCTTAAGGATGCTTTTCTTAAAGCAAGTTTCTTAATTTTATCCTTCCTTAAGGATGCTTTTCTCAAAGAAAATTTGATCCTTTCTTAAGGATATTTTCCTCAAAACAAACTTCTTAGTTTGATCCTTTCTTAAGGATGTTTTTCTCAAAGCAAGTTTCTTAACTTGATCCTTCCTTAAGGATGCTTTTCTCAAAGCAGATTTCTTGAGTTGATCTTTTCTTAAAGATACTTTTGTCAAAGCAAGTTTCTTAACTTAATCCTTCCTTAAGAATACTTTTCTCAAAGTAGATTTCTCGAGTTGATCCTTTCTTAAAGATGCTTTTCTCAAAGCAAGTTTCTTAACTCCTTCCTTAATGATGCTTTTCTTAAAGCAAATTTCTCAATTTGATCCTTTCTTAAGGATGTATTTTCCTAGTTTGATCATTCCTTAAGGATGCTTTTCTAAAAGCAAATGTATCAATGTGATCCTTTCTCAAGGATGTTTTTCTCAAATAAACTTCTTAGTTTGATCCTTCCTTAAGGATGCTTTTTTAAAAGCAAATTTATCAATTTGATCCTTTATTAAGGATGTTTTGCTCAAATCTCTAATTTCTTAATTTGATCATTTCTTAAAGGTTTTTTTTCCTCAAAACAAATTTCTCAATTAAATTTTTTTTCTTAAGGATGATTTTCTCAAGATGATTTCCTTTTTAATTCGATCTTTTCTTAAGGATATTTGAAAAAGGAAAAGAAAAAGACAAAAAAACAAAAAAATGAGAGAAAAGAAAGAGAGAGACAAATAAATAAAGAAAAAGATAAAGATAAAAAAAAGAAAGAAAGAAAGAAAAGAAAAAAGAGAGAAAAGGAGAAAAAGAAAAAATGTGAGAAAAGATGATCAAAAATCGATACCTTTTATAAGATTTTCAGGGTATTTGAGAAAAGAAGATGAAGAAGAAGAAGACGAAGAAGAAGAAAGTAAAGAAACGATCGAGGTCAACCAATCGAGAATATACAAAGACCAACAAAGATTTTTTTCATGTCAAGACAACTAGAAGTCAAGGCAACCAACAACCTCAAAAGCCTCTAGGCAAGACATCACTTTTCAACAAGATCGTTCTCTATGACATACGCTTGAAGAAGGAGGTCATGCTTTGCGACATACGCTCGAAGAGAGGGGTCGCCCACCACGGTATACGCTCAAAGAGAGGGACCGTCAGATGCTGCAATGATCAGAAATTAGAGCATCTCGAAGATGTGGATTCTATGGAGAAGGGATCGACATTGTTTTTGCGACATACACTCGAAGAGAGGGATCGCCCACCACGGTATACGCTCGAAGAGAGGGACCGTCAGATGCTGCAATGATCAGAAATCAGAGCATCTCGAAGATGTGGATTCTACGGAGAAGGGATCAACATTGTTTTTTGCGACATATGCTCGAAGAAAGGGGTCGCCCGCCACGATATACGCTCGAAGAGAGGGACCATCAGATGCTGCAATGATCAGAAATCAGAGTACCTCCAAACAGGGAAGTCGGATAAAATTAGTGCTTGTAGTCTTTGCTTTATCATTGTTTCACAACGATAAGCAAAGAGGGGCAACTGTAATCACTAATTTTATCTGGGTTTATGCTCGAATTAAATCAATCCACATCCCTTTTTAATACCCAAATCACCTTAACTTACCCTAATTTTATCACTTATTTTATAATTATTATTATCCTTACTATCTCTTAATTAAAACTAAAAATCCAAACCATAAATAAATTTGACCTATTAAATATAATTTTATAATATAAAAAATATAATAAAAATCCCTACTTGGTGCCCAAGGTCTTGTTTTTAATTGGTTATTATTTTTAAAGGGATAAACCTAAAATACCCTTCATCATATTATAGATACCCTTATATATTAAAACCTAAACCTATTTTATTCCCATATGTTACCCTTTACCCTAACTATATATATAACATTTACCCTAAAAATAAAGGACCAAGAACCATATTTTTCCATCTCTGGCCGCATACCCCTAACTTCACAGCCGTGCCTTCTCCCTGCCGAAACCAGTGCCAAATTTCCATTTCCATTTCCATTTCCATTCCTATTTCCATTTGTAAGTTGGTAGCCTCCATTATTTATATTTTTATTCTCATTGAATCACTTCACCCATTCGGTTGGTTATTTTTCAAGTTATGCCCTAATCTAATCATTGCTTTTACCGTTTAGTTTAATTTGTGGATTGATTTTAATCGAGCATATTTAGATGTATATATTTCTTTTTGATATATTTATTGTGTATTCCATTCTTATGGTTCAATGAAAATAATGAATATTTTTATTGGTATCTTTTATTGTTTTTTTATTTGTTTATTATATGTTGTGTTTTATTTATTTATATATGTTATTCGCTTGTTTTGTTCGTCTATTTATTTTAATCTTTATTATCATGTGTTATATGCTATTTTGTCTTTATATTTATTGTCTTTATAATTATGTCTTTTATTTTGCTTACATCACACCTTGCTAATTAATGAGCCTAATTAAATACGTCTTTACTCGGTCGTAACGGGCCCGTGTTCCAACGTAGTGGTCGCGGTGTATGCGTTGCCTCCGAATAAAGACACGGTAAAAATAAAATTGATTCGAATCTTTAAACAAAAATTAATTTAAATGCCACTTTAATCCGGAAAATTCAAAATTAATTAAGCGGTAATTTATAAAGATGCCAATTTTGGGCGGTTTTAAACCCTAAACCCGTTTTTAACCGTAACCGACTCTCGAACCCAAATCATTTCGAATCTCTGGTTTTTACGGTGTCCGGCCTACCAAAGTGGCCGGTGGCGACTCCACCTTTTTTCAAAAAATTCCTAATTTTAAAATTTTCTTTTTCAATCTAAAATTCCTTTTTTTAATCTCAAATCTCTAATTTTAACTTTTCAATTCCTATTTTTTTAAAGAATCCTAGATTTCAAATTTCTTTCAATACTTCAAAATTTCCAATTTTTGTACACAATTTAAAAACCTAATTTTTAAATCCTAATTTTCTAAATTTCCCCAAAATTTTATTTCAAACCTAAATCCCTAAATTCCACTTTTCAAGCCCTAATTTTAATTCCACTAGTGACCCTTTTTTCCCTTTCTTACTACACACCCTTATTATTATTTTTAAGAATTTTATAAGGGTCGCTACACCTATTATTCATTTTTATTGGTCAATTTCAATAACGTTTTCTGAAATGCGGGTGAATCAGAAGGTTTAAAATACACCTTATCTGACTAAAACTTCGGGCATCGGATCAAGGCTATATACTCCTCAGAATAACGCTTTAACGATACTAACATTGAGCAGGTACGGTAAGTCTCCGTAATTAACGAAAAACAACCTTTTATTGTCTTCGTTCCATTGTTCCCAAATATATTTTGACTCTTGCAACTGAATTTTTGTTATCGAGATACGGGTGTAATCTCCGAGGTCGATTTTTCCCCTACAAATATATTGTCTATTTTATGGTATTAGGATTCCTCAGACCATCTTCGAATTCGAAGGTTGCTTTCTACCTTATCTAGAAAATAATTCTCCATGGCTGAACATTTTTAACAATTGTCTTGTATCAATACCTTTTTTATTTTTAAAATAAGATACACATGCAAAACGAGAAACAAAAATAGCACAAATAAGAAGATTGTTAGTGTTGGATCAGGTAAATAATAAATGAAATAAAATATGCTTTATGTTGCATAAATAGAAACATGATAAATAAATTGCAGAAATAAATAACAATAAATAAATAACAGGAAAATAAGGGCGAACCCCCTCTCTCTCTAAAAAATGCACCCTACAAGGTGACCCTCTAATCGAACTGAGGTCAAGCATGACGGCTCTAAGGCTAGGCTTCTAGGGTTCACTATATGCAGTGCGATTTTAGAAGGTACCCGAACGACACTTATTACCCTACTAAGGATAATAAGCACGATTCAGGGGAATATGTTTCTCTAAGTCTATGCGGAGACGTAGGTCTCACGAAGATAGAGGGAAAAATATCCCGAAAGCAATTCACCATCCTACACTGAGGCAGAATCAAAAAATTTATGAAGACACTTATTAATCAATGTCATATCAAGCCCTGGATAGGAGAGACAACAGTTCGAGACCTAAAAAATTTATAATTAATTATATTTAAAAAATTATATCAATCATACAACTTAATTTTTATACTTGTTATTAGATTTTTATTTTTTTTCAATGTTTAGTATTATGGGCTTAATTTTATCTTAATATTTATTATGATGGTTCCCTAAATTTTTCTCAATATTTATTATCAAGAGTTACTCTTAAAAATTAAATTTTTTCATATTTTTTTGTTATTAAAGTCTCAATTTTTCTCAATACAATAAACATACTCTTAAAATTCAAATTTTCTAATATTAGTTATTAAGGATCTAATTTTTTCAACACTTGTTATTAGAAGTATAATTTTTTAATATTTGTATTAGAGGTTTACTCTTATATTTTTTTATACATGTTATTAAGAGGAAATTGGGGTAATAATGAGGTTTAAAAAATATTTCAGGTAATGGGTTACTTCTGAAAATATTTAGGAGAATAGGCCAAAAGGAACAATGTTCTTTAGACCCACCAACTACAAATAGCGATGTGCTTGAACCTTGCCACCTCCAGATAGCGATATTGTCACGGGGTTAGAGTTTTTGCGCAGGGACTTCTACCCGTGCGATACCTCGGGTCTCTCGCATACCCGAGGATCAGCCTTAACGATCTCTGATGTCCATTGGTTTCGCCCTCCCTTGGGCTCATTAGGGAAGCGGGGATAGCTCCCGACCAGTGTGGTGCGCGATCAGTACGCCCATCCGAAGATAGGACGACTGCTCGGTACGTACTACACTCTTAATATTATCCCGCTCCCAAGCTTTAAGCACCACTAGAAAGCATCTCGCTTGGTCCCGCATAGTCACGACCAACGGTCCGTGATATTCTCCTCCACCCAATTCATGCACGCCTTCGTGCATGGGGAGGAAACTCTTTCCCTCTCTCTTTAAACTCGCTAGGAACTAGTGTGCAATTCTCTCAAACACGCCCACTAACTGGGCCGCCCTCCGATGTTGGGCACAGGTCTACTTACAACCACCTCATGGCACTCGCCACTTAACCAAGGTGTACCATTGCAGATCGCAACCACCTCATGGCACTCGCCACTTAACCAAGGTGTACCATTACAGATCGCAACCACCTCATGGCACTTGCCACTTAACCAAGGTGTACCATTGCAGATCGCAACCACCTCCTGGCCACTCGCCACTTAACCAAGGTGTACCATTGCAGATCGCAATCACCTCATAGCCACTCGCCACTTCAACAAGGTGTTCCCATTGCAGATCGACCATCCAGAGAACTTTCGCTGTGGCTTCCTGCTTACCCGTCCTCGTCTCTAGAGGATCCACTTGCGAACACCCTCCTCTCATTGGGGTGTGAGCTAACGCGCTCGTCCATATGAGTCGCTCCGCAGCACATGGGGCGCTTGGCAAACCCAACAGCTAGCACACAACCTCGCTCTGATACCATTTGTCACGGGGTTAGAGTTTTCGCGTAGGGACTTCTACCCGTGCGGCACCTCGAGTCTCTCACATACCCGAGGATCAGCCTTAACGATCTCCGATGCTCACTGGTTTTGCCTTCCCATGGGCTCATTAGGGAAGCGGGGACAGCTCCCGACCAGTGTGGTGCACGACCAGTACGCCCATCCAAAGATAGGACGACTGCTCGGCTCGTACTACACTCTTAATGCTATCCTACTCCCAAGCTTTAAGCACAACCAGAAAGCATCTCGCTCGGTCCCGTATAGTCACGACGAACAGTCTGTGACATTATGCCTAGACTTCCTTACCTCCAGATGACGAGGCATGTGTATGTCGTATGATTGAACTGAAAAAAAATTGTGATATTTCACTATTTCAACAATTACCACGCACTGCGAGGTCCAGGAAACATTGTTCTTTTTGTCCCATTTTCCTTAATATTTTAAGTAGAAACTCATTACTCTAATTTTTTTTAAAATAATCCTATTATTACCCTATAATAGCGTCATCATTCAAAACTACAATATTTGTAATTGTTATGTACAAAATATATATTATTAAAAAATTACTGATACGATACTCACAATAACCGCGATAGCAATAATTATGTTCATAATCGCGAAAAATGCAATATAACCGAAAATATAACAATAATAGTAATTTAAAATTTATTTAAGGACTCAATTTTTTGTTCTCCCTAAGACTACGAAAATATCAGAAACAAACCTGATGCTAACATCGTCAATGTACGAGTTTTTAAAAAATGAAATCATATCACTTTTAAAAAAAATTATGTTTTTAACTTTTAAAATTAATTTAATGCATTTATTTTTTTAAAAATGAAATATTTATCTTAAATCGAGTAGTTTTGTAGGTTTGTTTGCCGCAAGAAAATAAACATGTCACGTCTAAGATGAAAGAATTGACATAAATTTATGTTCATTTAATTGTTAGTGTTAGAATTAAAATATACTCGATACGAATATAGACCCAAGATCTATACATGTCAAGTCATTAAGAACAATAAAATAAATAAACTGAATGCGGAAACGTACCTGAATTAATTGATAGAGTTTTTCCAAAGGGTTTGATCTTCCAAGAAGTTAGGTTACCTCTTGCCACACAACTCTTAGACGTGAAAAAGAGATATGCAAGTTAACCTAATTCTTGGGGACCATAACCCCTTTATATAGTTGATTTAATAATCAACTATTAAGTATTTATAACTCTGCCCCTCATCAAATTATAAATACACCTTATGGTATCTACACTTTTAATTCCATGACAATTTAAAACCTATAACACGTGTAACATAATTGGTCACTTAATCACGTGTTAAACTTTATAATAACAATATACATTATACATATGTGCCCATTATTATTGAATTTTAATGCAACAATCTCCCACTTGGGTAACATATGTTTCCTGACAAATGTATAACCTTATGAGCTCAAAATTTGCTATCACATAATAAGTATTTTATAACAATCTTGTCCATCAATTATATACATATAGGATCAAAGTGGTCTTCATCATATCAATCATGGCTTGACCCATCAATGGTCACGTCTACAAACATAATCAAATGACATAGATTAATCAAGGGCGTAGCATGGAAATTACATGTAAATATGAACCGAACATGCCTATTTTCAACTGGTCCTCTTCAACTTTAGTGAGATCAAACTTTACTGAATTCAGAGTGTGCATAAGCTAAAATAACTTTATTTCTGCAGAAATTAACTTTAAACGGAAGTAACAGAAATTGTGTCTAAAACGAATGAGCATTTAGTAAAATAACAAACTCCCACTGAAACTGAATATACTTAAATAATATTACACTCACATGAGTTGTGTGCTTATGAAAGACCTAGGGTGATAGTTTCTCAATAAGCGTACAATTATGGAGTTTGTACCAACATGCTCTATAGACACACAAACACTCTGAATTTTCTTTAACAACTAGGAACTAAATTTTAAAGTGTTTTTATTACAGTATATCTTTTGGAAGAGTCTTTCAGTAAAATTTGAGAGAAAGTCTCCACAAAATCAATGTCTTCTTTTAGAGCATATCTTTTAAATACAAGACATGCCTTATGCTTGCCCACATTATCATTTACATCCCTCTTGGTTTTAAATATTAATTTACAACCAATTGGTTTGTACGAGAGAAGTTCCTAAACTTTATTGCCTTGTATAAAATTATACTCTTATATAACACCAATCCACTTGTGAGAGTTAAAACTTTTATGGTTTGATAAAAAAAATTGATTAGATCATTTTCTATCATTCCATTGTTATCCTTATTTTCTTGATGAAATACTAAGTAATAATCTTGAATAGTATTTCTTTTTTTTTCTTTCATAGATATCTTTAAAGACATTTTTTAAAGTTGTTGAGTTTGTTCTTCTGAAAAAAAATATCTTATCTTGAATGAGAGTTGTTCAACATTGTTTTGTTGATGTACTTGATTCAGTTTTTGATTAGTGATAGATGTGAAAACCTAAACATCGTCAAAAGTGATAGTATAAACTATTCAATTTTTTATTGATAATGATAATAAAATAACCTAAAAACATCAAAACTCTATGATAAAAACAAAACAAAAACAATTATCAAAACATTAATAATAATAAAATCTCCTATTATGCGTAAAAGTTAAGTTGATCTATATGAAACTCAATCTTTTTGTTTTCCAACAGGTTGAAAAGAATCCTCAACTTACACTGTCTAATCTTCAAATCAATTAATTTCTTCTTCATACTCAGTTCACATTCGTCTAGACCCATAAGTATATCTTCTTTAAAATCAGCAAAATCTGAACTAGCAAAATCAGATGGGTAGATATAAGATTGATCACAAGGCAAAATGGATTTATCTTTTCCAATTCCGTGTCTCCCCATATCTTGTTGGATAGATCAAAAATTCGACTCTCATGTGAGCCAGATTTAATGGCGCGATCTTGATTTTTACGAAATCGTTTTTTAAGTCTCTTTATCTTGTCAGATAGTTGATGTTTGACAATTTCAATAGAAAAAATCCCTTGATGAATGGATGGAATCCAACCATGTTAACTGACCACCAACATCACCCTTATCGTCTTTCATAAAACGAAATAAGCCTTCCAATAAAACAATTTCATGCTCTTCGCTAAAGACATGGCTTCTTCACATCCTTTTCAACTCCAACACTAACCACATTTCTCTCTGATTCTTTGTTCTTGGGAGGTGGAGACTTCAAAGAATGATGATCAGAGGATGATGAGTCAGAGGCCATGTCTTCCTTGGACTTTCTTTGGGTGGAAGCAGCAACAGGTTTGATTGCAGAAGAGGAAGCCCTGAGTTGGGGAGCAGCAGCCGTATGTATCCTTTTTGCCTTGGGTGTATTCGGAATGTTTAAAGAATCAGAGGAAGTATCCTCTTCAGAGTCTTGAGAAGCAAGAGGAATGGAACGCTTTCCTGACATTCTTTAAAATGTTGAAAACAAAATTGAAAGCTCAAACTTCAAATTGAATGGAAATTCATTGCTTCCAGACGTGTGTATAGAGAGAGAGTTTAAATTTTTCTAAAATCGTTATAACAAAGGAAGGAGAATTGGATATGGTAAGTATTAATTTTAAATAAGTAAAAGATTTTTATTAATTATTTAACGAAAAATTAAAAAAAAATTAGAATATTTCCTCGACTTTTACTATGGAAGGAATTAAATGTTTCTGTTTCCTTTGCTAGGAAAGTCAAATTCATTTTTAAACATATATAGAAAATAAAATATTTATCATTATGTAATAGTTTATGTAATTTATTAATTTAAATATATAAAAAATTAACATAAAACTTACATAATTTAATTGAATTACATTATTTTTCTATCACTTATTTTTTAGTGTTTTAAAAATATTATATTAACACGTTGTTATAGTTGGTGAATGTTAAATTGTCTACTCGACAAGAAAAGCAAAGAATTGAAAGTAAATAATGCCTTCAATTATGAATTGTGTCTGGTAAAAATATTGGATTAATACGTTGTTACAGTTAGTATAAATTTTTAGTTACCTAATCGTTTATTGTCGTTAAACGTTAATGAGATGCTGATCAAACATTTAGTATTGTTTATTATCGGGTACCTGATTTTTTATGATATTAAATTTTCGGTCCGTATCTTAGTCTATTTAAATCTTGGTAGTCGATAAAATTCAGGTACTCAGCTAATTGAATAACGAGTACTCAGTTCATAATTCATAATTCATAATTCAAAACCACGAGATAATATGATAAACTAACAATTAATTATGGATTAATGTCATGTGTGCAATATATCATCTTAGTCAAATATAACGAAATGCATTAATCTAAATTCAATTGCGACTCGATAATAATTAACCAAAGCTAATTTGTTTGTTATAAAACCCTTCAACATATATATATATATATATGGTATACAGTTTTCAATTTATTCACACTAAATCGTATATTTAGAAATTTATTTATGATATTTTTTAAATTTTTTAATTTCTAGAGATGAAATTTGATAGATGATTCTTATTTTTCTAAGTATTTTTGAAATAATGATATAATAACGTGAATAACGTATTGTTATTGTCGTTATTGACCATGAATAACGTATTTGTAGAAAAATTTGGACTATCAAAGTTGAGAAGAATGAGCTGTGTTGGGTAAAAACTGGGATTTGAAAGCAATTATGTTTGACTTTACATGATTTATATAAATAAAAAATGAAATATTAGAGTCAGATTATTACATTATTAATTATAAAATGTTATAAAATTTAAATTAAAAATGATTTTGTATTAAATATTTTTGGTATAAAGATAGTTTTCACCCTTAACGTTTATAATTTTTGTCATTTTAGCCCTTATTCTTTTTTTGGAATAAATTTAACCCTTAACCTATGTCTTTTTAACAAATAACTCATTTTTTAACTATTATGATAACTGAACCGTTAAAAATTTAATAATGATAACTTGTCATATATATGTGATACTAATATATTTTAAATGACATAGAATCTAACATATTAAATATATACATATATAATATAATTTTATTCCAGTATAAAATATAAAATAATTAAAATTTAAATAAAATATTAAAAATTAATTAAATCCAAAACAAAAATTTAATAAATATTCTCAACCCTAACTAAACTAAAATATCTTTATAAAACCCTAAAAATCTGATTTAGATTAAAACTAAAATACCTAGATTCTAAACTAAAATAATAATAATCCAATTGATTATTATCAAAATCATTTATCTTTGATCCACCGGTAATAAACTCTACAAAACCTTTTCTTTTCAGATTATGTTCATACTCTTTTTTAGATAAAATTTCGATTACTATAGTTAAGATTAAAAATATTTAGTAGCCTTTTATTTTAGATTTAATTATTTTTTAATGAATACAAAATTAATTTTTAATATTTCATTTTAATTGTTTTATATTTTTAGATTAAAATAAAATTATATTCTATATATATGTATATGTCTAATAGGTTAGATTCTATGTCATTTAAAATATATTATCACATATATACGACAAGTTATCATTATTAAATTTTTAACGATTCAGTTATAATGGTAGTTAAAAAATGAGTTATTTGTTAAAAAGGCATAGGTTAAGGACTAAATTTATCTAAAAAAAAGAATAAGGGCCAAAATGAAAAAAATTATAAACGTTAAGGATGAAAATTATCTTTATGCCAATATTTTTTGATACATTAATTATGAAAAAAAATCAATAAGTATGTTGATTTTAGAGTTTATGATTCATGGTTAAAATTTAAAATCAAGGTTTAGGGTTAAAATTTAAAAATTAAAATTTAGAATTAAGATATAAATTTTTAAAATTGTTATCTTAAACCTTAAACCTAGATTTTAAACATAAATCCCTAAACTTTAAATTATCGATTAAAATTTTAAACCTTAAATCAATATATTTATTATTTTTTTCGCAATCAATATATTAAATATTTTCTTTCAATTTTAAATTATATCCAATCCAAGTGGGGTTCAACTCTTTCCAACAACAAACTTGTTAAGTTTTGCTTTCATCCTTTAATAAGAAAATAAATAAAATAAAATAAATATATATAAAAAATGTCTTTCAACGTGTCACCACTTAAACAAATAATTATTCCATTTTATATTTAACTGTTACATCATCAGGTCTGTTAGTTTTTAACGAGCGGTGGCTATTTCGATGCCATTTTAATAGTTCACCGGTATATTTGACGTTGTTTAAAGCATTATGGTTAGTTTGATACCAACCCCATGTACTGTGACTATCCGTATAATTTGCCCTTAAAAATATTAAATTAACACGTTATAGCCGGTGAATGTTTAATTGTTCCCTCTACAAGAAAAGCAAAGAATTGAATGTAAATAATGCCTTCAGTTATGCATTGTGGTGGGAAAATAAATTGGATTAATACGTTGTTACGGTTGGTATAAATTTTTAGTCATCCAAAAATTTATTGTCATTAAATGTTAACGAGGTGTTGTTCTGGCATTAGTGTTGTTTATTATAGGTATCTGATTTTCAAGTCACCAATCTTTTTGATTTTCAAGTACCCGATTTTTTTAAAAATTTAAAAATTTAAAAATACATATTAAACATATAAAATTTAAAATTAATTTTAGAATATTTAGATATATATATCTGTTTATTAAATATTATCACTAAAATAACATTAAAAATATTAATCTCATTTTTATAATTCTAAATTAACTTCAATAATATAATATAATATAATTCAAAAACTTTTTTAGTTAAGTATTGAGTAGTTCGTAATGACTCATTAAAAACTCGAATTAAAATTTGATCAAAGTAAACTTAAATAGCTTACAATATATCTAGTTTCATTTAAAATTTTAATTACAAATGAATCGTCTAAATTTATTTATTTTAATAAATCATTGAAAATTTATAACGCAATCGTGACGATTTTTTAAAATAATAATTTTCAAATGAACAAAGGAAACTAATTGTGTGGTCTTCGTGAGTTATTGAGGTTTTAATTAAAATTTTGGAAAGATAAAAATAAAATCTACTAAAAATTCTTTAATTACAAATTTCGAATATCTATATAAGACAAAAGAAAAAAAAAAGTGTTGCCTAGTATTACAAATTCTCACACAACCAAAATATTACAAATCTTATATACTTTGTAAAAGCTTTTTTTTTTAAAAAATAAAGCGTATTCTTAATAGTAAAAAATGGGTCTGGTTAAGGGTGAGCGTTCGAGCGGGAAGGTCGAGTCAAAATTTTGAGTTATATAAGTTGACGAGTTTAATTTTATAACTCAAACTTTATTTGAAAATTTTCTGATTCGAATTGAGTTAGAGTTAAGACGATATTTTAAGTTTTTGTACAAATTTTAATTGTAATTATTTGTAATGTTATAGTACGTTTGATTCTAATTTAAACGGCTTTCTATAATTGTATATGATCTATATACATATTTTTTCATATTATATTTCACATGTATAAATAAATTTTAAAATTATATTATAATTATTGAATTCATATGTTCAAAAATTTTACAAAAAATATTGAAATTGTAAAATTAAAATTGTATTGATGGTAGTATACACGAGTCAATGAATTGATGTGAAGAAAAATTTTATTAAGTATTTCAGGTGAATGGTCAAATTGAATAAAATCTAAAGTTAAAGGATTACGTAGAAAAACAAATATATTCCTTAAAAATAATAATTGAAGCTACATTGATGTTATATATCGTTAATGAATCATAGGTTTATTTTTTTTTGTTAAAAATAGACAAAATAAAAGTAGAAATTGAAGAAATGAAAAACCATTTAAAGTTAATGGGCTAAATTGAAAAATTAAAAAAATTAATTTAAAAAATATGAATTGAAGCTAAATAAGTATTCTACGGTGGTTTCAGAACATTTGGTTTAAATTTAGTAAAAAATTAACTTAAAATGACATAGGAATATAGGATTGGAAAAATTAGAAAATATACAAAGTTAAGAGGTTAAATTAAAAAGATAAAATTTATTTTCAAAAATATAATCGAAGATAAACAAGTATTCAAAGTATAGGAACATGTAGTTCAAATTAAGTTAAAATAAACTTAAAGGAATTGAAAAAAAAAAAATCAGAAGCATGGTTATTTATTTGCTTTTGACTAGAGTTTCTGTAATATTTCACTTGTCAATTCTTCTTGGATTTTATATTCAGATTGTTTTTTTGTTTTCATCTTTGTGTGTGTAGTAATATTTTTCTTATAGATTTAGAGAGATTTTAATGAGGGTTACATATAGAAAAAAGATATATATGATTAATCATTTCAATAAATAATCGTATTTATCGAATAAAAATAAATAAATTATAAAATTGTAAAATTTAGTTTTTTGATTTTTTAAGTTGGACAAATTTCAATTCGACTCAAACTTTAAAAAATTTTAAGTTACTTGAGTTATTTTCAAACAAATCCACTCAAATAACTTTATATTAAATAAAAATTTATTTTTTCAAGTCAATTTAAATTTTGTTTTCCCCTAGGTCTTGTTACTGTCTACCCTTGGTTGGAAGTAATAAATAGAAAAGTAATAATATATTTTACGTAATCTAATTCTAATCTTACCTAAAAGAAAAACGAGAGAATAAAGAAGATAGAAGAGAATTATTTTTAATGAGTCTCGAATCTATGACCTATGAAACATGAAAGAACAAATCTGAACAACACTGTCGGTTAGTCTATGTACTTGCTCAAAATACAAAAATAGCTATAAAAATTGATTTTAACTTTTTTAATAAACGTAACTATGTTTTATGTACATTAATTAATTATATATATTTTATATTATAATTTAAGAAGGGATTATCACTTAATACAATGCAGTTAAAAATAATTTCTTTTACAAAAATTTATTTAGGCTTTAGAGATTTTGGCTTAAGGTTTAAAGGTTAGTGGTCCAGATTATAGGGGTTAAAATATAGTGTTCATGGTAAAAAGTTTAAGGTTTATATTTTTTTGTTAGAGTTATAGAATTTTTGGGTAGAAATTTATATTTTAGATTTTAGCTTGAAAATGTATATGCTTATGTAAAAGACTTGAGTGTTATTCTTCTTGCTCTGATTTCTCATAATCAAAGTGCCTTTGTTAGGGATCGAAGCATCATCGATAAAAACACTTCTTATTCAAGAATTGGTGGCTATGGTAAAGCACTCTTTCTCCTCATTGCACCTTTCAAATTAATCTTCAAAAGATATTTGATTCAATTAACTGGAACTTTCTGCCTCTTGTGTCGAAGGTCGTGAGATTGCCAGAGCAGTTCATACATTGGGTAGTTTGTGTCTCACATCTACTCGATTTTCAATCTCAGTTGAGGGAGGGTTTATTGGCTATTTTTTAGGAGCTAAGGGTGTCAAACAAGGAAAAATTATATCATGGGTCAGTCCCACCACGTGTCCATGGGACCGACCAATGATAACTACTCACTTCATCAATTTTCCATGTCATATTTTTTTCTCAAGTGAATCTTTACTTTAAAAATTGAAAAATAATGAGGTGGATAATTATCATTGGTCGGTCCCATAGATGACATGATGAGACTGACCCATGATATAAATTCTCGTCAAACAAGGGACCATTCTCTCCCTACCTCTTTGTGTTAGCCATGAATATTCTTTCAAGAATGCTTAATGTAATTGTTAAGGATTTTTAAAACAATTCACTAAAAATTCATCCTTTTTTCTCGGTTAAGAAGGAAACTGTTACAACCTAGATTCACTAGCCGAATCTAGCATCTAAAATTCACAAACCGAAGTTTGAAAACACTCTAAACCAAAGAAAACTTAGCAAACTTAAATCCCTCTAAAAGGTGGTTATTTGCAATCTTAAGCACTCACCCAATTCCTAATAAACTTGAGCATATACTGACAATTAAACTCAGAATTTTTTGTCTACCCAAAAGATAAGGATTTGAGAACTAAGACAAATCTATAATCATATTGTTGTTACAATGAAAGCATTCATCTTCTCTTGATGTTTTGAGGTTCAATTTGTAGTCCAAATTGTAATTGTAGCCATTGGTGACTGTTATGATTAAATTGAAGCCGTTTGGAGCTGATTTCCATGATAGTTTCTCATTCTGATGTTAGGCGTATTGAAACACGTGAGAGTTACTTTGATACAACCTCTTTAGGAAAAAGCTGTTGAACCTGCATTTAAAGACCCGTATCGAAACGCCTTGAATGTGTATCAAAACATCTTGCTTCCTATATCAAAATTGTTAAAACTTATTTCGATACAGCTCCCAACCATTTGGGGTTCATAAAGTCATTGGGTTTTTTCATAAAGTAGTTGAAGGGTGTATCAGAACACTTAAAGATTGTACCGAAACATCCTTTTCGATACTCATGTTTTTTGTTTCAAAACTAAAAATCACAGTTTTAAAATGTGTCAAAACGGTCCAAGACCGTATCGAAACCTTTTTATGTTTTTACCTTCCAGCTATATCGAAACACCCAAGAGGTGTATCGAAATTGTTAGGTTATTTTCAATAGTTTGGCTACTTAAGAACATTTTGAACACTTTCAAAGCCCTTTAAAAATATCTCAAACTTATTTTCGAGTTGTCTGAACTTAAAACTATTTCTGAATTCTTTTTAAATTTACCCAAAACAATTTTTTAATTACATCAAAACACATATTTCTACAGTATTCTTAATAACATCAGTTACCTCTAGATTTAGATTGGGTGACTTACTAAGGACTCTAATCTCAAGAAAATTATCCATAAAGGATTGTACACCACAGTTGAAAATTTCAAGAACTTTCTCAGGTACCAAACACGATTTTTAGAGATTTAAACCCCCTTTCTCAACTCGATTCGAACCTCTTTTTAAACCAAAATGATTCAAACATACTCGAATTCAACACCATAACCAAAAACAAATCAAACTCACACCAAAACAAACACACCCACTCCAAAGATTAAGAACAGAGACCAAACTCATCTTCAAACCACCACCCGCTCACTCCCAGATTCAACCCAACACCGAAACAAAATGAAAGCCTTTCTCTAAGCACACTGAATCGAAACAGAGGCAAGTAAAAACAAAGATAAAGTTTGAATCCTTACCAAACAACAGAAATGGAACCTCAAAGATGAAATTTCGAATGAAGAGAACTCAACCCACCAATGATAGATTCGAAAACAATTTAGGACGATAGAAATTCGGTTTGATTTCCTCAGATAAGAAAGAATGTTAAAATTTTCAGATTTTAATCTGAAGATTAAATGAGAAATCACTCCCCATTCAATTCTGAAATGGAAAAATGAAGGAGATGATTACCATTTTGAAAAAAATGGTACAATCCCCTACAAGGGCTCAAACTTTCCAGAAATTACAATTTGGTCCTAAAATTAAACTTAGAAATTCCCAAATTCTAGGGTTTGTAATTAGGGATTTAGTTTTTAATTTTGGGGAAAAAATGAGTGTGACAACTCTCCCCCTTACAGAAATTTCGTCCTCGAAATTTACCTGGATCAAAAAGATGGGGATACTGGGCCTTGATAATAGATTTGGGCTCCCACGTAGCCTTATCATGACCTCGATTACGCTAGAGAACTTTAACCATCTTGATGGTTTTCTTCCGAAGAACTTTCTGGTCGTGAGCAATAATCTCAACGGGTTCCTCCTCATAACACAGATCTGGACGGATCTCAAAATCCTCAACGGACAGAACATGAGACGGATCATCTCGATAGCGTCTCAGTACAGAAACATGGAAAACATCATGGATACGCCTGAGTTCTGATAGTAACTCAAGCTGATAAGCAACAGGACCAACACGCCTGATAATCCGGTAAGGTCCAATATATCTGGGACTGAGCTTACCCTTACGACCAAAACGAAGTACCTTCTTCCATGGAGATACTTTCAAAAAAAACTCATCACCAACCTCAAACTCAAGATCTTTACGTCTCAAATCTACGTAGGATTTCTGTCTATCAAAAGCGGCCTTAAGCCGATCCTGAATCAACCTAACTGTCTTCTCAGCCTCATGTACAAGATCTGGACCCAATAAACGGTGCTCATTAGGGGTGTACAAAAAACCCAGTAAATCGAAACCGATTCTAAAACCCGAAAAAAACTAATCGAAAAATGGTTAACTGAACCAAAAAATTTGATTTAGGGTCGGGTTTTTATTGTTTTAATAAAATCCAGTTCAGTTACGGTTTATGATTTTAGGAAAAATCGGTTAACCGAACCGACCGGTTATATAATATATATTATTATATTACATATTATTTTAATATTTTATATTAAAATTTATATTTTAATTTATTTTATAATTTTAAAAAAGTAAAATTGTAATTTCATTTTATAAAATCTAAGTGTTTAACTTGTTAATATTAAAAATATATACTAATATCATGTGTTATTTTTTAAAATTATTTATTTTTTCTAACTTATAATTAAAATTTATATCGTTAATAAATAAAATTAAAAAACCGTTAAACGAACCCATCCGAACTGAAGTTTTCGGTTAACTAGATAAACGGTTAACCAGTTCAATGGTTATGGTTTAGGATTGAAAATTGGGTGATCCAAATTTATCGATTAACCGAAATAATTTACTAATGGTTAACCGAACCCTGTTTTGCACACCCTTAGTGCTTATTAAGCTCAGTCCAACTAATAGGGGTGCGACACTTACGCCCAGAGAAAGCCTCATAAGGTGCCATCTTAATACTGGCCTGGTAATTGTTATTATACGCGAACTCTGCCAAAGGTAAGAAATCCTCCCAACTACCTCTGAAATCCAGAATACATCCTCTCTACATATCCTCAAGGATCTGAATCACGCATTTAGACTGGCCATTGGTCTGAGGATGATAAGCAGTGCTGAAGTTCAACCGAGTACCCAGAGATCCCCAAAACTTTGAAGTAAACCTCGGATCCTGATCAGATATGATAGATAGAGGTACTCCATGTAACCGAACAATCTCAGAGATGTATAACTTGGCCAACTTACTCAAAGGGTAAGTGGTCTTGACAGGAATGAAGTATGCAGACTTGGTCAACCGGTTAACAATGACCCAGATAAAATCTTTCTTTAACGGAGTCAAAGGTAAACCATTGACGAAATCTATAGTCACACGCTCTCATTTCCATTGAGGAATCTCAATGTGCTGAAGAAGTCCAGATGGACGCTGATGCTCTGCTTAGACTTTCTGACAAGTCAAGCACTTGGACACAAAACTAACATCTCTCTTGAGACCTTTCCACATGTACTTTTCCCGGAGATTCTTATACATCTTATCACCTCTAGGATGCATAGAATATGGACTATCATGGGTATCCCGAAGAATAATCTGTTTCAACTCATAGTTCCTCGGAACATAATAACGACCTCGGAAACACAAAAGACCATCCTGAATCAGAGAAAAGTCCTGAAAAGTTCCCTCCTTAACTTCATCAATACGATGAGCCAAGTACGGATGATTAGGTTGTTCAGCATGAATATCAGATATCAAAGTAGGAACCACACGGAGCTTATTCAATAGACTACCATCCTCAAATAAACTCAACCGCGCAAACAGAGCTCTCAGATTTGAAATGGAATTGCGACTCAAAGCATCCGCAATGACATTAGCTTTACCCAGATGATAATCAATCTCACAGTCATAATCTTTCAGAAGCTCCAACCATAGTCGTTGTCTCAGATTTAGTTCCTTCTGAGTGAGAAGATACTTCAGACTCTTATGGTCTGTAAAGATGTAACACTTCTCTCTATAGAGATAGTGTCTCCAGATTTTCAGAGCAAAGACCATTGCCGCTAACTCTAGATCATAGGTAGGATAGTTACACTCATGCGGTTTCAACTAACGAGATGTATAAGCCACTATCTTCCCATCCTACATCATAATACAACCCAAACCGATGTATGAGGCATCACTATAAACGGTATAAGGTTTCCCCGACTCTGGCTAAATCAAAACTGGTGCTTGTGTCAGAACTGATTTGAGTTTCTCAAAACTCTCCTGTTGTACCTTAGACCAAGTAAACGGAACATCTTTCCCCAGAAGCTTAGTTAACGGAGCGACTATAGAAGAAAAACCCTCTACAAACCTCCGATAATAACCAACTAAACCCAAAATGCTACGGACCTCAGCCACATTCTTAGGTTGTTTCCAATTCATTATAGCCTCAATTTTCTTCGGGTCAACCTGAATACTCTTGACTGAAACAACATGCCCTAGAAAAACAACCTCCAAAAGCCAGAACTCATACTTACTGAACTTTGCATAAAGCTGTTTCTCTCTCAGAGTCTATAACACAATACGGATATGATGCTCATGCTCCTCCTCAGACTTGGAATAGAATAAAATATCATCTATGAAGACCATAACAAACTGATCCAGATAGGGTTGGAACACCCAATTCATCATGTCCATGAATGCTGCAGGGGCATTCGTAAAACCGAAGGGCATTACCAGAAACTTCTAGTGACCATAACGAGTCTGGAAAGCTGTCTTGAAAACATCAAAATCCTTAACCTTGAGTTGGTAATAACAAGATCTCAGGTCTATCTTAGATAATACAGAAGGTCTTTGGAATTGATCAAACAGATCATTGATGCAGGGAAGGGGGTATTTGTTCTTGATGGTCAACTTGTTCAACTTTCGATAGTCAATACACAGGCGCAGAGAGCCATCTTTCTTTTAAAAAACAGGACAGGGGCTTCCCACGGAGAAACATTGGGTCGTATGAAACCTCTATGCAGAAGTTCCTGTAACTGAACCTTGAGCTCCTTAAGCTCTTTCGGAGCCATCCGATATGGTGCCATAGACACTAGAGTAGTCTCTAGATACAACTCAATACTGAACTCCACCTCTTCCCGCTTAGGGGGCACTCCCGGTAACTCTTCTAGAAAAACATCAGGGAATTCATACATTACTCGGATCTTATTCATCCAGAATCAGATTGCCTCGGGTCAAGAATATAGGCAAGATAAGCCACAGATCCCTTCTTGATCATCTTTTCAACTTTCAGGGCTGATATAAGATTAGACAGATAACCTCTACGCTCACCAATAAGGGTCACCTCACGATCATCAAAAGTCCTCAGAATAGCTCTCTTCTGCTCACATTCCAGAGTAACTCGGTGAGCTGACAACCAATCCATCTCAAAATCAAGTCAAACTCTCCAAACGGTAACTCCATCAGATTAGCAGGAAAGATTTCCCTTGAACCACAAGAGGACAATCTTTATATACTTTGGTAACCTCCACAGGTTACCTACAGGACTATAGATAGAAATAGAGCTACTGGTCTTCGCTACTGGAATTTCCAAGTATCCAGATACAGAACTAGAGACATAGGAGTGTGTAGACCCATTATCCAATAGTGCAAAGAAAGAAATAGCATGAACAGAAAAAGTACCAACAATGACGTTTGGCTTATCCTTATCCTCTTGTCTCCTCGTAGCATAAACCAAGCCAGGATGAGATCTTCCTGATCTGGTAGATCCTTTGAACTGACTGGGTCTGCCTCTACTACCGGTACCTGATGCAGTAGGTCTACCCTGTCCTCTTCCCCCAGCTGGGGTCTGAACTGATGCCTGTGATTTCCTCTGAGTATAACCAGACTATGGTGCCACTAGACAGTCCCTGAGACGATGATCATATGAACCATAACGAAAGCAGGCTCCACTCTTCATGCGACACTCTCTTGAATGCCATTTCTTACAAAAAGAACATGGGGTAAAGCTCGGGTACTAGTGGATTCAACTCCACTAGCAGCAGGCATAACGAAAGCAACTGGTCAAGAACGTACAAAACCCTGTGGCTCAAACTCATCAAGGCCCCTCTTCCAAGACTAAAAACCTTGACTATGCTGAGAAGGTGCCGTAGGCTGTCGTCTACCTCTATCCTGAACTTGAGACTCCAACTGAATCCTCAAACTCTCGTTACGCTCGGCTGTCCTGACACGCCGAGTGATCATCTTATATTCTGTATCATGGTGAGTAGCAACAACAATCTTCAACTGTATCCGAAGTTCCTTCAGAAAGTGGTCACACTTTTGTTTCTCAATGGAAACAATACCAGGAGCATACTGAAGCAGTCGGAGGAACTCAATCTCATAATCATTCACTGACATGCCATTCTGTTACAGATTCAGAAAATCTTCTCAGCACTTAGCCAGATACTCAGGTCCGACATATCGATCCTCGAAAGCTTGTCTAAAAAACTCCCAAGAAATCTTCTCTGAAGCAGTGACTTTCTCCTCTGCCTCCCACCAGTTTAGGGCCTCTCCCTGAAGTAAAGATACAACAACCTTCAGTTTCCTGTTAGAGGGGTATTCCATTTCGACGAACAGACGCTAAAGCTTCTTCAGCCAGTACTCTGCATCGGCTGGGTCAGTACCGGTCTTGCCATCAAACATGGTCATCCCAGTAGCTAGAAACTCGATAGAGATGAGTTTCCTAACACCCTCATTTTGCCGCAAATATCAGAGCAACTCTCTCTGCATGGTCACAGAATCCAACCCACCAGTCTTGCTGTCCCCAGAAACATAAGGTCCCTCACTCTGGACCGGCTGATCAACCTCGGCCTACTGAGTCTCGTTCTGAACCTCAGGTAAATCCTCTCCTCCTATATCTTGGGCTAAACTATGATCCTGTAGCGGGTCCACAGGGGGCGGGACATCACTAGAAGAAGAAGCAGATCAACCTCAGCTACGGCCTCAGACTCTCCTAGTAGCTAAATGTATACTCCTACGAGGTGATATAGTAGTGTATCTACAAAAGGACAGACAGAATCCTATATTAGAATCGGTACTTAGAGTAATATTCAAAATATTTTAGAGAATTTCAAAATACGAGTCAAAATAGAAATCCGGATTTTCAAATAATATCGTCAAAAACATTTTCAGATCAAAAATCATTTTGGATCTCACAGTCCGAGGGTTGAACCTGGCTCTGATACCATTAAATAGAACCCCTAAAATTTACTTAATTTCTTAGAATAAAAGTTAGGGTTTTATATTATTAAAACTTGGTTTGCAAGTTAGGTTTTTATAAAATTAAATAATATGATACGGATAAATTATTAAAATAATTAATTATCTAAAATATTGAAAGCTTATCAAAATATTAAATAAAGTTCAACCCAAACATTAAATAATATTATAGTCCAGAAAGTCCAAAATAAAATTTCAAATCTAAAGTTTATTACAAAAACAATATATCCAAAATAAATAAAATAATTTTGAAAACTATGAAACATACGTAAATAGTCTGAAAGCAGAAATCTCCAAGTACCGAAATAGTCTAGGTCAAAGATCTGAAACAGGAAACTGAGAGGGTGTAAGCTAAGGAGCCTAATATGTCTCTAGAGCAGATAAACATGATTACAGAACAGTATAATGCAGATGATGTGAAGTATGCATGATATGCACCCAACTCCAATCACCAACAGAAGAGTAAGTTCCCCTGAACCACTCTAACTCCATCACACCAATAGAAGTGGAAACTCGACCCGCAGGTGGAGCCACTGAACAGAAGTGATAAATTACTAACTTCCCCGTACCTATATAATCTACCAGATGTAATGTTATATGCATATATAGGATCAGAATGCATACCTTAATATCTAATAGGAGGCATACATGGTAATCACAGAATCAGAAATATATGTAAATACAAAATGATGCATGATCATACAGAGATTGACATAAACGGTAGACAAGTAATAACATAATTTAACAGAAGAGAACACACCTGAAGCATAAGACTAAACATCAAGAGTGACGTCTACTAGACTCGGCTCTACCACTAGATCGAGCGGGTGTAGAGTCTATGAATAACAATAATGTCAGACACAGTACTATGCCACTAACAGATAAGTACACGAAAAAGAAAGAAAACGAAACTCACGTGCGGGGCCCGAAGACTAATAAACGAGAAGTCGTCTAGGAGGAGGAGGAGGAAATTGCTCGGGGTCGGAGTTCACGTCGCCTTTATCAAACAAAAATTGATTCAGAATCCAGTATAGATAACTTCTAGATAACAATTCAAACTTAAAAGCTCTAAAAACGACACTTCAAGTTCAAATTTCAAAAAATGGACAATGTCATCGGACTTAGGACGTCGAAAAACGTAAGGTGGACCCGGGTCGAAAAAGTCAGCTGCTGACGTTAGCACTGGTCAATGCTGACGTCAATAGTGACGTCATCAGGTCAATGCTGACGTTAACAGATAATGTTAGTGGATGATGTTAGCAGATGACATCAGCGGATAATGTCAGCGAGTTGGGTGTCAGGTCGGTTGGGTCGGGTGTCGGGTCGGTCGGGTCTTATGACGGGTCAGTCAGGTCGGGTTACGGGTCAGGACAGCTTTTCAGGAAAATCTGGAAAATTTCCAGAACTTTCCCAGGTACCAAACACGATTTTCAGATATTCAAACCCCCTTTCCCAACTTGATTTAAACCTCTTTTTAAACCAAAACGATTCCAATATACTCGGATTCAACACCACAACCAAAACCGAATCAAACTCACACCAAAACAAACACACCCACTCTAAAGATTAAGAACAGGGACCGAACTCATCTTCAAACCACCACCCTCTCACTCCCAGATTCAACCCAGCACCGAAACAAAACGAAAGCCTTCCTTTAAGCACACTGAACCGAAACAGAGGCAAGCAAAAACAAACTATAAAGTTTGAATCCTTACCAAACAACAGAAATGGAACCTCAAAGATGAAATTTCGAATGAAGAGAACTCAACCCACCAATGGTAGATTCGAAAACAATTCAGGATGATAGAAATTCGGTTTGATTTCCTCAGATAAGAAAGAATATTAAAATTTTCAGATTTTAATCTAAATGAGAAATCACTCCCCATTCAATTCTGAAACGGACAAATGAAGGAGATGATTACCATTTTGAAAAAAAATGGTACAATCCCCTACAAAGGCTCAAACTTTCCAGAAATTATAATTTGGTCCTAACATTAGACTTAGAAATTCCCAAATTCTAGGGTTTGTAATTAGGGATTTGGTTTTTAATTTGGGGGAAAAAATTGGTTGTGACCTTTATCGTAAATAGAGTAGTTTTGTAGGTTTGTTTGCCGCAAGAAAAAAATATGTCAATCTAAGATGAAAGAATTGGTATAAATTTACATTCATTTAATTGTTAGTGTTAGAATTAAAATATATTCGATACGAATATAGATCCAAGATCTATACATATCAAATTATTAAGAACAATAAAATAAATAAACTGAATGCGGAAGCGTACCTGAATTAATCGATATAGTTTTTCCAGAGGGTTTGATATTTCAAGAAGTTAGGTTACCTCTTACCACATAACTCTCAGACGTGAAAAAAAGATGCAAATTAACCTAATTCTTGGGGACCATAACCCCTTTATATAGTTGATTTAATAATCAACTATTAAATATTTATAACTCTGCCCCTCATCAAATTATAAATACACCTTATGGTATCTAATCATGACAATTTAAAACCTATAACACGTGTAACATAATTGGTTACTTAATCACGTGTTAAACTTTATAATAACAATATACATTATACATATGTGCCTATTATTATTGAATTTTAATGTAACAATCTCCCACTTGGACAATATATATTTCCTGAAAAATGTATAGCCTTATGAGCTCAAAATTTGCTATCATATAATAAGTATTTTATAACAATCTTGTCCATCAATTATATACAAATAAGATCAAAGCGGTCTTCATCATATCAATCATGACTTGACCCTTCGATGGTCATGTATACAAACATAACCAAATGACATAGATTAATCAAGGATGTGTAGCATGGAAATTACATGTAAATGTGAACCGAACATGCCTATTTTCAACTGGTCCTCTTAAACTTTAGTGAGATCAAACTTTACTGAATTCAGAGTGTGCATAAGCTAAAATAAATTTATTTCTATACAAATTAACTTTAAACGGAAGTAACCGAAATTGTGTCTAAAACGAATAAGCATTTAGCAAAATAATAAAATCTCACTGAAACTGAATATACTTAAATAATATTACACCCACATGAGTTGTGTGCTCATGAAAGACCTAGGGTGATAGTTTCTCAATAAGCACGCAATTATGGAGTTTGTACCAACATGCTCTATAGATACACAAACACTCTAAAATTTCTTTAACAACTAGGAACTAAATTTTAAAGTGTTCCTATTGTTTATAGAATAAATAATGCATATTTATTGTCACAAAATAACTGAAGTGCTCTTTCTATTCAATCTATAATTAGCAGCTCATGTGACAAAGTCTTTTGCATCAATATTCTAGTAGAATCGAAGCTTGTAAACTTGATGATCTCTAACTTACTAGAACTTCGATATTTGAGCGTGTAATTTTTGTTCTCTAAAGACATTTCATAACTATATTGGTTGCTATCCAATAGTCTATATTATATTTACTTAAATATATGTCTAACATTCTAATAATGTACATAATATCCAAATGCATACATACTTAAACATAAATTAGATTCTCAATAGCTTATGTATATAGAATATTTTGTATTTTATAAATTTCAAGGTTACTTTTAGGGCACTGAAAGAATTGTCTTCTTTAATAATGTATCACTTGGTTTACTTCCACTGAACTTGTAATATGTACAAATTTCAAAAAAAATTATCTCAAAACCGAATGAGATAATCAATATAAAATTTATAATTTTATTAATGAGAGTTAAACTTAAGCTCATAGATGTTTTTTTTTAATTTACATATCATTAATTTTGTATCATTAGACAAAAATTAATGATTGTACCATATAATTAATTTATTCAATGTTGTCATTGAAAAAAACAAGCTTAACATCCATATTATGTAGCTCAAGATTAAAAGCAACAACTGTTAAGATTATTTTGAAAAAGTATTTCAATAAAACTTGAGAGAAAGTCTCCACAAAATCAGTGTCTTCTTTTAGAGTATATGTTTTAAATACAAACATGCCTTATACTTGCCCACATTATCATTTATATCCCTCTTGGTTTTAAATATTAATTTACAACCAATTGGTTTGTACCTTAAGGTAATGAGACAAGTTCTTAAACTTTATTGCCTTGTATAAAATTATACTCTTGTATAACATCAATCCATTTTTGAGAGTCAAAACTTTTATGGTTTGTTAAAAAAATTGATTAGGTCAATTTCTATCATTCCATTGTTATCCTTATTTTTTTATGAAATACTAGGTAATAATCTTGAATAGTATTTCTTTTTTTTTCTCTCATGGATATCTTTAAAGACATTTTTTAAGGTTGTTGAGTTTGTTCTTCTGAAAAAAATATCTTATCTTGAATGAGAGTTGTTCAACATTGTTTTGTTGATATACGTGATTCACTTTTTGATTAGTGATTGGTGTGAAAACCTAAACATCGTCAAAAGTGATAGTAGGAATTGAATTAATATCCAATTCCTCTTTAACAACAATGTATCTACCTTATTCTCCCTCCAAACTCAACATCCTAAAAATTGTTATAAATCTCTCATTAAAATAATCTTATTTGTGGGATAATAAACTTTACAGCCCATGGATCACTCAAAATAACCTAAGTAGTTGCTTACTTTTAAAGTTTAATTTCTTTAAATGTATCTTAGCTTATACAAAATAATCAACACTTTGTAACTTATTGTTATTCCTTCTGAGTAGGATCCTTAGCAATTTTATTCTAATACATATATTTATTGTCCTTATTCTTAGAGACATTAACCAAATGAGCACTAACTAAATGAGTATTTCTACAATTATAATGCTTCAACTTTTCTTGCTCTTTAATACAATGAGAAATAATCTCATTTGAAGTTTATTTCTCCTTTAATAATTGTAACTAATTTTGAATTAGTTAAACTGTATAGGAAGTTATACCAAAATTATAAAAACAAACAATTGTTATAAAGTTTGATCTTATGTGCCTTAAATTTCGAAGCAATATAATATACTCCCTCACATTTTCTTGATCCTTATACTTCATAGACATCAAATAAACCAAAATGTGATGCCATATTAACCTTAAAAAAATAATATTTTTTTATCAAAGAAACCATTAGTATGAATAATTTTTTTTAGATTTGTGCTCTTAAAAATTTCTAAAATATTATATTTTATGATCATTAGACTTATGCAACTTGAACAAACTCGCCTCTCAAAATCCTATTTATGAATGCTTACCGCCGTGAGAGGTGCAAGTTGTTATTCATTTAGTGCAAGTTCTATGTTCATACCATCAAATACTATATATAAGTGTCTTTTCTATTCCTTGAAATTAATTTCACTAAACATGAATGTAGAATGTATTCAACAGATATTATGACAACAAAGTTAAATTACCTAAATATAGAACAAAAATAAGTAAATAAATAAGATCACATAAATATCCATAAGTAAACAATAAATTCAAAATAATGGTTAGTTCCCCTCAAGATACCAAGCACAACATTAATATCAAATCTTTGGATAATAATATTAACTGTAAGCGGTGCTCTTGTTGTAACAATCAAAAATTGACAATGAACTATGTCAAACAATAGATTAATCTTTGAACTAACGTATTGTTCACATAAAATACCATATAATTGTCACACATTTATCGCCATAATTGTCATTGTAATCCGACCAAATATTAACTTTCCTTTGGGCCAATTAATAAACACATGAATTATAAAAACCTATAATTATCTTAATATTTTAAATAAGCTAATCTACACAAAAGCGGTCACTTTGATGACATTATGTTTCAATTAATCTATAAAAATATTATATATCTAAAACCAAAATATTAATTTGATTGTTTCAAAATATTTTTCTTAATTTTATCTTTCACTTAAGGTAAAAGATAACAAAAATAATAATAAATTTGACTAAAGGTAACATCATCACAAGATATCGGACACTCCATTAATATTTTATAAAAAAATATTAATTTGTAAGTGATATCTTGAATTAGTAATCAAACATTGATAATAAGAATATGTTAAACATAAATCTTTCTTTGGGTCGATTTATTATTCACATATAAAACTGAATAATTATGACATGTTTATTACCGTAGATGCACATGTAACATTACTAATTATTAACCTTCCTTTGGGCCAATTAATATTAGTATAAACTGGATTACAAGCACAAAACCTTCTATATTTTAAAGTAAAATAGTTTTCGTAATAGAGGTCACTTTGGTGACTTAATGCTTCAATTAATTTACCTTAAAATATATAACATAAATATACCAATATTTAAATTTAATATTTATAACAGTCAGAGCTGAGTTTTCTGATAACAATTAAGATTCCGAAATAACCTAAAATAAGCTTATCTAAATGGAGCTACCAGAATTTAAATAACCGAAATCATTGATTGTTCTTCTTCAGAAATTCCTTAATATGCATTTACCAAAACTAAAATCGATCGAAGTATTTAATCTTTAACTAAAAGCCAAAAACAGAAGCATCATATAAATGAGTAATTCGTACAATGATTACTTAAAACTTTAATATAACCATAATAATCTAATAAAAAAAAACTTTGATCAAACCGAATTGAATATATCAATACCAAATATATATTCTATAATACATAATAACATATGATCAAAACTAAATATTGAATATATTAATTAAGTAACTACATAAGTAGTAGTGTAATTTAAAGTAACATATCGAAAGATCATTCAATTATAACTTAATAGACATAAATCGAATATAAAGTTTTAAGAGTTATCCTGAATATAGAATTTTTGAATCATGATAAATTTATCACGACAAAACCTAAATTAATTATATTTTTCTTTACTACTAACGATCAAAATTAAAAGTTTGATCTAATCGAATTTAATATATATTTATTTATAAAGGTTTAACTTAATACCTAATGATCAAAACTGAATTTTGATCCAACCAGAGTAAATACATATTTTGAATAAAAAATATATATTTTCTAAATTAATAACAATGTGTATTAAAAATACATTTTAATTGTTATTAACCTGAATCTATTAGTTATGAAAAAGTAATAATTAATCCATTGAAATTAGGAACATAAAATTTACATAGAAGCGATCTGTGATAATTACCAAAGTAATCATTGGAATTAAAAATTACTTAATCCCGCACTAACATTAAAAGGAAAAACGAATTTCCAAAGTGAAAAATGTAAGTAATTTCAAATTACAAAATCAATCACAAATTTCACAAATATCGATATAAATATTCCCGATTGAGAAAAATATATATAGATTTCTCACGAAATATAAGAAGTATCGAGAAAAAAATGTGAAATATCAAATTTTAATATTTATGTCGAATAAAAAAAACTCAAATCAACATAAACATATAAATCCGAGATTTTAAATCGACAATAAACAATAAAGAATTTCAAACCCAAAAAAATTAGATCTTAATGATTCAACATAGTTCTAGCACTGATGCTACTTGTTAGAATTAAAATATATTCGATACGAATATAGACCCAAGATCTATACATGTCAAATCATTAAGAACAATAAAATAAATAAACTGAATACAGAAGTGTACCTGAATTAATCGATAGAGTTTTTCCGGAGGGTTTATTCTTCCAAAAAGTTATGTTACCTCTTGCCACACAACTCTCAGACGGGAAAAAGAGATGCAAGTTAACCTAATTCTTGGGACCATAACCCCTTTATATAGTTGATTTAATAATAAACTATTAAGTATTTATAACTCTGCCCCTCATTAAATTATAAATACACCTTATGGTATCTACACTTTTAATTTCATGACAATTTAATACCTATAACACGTGTAATATAATTGGTCAATTAATCACGTGTTAAACTTTGTCATAGCAATATACATTATGCATATGTGCCCATTATTATTGAATTTTAATCCAATAGTTAGTAGATCAATAATAAGATTTATAACATTATAAAAATAATTTGATTAAATTTATAACATAATAAGGAGTTTTCCTTCGTCATCGAAGTGTGAGGACTGCGAGTGTAATATTCCCTCTTTTCCAGGTTATACGCGGGTCGAGTCTGATGTTGGGGCGGTTATCGGATTAGGGGCATGATACGATGTCATTTTGGGTCCTGTAACCAAGTACGATAGTTACGAATCAAAGAGATGGAGAACAACTTACAAAGATGGAGAAAAAGATCTAGAAGAAACTAAAACGGAGAAGACAACCACGATAACAAGAATCAGCGCAACATTGAAGCCGACAACCAGGATTTTTGGCGACTGATATCATGTTAAGTATGGAGAAAGAGAGGTAGTACTCGTTTATTTTTATTGATTCAGCTGTAATATTTTCAAAGGAGAACCAGCTTATTTATACAATGGGAGAAAGCTATCTTCAATCAGTTAGCAGAACGGTAAAACTAATAGCTTTCTCAAACCATTTGTAACTAATCATAACAGCTGTAATACAAGTATATAATGAACATTCTAGACTTATATCCTAATAAAGATTCACTTGAAAAAAAAATATGACATAAAAAGTGATGAGATGGGTGAATTTTAGTGGTTGGTCTCATTGACACGTGGTGAAAATATAATTTCTCATCAACAAACAAAGATTATTTCACAATCCCTTTGTACACACTATCAAAATGCTTTAAATAAGAACTACAAGAGTTAAGATGATACTCTATACCTTTTTGAAGAAGTCAGGTCTCATCTTTTTTTCTAACATCTGAACAATTGCCACCTTCAGGATAAAAAATATAATCAACAAAAGGCCAAAAGACATACATGAAAGATGATGTTAGTGCTCGCTTGGTAATCTCTAACCCTCCTGCTTGAACAAACATTTGATTGCTAACTTTTGCTTCCAAAAATAAATGAACATTTTAAAGAGCAATTAAAAATTTTGAAAACTAATACTAAGAACTTTTATTCTCGTAATAATGCCTGATTAGACTTGTATACACAACATCCATGTTTCAAAGCTATAAAATTTTTGCAGTTTAGTAATTTCAGCCAAATACAATTTATCCTCGATGTTACGTAGATTCACATTTTATCAGCTTTTGAAGTAATTAATAAAAGCAACAAGATGAATCCAAAATAATTTTCATCTCTATATTTTAGAACTCATTCCTTTACTTCAGGTTTATTTTATTATTCCCGGTCAACAAAAATTTGAGACTTCGTAAACAATTAGGGGGCAGCATGACACCTTAAAAAAATAAATAATGAGTACTTATAGACTTCCATGATCGTATTTTTCCATACAAATCCTTGCAAGAAAATGATGAACTTAAAACTATTACACCACTATCATCTACTTTGCAAACATCACAATTTGCCTATATTTACAAAAAAAAAAAATAACATTATTTTAAATTTGAAATTTTGGGGAGGGAGTACATATCTCTCATGCATGTCTCCAGCCTCTCATTCATAATGATGCTAGAATTTAGAGAGAGAATTGAAATTATTTCATAATAATTCCTATCTGTATCAAGAAAATGAATACAATGATACTAAATTTTGGAAAAAAATTGAATATCAGTCTCTGGTACTACTTAGAAACAATAAATTGCAATCCTGTTCTCAATATGCCAAAAGTGTAAGAATTATGAATCCCATTTTGACTCTAAAAGATGCAAAACATAAAACAAATTGATAGGACTTGTACCTTTTAAAGGATCTAATAAACAAAACTGAATACAACATGTTAGCAGAAGAAAAGGTCCAACTATGTGCACATAAGTCAAGAAATTGTGAATATTTGAATGATGTAACCTTTGGGAGAGAAGACCGGTATAAATCATCCAGAACCTCAAGTATTATGATTCAAGAAATTATTGTAATTATTATTAGTAAAACTAAGTTCTTTCTAGAGAAATTTTTCAAAAAAGATTTTTTATTCTCCCTAGATTAATGGATATTCAAAAGCTTTGTTGCACTTGATATTCAAAGGCCTAATTTTATATTTTCTTGTTTGTCAATACTAAAAATTATTTAACATTCTTAAAGTTATTAAAATAATATCATTGAACCATTTTGCTTATCATTTTAAATGCACCTTGCAAATAAATTTATTGGATATAGGAAAAGCAAAGGATTATAGGTATTACTATGATGTACTAATCATTTAAATGTAGGCAGAACAGAAGGTGACCTCGGTACTTGATTAATGATGGAAAGTATGACGAGGAGTAGTTAAAGCTTTAAATGCTAAAATACCTGAGCAAGAGTTGAAAAGATGACACGGGTAAAACTTGGGGCAAAGAGAAAAGATTAACCTTTATTTAGGGCAAAATATAACAGGATTAATTCATCAAGTGGGGAAATTGTTACTATCGAGACACCACTAGACAAAGAAGCTCTACGGGGTGAATATCAGAATGAGAAAATAAGACAATTATACTCAAAATTGAGTGGGGTAATGCTGCAAAAAGAATGAAGCTTGCATGTTGGAGCAATATAAATGATAAAGTCCTTCTGAGCAGAGAATAAATCTTCCCCAAAATAAATCTTCCTTGGTATTCGAAGGTTGACAATATAAGAGAAAATATCATATGTTGAAGACAGGAACAAACGTCATTGAGATCGTGGTAGACTTCAATTGTTCCAACAAAAAAGATAGGAAAAAAGAAAAGAAAGAGAAAATCGAAAGTGAAAACCTGAAAAGGCACTTTAGGGTAAGAAAGAGATCCCCAAAATTGAACCTGAGTGTGGGATGAGTTACCATATCAGTTAAAGAATATATGCCAGGAGATAAAGCAAGAAATTATGAGCACTCCCTGAAGCTGAAAGTTTACCCAAGTGGTCTTCAATTAACATTCATGCATCATGATAGAAATATCCATATTGGGATGATATTAACAAAGCATGATGATTTTTGTTAACAGGATCCGAGATTTGCAAAAGGAAGAGCCCAAAAAGAAGATGAGAGGCTTTAAAAATGATGAGAATTTTTCAAGGATTATCAAGATAAAATGATGACGTGTTGTAAATAAAAAAAGAAAAAAAGGAAAATGTGAAAAGGAAATAGAAAAAAGACAAAAAAAAAAGATGAGAAAAAGAGAAAAAAAGCAAGAAATAAAGGTTTCTGTTTTATGCAGGAAATAGAACTTTGAGCAAGCTCGGTAAAGCAATAAGTTCAAACGAGGAAATATTCAAGCTTGAGCAGAAAAATGATAACAATAAAGATATCAAATACCAAATAAGAAGATGAATTTTTCAATTTAATCCATGTTAAATTTATATTAATTGATGACTTTCTTTTTGCAGGAATAGAGAGATAAATCTGAATTCTCGAGTTCACCCAACAAAAAAAGAGAATCGATGAGAATAGATTCCAAGAAAAATAATCAAACCAACAACAATTCAAACAGAAATTGACAGCCTTTTCGGCGTGAGTCCCGATTCAAATAGAAATTGATAGTCATGCTGGCGTGAGTCCCGAAAGATTTGGTGGAATATGAAGAATTTCGTAATAAGAAGAACAACCTCAAGTTCTATCACTTTTGGCCTGGAGAATTTCACAATGAGAAGAACATCTCTAGATTTTTCGAAGATGAGAAATTTTATAATAAGAAGAACAACCTCGATTTTCGTCACTTGATGAGTTTGGAGAATTTCGTAATAAGAAGAACATCTCCAAATTTCATGAGATACGAGGAATTTCGTAATGAGAAGAACAGTATCGGATTTCGTCACTTTTGTCTGAAGAAATTCATAATGAGAAGAACAACTTCAGACCCTAGAGAATTTCGTAATGAGAAGAACAACTCTAGGTTTCATGGGATACGAGGAATTTCGTAATAAGAAGAATAGTCTCGGATTCCATGATAGGTATTTTGCTTGAAGAATTTCGTAATGAGAAGAACAACTTCAAGCTTTGTTAGCGTAACAAAGGTCAAAAAGTTTAGACAAAATTCGTCTTTTCAGTTTTTGCTCGTCTCCTACTCCACAACATTGAGCAAACAAGGGTAGCTATAGAACCCAAATTTTATCTGGGTGGCCTAGGTAAATAATATTATAATAAACAAAATACAAAATAATAATAAATAATAAATAATAAAGGAGGTTAAAGGAAGTTGGTTACCTGGAGTTTTCGACTGATTATTAGGGGGATCTCATGCTTTAGAGAAAGGGGAAGCAATCTGATTGGGGGGTTTCTCTGGAAATGGGATAAATTGTTACATTTCCATAGGGTACCGGGGAAAAGAAAAAACAGAGCAGAGAGGGATTTTAATTGGTTATGTGAGGGGGCTCTCCAGGAGAAGGAAAGGGAGATGAATTTCAAGGGGGTTGGTTTCCAAGAGGGAGGCATTCGATTCTAGGGGGAGGGCAAAAACAAAAAATGGAAATAGGAGGCAGAGGATTTGGCATGAAGGGAGTCGGTTTTGGAAAACAATTTGGGACAGAGAGAAAAGGAACCATGTTAGGCCCTTAGTGCTGCTCAAACCCGTTGGACCCTGAAAGTGGAGTCGGTTACATCGGTAACCTTGCCGAACATGGAGAAGAAGGATGATGGGAACTCAAACCCCATTTCGATAGAGAATGTAGTTATAACAGTACAGATGTTACCGAACATGGAGGAAATGCATTCAAAGATGGTGCATAGGAAGGGCATTCACAGACAATACAACAAGACAATGGCAACGGATAGACCCAGCATGCATCGAATGATGTAGATGTTCGAATATGAGTTGTGCAAGCAAGCAAACAAGCACTAATTGAAGGGTCAAAATCGACACCAATAATTTTAAAGGTATATACGAACTTCGATTTTAGCTTTCGAATGGAGGTGTATTTTTGTTGCATATTAGTCTTTATTTCCCTTAATTCGTACTTAAATTTCTAGATTTTTTCAATTAAATTATTTACATGATGTAATTGGGCATTATGCTTTGAAATGAGAATTATTTTGGATCTTGTCTTTAAATTTATGATTTATTTAATTGTTTATTTATTTGTATGCATGTTTTAAATTCATATAGTATATTTGTTTAGAGTGACACCTAATTTACACGTAGTTAATTAAATCAAAGCCTTTTAGAGTTAGTCGCTTTAATTAAATAATTAATTTAAATAGGGAGATAATTGTAGTAACAATGACATTTTAATCATATACCTCGGATACACTAAGTGGTCGGTGTTTTGACGTAACATTATGTTGACCAAAAGAGTGTACTTTGGTATCGCATTCGATGTGTCATCGAAACCTAGAAATTGATAAATAATTTAAAGTTAGAATTAAATAAAATTAATTAGGTAAATAACTAAAAACACCAATAGTATTATTAATTTTATTCGGTGTCGAGATGGTAGTGTCCGATCGTTCAGATGTTATCATAATACACTTGGTAAGATTAACAATTTAATAGGATTTTTAAATATTTAATGAATGGAGACTCATAGGTTTGAACTTAAAATGAACAAGATAATAATCGGTCATGCATTAAAAATCTTCTAGGGCAGAATTTATATTTCTTTAAATACGACTTAAGGTTTTCTATCTAGAGGACGTCTTATTCAAGCTCGTATTTAAAAGAAATATATTTTCTTATCCAAAAGGATATTCTCCTTCGGACATCTATTGTAACCCCCTTAGTCCGGCCTAGATGAAAATGATACTAACGGATTACACGGGAAATATCGAGCTAAACCCGTAAAGGTTTAACCCGATAAACGACTCTATTTTTTTCTTTTATCTTATCTAAATGCTTTACTTAAGTCTTACATATTCATACATAGCTTGTGTCCAATTGCAACAAAAGCAGAAGTGAAACGAGACTTAATTTGGACATTTAAGTAAAAAGGACCAAATTGTAACTTTCCCAAATTTAAGTGTCCAAAAATTAAATTAGTATTACCAATCTTTAATTAAGTCTATTATATGTTTTCATATCAAATCTCAACTCGAAACGATGTCTACAACTCATTTAATTTCATTTACAAGATTCAGGGACTAAAACATAAATCTCTTAAATTCTATTGTCAAGGTAGAAATTCATTCCATAAAAGTTCAATTAAACATACAAATAGCACTAAAGATAAATTTTAGACCAATCAGAGTATTCTAACATCATCAATTTCATGCTTCACTAATTATGGACCAAAATATAAATCTTTCAAATTCTAAGGACTTCGTCCAAATTAAGTTAGCCAACTTGAAATTAAGTCAACTTCATGCATCCATGTGAAATTTTAACTCAAAATAATATCCGTAGCAACCATAATTGTATATAGGAAGATATTCGGGACTAAAAGGAAATTTCCGGCAACTATTAATTCCTAGCAGCCAAAGGTTTTGAAACCTTCAATATAGGTTTCGAAACTTTATAGAAAAAGTTTCAAAACTTTTCGCGTCCAGTAAGGTTCTAGAATCAAATTAGCCCGCAAGGTTTCGAAACCTTCCTGGAGGTTTCGAAACTATTTGACAAAGGTTTTGAACTATTTGACAAAGGTTTTGAAACCTTTAAGAACTAATCCAAGACACCACCATTGATCACCATCAACTATATGCATAATTCCTAAACATTAAGAGAAAATTATACAATCGATTATAACTATCGTAAACCCTGTAACAACTAGAGGCAAGCTTTCTAACGTTACTCAATTCCATTAGCTAATCAAACAGACATGCTTCAAGCAAACACAAGATTGCATCAATATTCAACCTGTTCAACTTCAATACATACCCAAATTCGTATAACCAAAGTAAACTTATCAACCCAAAAACTGACTCTTGCAACAAGAAACTATACCCCCATTGGTATCTTACTACTACTACCAGTGGCGGATCCAGGAACATATTTGAGGGTGAGCACACATAAAATTTTAAAATTTTAGAGTAGACACAACTATTAAATATTATAAAATTTTAAGGACTAACATATAAAATTTAAAAAATTAAAGGAAAATGTATGAATTTTAAAAAGTTCAGGGTGGGCACAGGCCCACCCTAGATACAAAGTACATCTGCCACTGACTACTACTACACTTTAGAACACATACTTGAGCTTTTCATCGACACACACTTGAAACTTTGCTTCACTTGGCTACCTTGGTTATTATCTCTGCATTGCAAGGTAAAAGACAGGGTAAGCATAATGTCACGGGGTCAGAGTTTTTGCGCAGGGACATCTACCCGTGCGGCACCTCGGGACACTCGTATGCCCGAGGATCAGCCTGAACGATCTCCGATGCTTACTGGTTTCGCCCTCCCATGGGCTCATCAGGGAAGCGGAGATAGCTCCCGACCAGTGTGGTGCACGATCAGCGCGCCCATCTTAGATGGGACGGCTCTCGGCACGTACTACACTCTTAATGCTATCCCGCTCCCAAGCTTTACGCACCACCAGAAGCATCTCGCTCGGTCCCGCGTAGTCACGACTCACGGTCCGTGACATTCTCCTCCATCCAATTCATGCACGCCCTCGTGCATGGGAGGAAACTCTTTCCCTCTCAAAAACGTGCCAGGAACTAGTGTGCAATTCTCCCAAACTGGCCCACTAACCTGGGGCCGCCCTTCTAGAGGACACAGGACTCCCTACAATCGCCTCGTGGCCACCTGCCACTTTACCGAGGCATCCCGTTGCAGTTTACCTAATCGGAGAACTTTCGCTGTGGCTTCCTGCCTACCCGTCCTCATCTCTTGAGGACCCACTCGCGAACACCCTCTTCTCTTTGGGGTGCGAGCTAACACGCTCGTCCTCTGACTCGCTCTCGCAGCACAAGGGGCGCTTGGTCAACCTAACAGCTAGCACACAGCCTCGCTCTGATACCACTTGTCACGGGGTCAGAGTTTTCGCGTAGGGACATCTACCCGTGCGGAACCTCGGGACACTCACATGCCCGAGGATCAGATTGAACGATCTCCGATGCTTACTGGTTTCGCCCTCCCATGGGCTCATCAGGGAAGCAGGGACAGTTCCCGACCAGTGTGGTGCACGATCAGCGCGCCCATCCCAGATGGGACGGCTGCTCGGCACGTACTACACTCTTAATGATATCCCGCTCCCAAGCTTTACACACCACCAGAAGCATCTCGCTCGGTCCCGCGTAGTCACGACTCACGGTCCGTGACAATAAGCTTAGTGAGGGGTAAAACATAAAAATAATACCACCTTTGCAACGCAGCCCATAAGTCCATCAATAAAACACTTTAAATCATGTCATATCATGCTCAATATAAATGTCTCAATAATATTTACAAAACCAAAACAATTTCCTTACCAAGTGTCCATTATCTCTTGTCATACAAAACTAAAATTCTCAAGACTTTCATGCTTTCAAAACAACAACAAAACATATGGCCTTTTAAATGCATATGCATCTCTATGCACAAAACTTGATCAAGAACACATGCTTGAGAAACTCGTGACTTTAAAACATTACATTTTCTATATAATTCTAAATCAACATGTTCCACAATTTCATGTTTTACAATACATAAAAGTCTCAATCATAATTCATGCATATTGGTAACTAAGTGACTAACTTTGTTCAAACCATATACCCATCGAATACACGGATTCCTTATTCCTTATCTAGAGACACTTGGTCTCAACATGCATCGGTTGGACACAAAGTCACCCTTGTATACATGTTACCCCCACTACGCATGGTCGGACACAAAGTCACCATTGTTTACGTATGGGTCAACTATATACACGGTCGGATACAAAGTCACCCTTGTTTACATATAGGCAATCTCTATACGCACGGTTGGACACAAAGTCGCCCTTGTTTACGTGTATACAATATCATTATTCTCGTAATCTTTATAGTGCACTTAATCTTAATGACATGTCATCTGTATTCGTGGTCTTAAATAGTGTCACTAAGACAAAATCATTCTTATTATGCATGGTAGCTTGTTGTTTTATAATGCACTCAATATATGTTCATCAAAGTGAACCCAAAATATGCTCAACGGCTTTATTCGGGAAAGAGGGAAATAACCATACTTTAATCCAAATCATTCTCATGCTTTAAAAGTCATGGAAACCATCATTAACCATGCATATACATCAACTAATACATGCATGCATTATTTCTAAATTCAATTCATGCATTGGAAACCATTTCTCCATATGCATCTTTCATAAAATTAATGCAACACTACCAATCATTGGATATGTTACCAAAGTATAGAAATTAATAAAACTCATGAAGTACTCAATTGTCAAAACATATATGATATCAATGGACAATAATAAAAATATCCTTTGGCCAAAGCACTTATCATTTCTTATGCATAAATTACATATGTAAAAACTACATTAAGAGCATGTCTAAAATATGACAATTATAGAACGATACGGGAATCATAAAGAGAGAAAAACCATTTACCTTACTTCCAAGTGTGGGAAGTTTTTTCACACCATCCCTACACCCTCAAACCTTTGATAAAACAAGTAAAACCTTGCCGATACAGCAACCCACTCACCACTAGTTCGAAACTAGCTTGCCGAAGCCAACCAACATTCTCGCCTTTTCTGAAACACCTTCAACACTTAGCTCAAAACCCCTATTTTTAACATATCAAAATAGATGAATTAATGCATATTAATGCATTCAATCAACCTCCAACACTTCCTAAACAAACAGCCCCAGAAACTACACTTAAGAAAACTAAAAACACATCCGAAACTCATCCGAATGACCTCTAGCCCTTAGCCAACGAAAACCAAAATCTCTCGACAACAAAACACAATCAAGAACCATAATCTAATCACCCTAAACCAACAACAAACATTCAACCACCCAAACAAGCCATAAATCGAAGATCTAAGCCAATTAACATCACCAAAACCTAAGATCCGGGTTTACCCATCTAAGAACCTTTAATTCCATGTTAAAACACATCAATATTTATTAATTTACCCATTGAAAACTATCAAGTATCACCTTATTACGAGATTGCATCAATTCAATCAAAATTAACCGATAAAAATTGAAAATCATCAATTAAAACCATAAAGCAAATCAAGAACTCAATGCAATGGATCAAACACTTGGGAATTTCAATAAAGAACTTAAAGTTCAAAGGTTTGAATGATTTCTTACCTCCAAATAAGATCCAACCTCCTTCCAATTGAAAAACCCATGAAAAATAAGTTGTAAAATGTAAGGAAATTGAAGAGAAATAAGGAAAAATAATATGAACGAAATTGAATCAAAAAGATGTGATTTACCTTTATAAAATTGAAGAGAAATCTGATTGGAAACCAAGAAAATTGGGAGATGTTGAGAGAAAATGGGAAGTCATGTGAAATTGTGATTTTGGTGAAAAATGAGAAATATGCATCAATTAAATCTTAATTGGTGATTAAAAGAAGTTTGTAAAGAGATTTTTGGAAGGTTAGATCTAATGGAAAAGATTGAATAAATAGCCCCTTAAAGATTTTAAGTTTTGACCCAATTACATTTTAGTCACTAAAATAGTCATCTTTACAAAATAGTTACTATTTTCCAAAATGTCAAGGTTCATAGTATAATTTTACAAAATTGAGTTTACCATATTCAAATAGAATCCAAATAAGAATTTTAGAGTATTTTTTCCATATTTTATTTCCTTTGAAAACCATTTATAAAAATTAAATTCTCGGATTTAGGCTAATTGGCTTGATCGGTTCAACCGAACCTTTGATCCGACCTTAATAACATCTAAGCCCATTTTTAGGATGTTGCATCTATTCACTTGACAATGATGAATTAAATTTATATTGTTATTCAAAATGTTAAAATGCCACGTGTAATTAATAAAGTACCGATCTCGGGCGCTCGTAAGGGTTGTCCTTATGGGTAACCGACTCCCGAACCCAAATGTTTTAAAAATGAATCTCTGATTTATTTTAAGGTGTCTAGCCTACCAAAGTGGCCGGTGACGACTCCAAATTATTTTAAATTCAAATAACACGTTTTTAATAATAGCATGATTTTCATAATCAACAATTGAAAGCAATAAAACTCGTTTTTTAAAAAAATTAAATCGTCAGGTTATTTTCACACTCGGTTTTAAAATGGTCGCGACAAATTTGTTTATGAATTAATGTATGCATATGTATTTAATTAATGTGTGTATATTATTAATTCTTTAAGCCCAACACTAATCTCTTAAGCCAAAATCACTAAACTAGTTCTTTAAGATTAATTCTCCAATCACTAAACTAATTCCATATGATCAAACTCGAGTTCGGGTCAATAACAGTCGGATACAGATCGAATTCAGATCATTACATTCTCGAGTTAAATCCGTTTTTGACTCGAATAGGTTTCAGTCGGGTTTTCAAGTCGGGTCAGCTTTTTACATCCCTATTCACTATTGCTTCCTTATTACCCACTGTACAAGACCCAATGTGTTTGCCCAACTAAATTCAAAATGTTGGCCGAGAAAAAATTTAAATAATTATTTGAGATAATTATTGTTGAATAAAATCTAGGGGAGTGGAAAAATTTAATGCAAAGTTTGAATATTTGAGGTAATTTTTGTTGTTTTGGATAATTTTCTGTTTAATAATTATTTTATATTAATAGTATATTTTATGCAATTGTTCTAGTTGAATTTTTAGATATTTTGGTTTAATCAAATTTAATTAACGCAAAAATTTTAAAGATTTTTTTAATAAAATTTTAAAGTATGATCGAAAGAATAATAGTTTATGTTTATTTTTTTAATCGTTAGAGTTATTAAGAAATATTTTTAGTTGTTATGTTATGTTAATATAGTTGGATTTTTATGATCGAGATTATTTAAACTATTAATTTGAATATATAAGAAATATTTTGTATATTGTTAGTTGTATAATTATTGAGGTAATTATTAAAAATATTTTATAATTATATATGTAACATTTTAATTAATTTGATTAATATAGAGATAAAAAGAAAAATATTATTTACAATATTGTTAGGAAATAATAGTATTAATAGTTATGTTTTAGATCATTTGTAGTTTTGTTTTGTTCGATTGATTGTTAGCATGTGTACTCTTTTTTTAAATAGGTTTAAGTTTTTTTTATTAAGACATTTATTAATCATTGTTATATTAAGCCCCGGATAGGAGGGACAACAGTTCGAGACCCAAAAATTTTATAATTAATTATATTTAAAAAATTATATCAATCATACAACTTAATTTTTTATACTTGTTATTAGATTTTTTTTTTCAATGTTTAGTATTATGAGCTTAATTTCATTTTAATATTTATTATGAAGGTTCCTAAATTTTTCTCAATATTTATTATCAAGAGTTATATTCTTAAAATTTAAATTTTTTCCAATTTTTTGTTATTAAAAGCTCAATTTTTCTCAATACTATAAATATATTCTTAAAATTCAATTTTTCAAATATTAGAGGCATAATTTTTTAATATTTGTGTTAGAGGTATACTCTCATATTTTTATACATGTTATTAAGGGGAAGTTAGGGTAATAATGAGGTTTAAAAAATATTAGGGGTAATGGGTTACTTTTGCAAATAGCGATGTGCTTGAACTTTGCCACCTCCAAATAGCGATATGCTTGGATTTCCTCACCTCCAGATGACAAGGCGCATGTATGTCGTAGGATTGAACTGAAAAAAATTGTGATATTTCACTTTTTCAACGATTGCCACACACCGCGTGGTCCAGAAAACATTGTTCTTTTTGTCCCATTCTCCCAAATATTTTAAGTAGAAATCCATTACTCTAATTTTTTTAAAAAAAATCCTATTATTACCCTATAATAGCGACATCGTCCAAAACTGCAATATTTGTAATTGTTATGTACAAAACAACATATATTTTTAAAAAATTACTAATATGATACTCACAATAACCATAATAGCAACAATTATGTTCATAATTGCGAAAAACGCAATATAACCGAAAATATAATAATAATCGTAATTTAAAATTTATTTAGGGACTCAATTTTTTGTTCTCACTAAGACTACGAAAATATACATGATGCTAACATCGTCAATGTACGAGTTTTTTAAAAATGAAATCACATCACTTTTAAAAAAATTATGTTTTAAACTTTTAAAATTAATTTAATGCATTTATTTAAAAAATGAAATATTTATTGTAAATCGAGTTGTTTTGTAGGTTTGTTTGCTGCAAGAAAATAAACATGTCACGTATAAGATGAAAGAATTGGTATAAATTTATATTCACTTAATTGTTAGTAGATCAATAATAAGATTTATAGCTTTATAAAAATAATTTGATTAAATTTATAACATGAGTTTTCCTTCGTCATCAAAGTGTGAAGAGCCTAGAGCCGCACCACAGAATAATTTGGTATTTACAGCAAGTTGAGTTTTACAATACGACATTATTTAGTTATTAATTTTATCATTCTTGATCTAGATATTATATTTAAACCTCATGTTTAAAATTTAACCACAAAATTTTGACTTAATTTAATCCCAATCTAATACATAAATATTATTTGAAACATATATAAGGAATTTTTTTAAAGTATATTATAAGTAATGTATTCTGAAAAGACGAGACACTAGAATCCTTCTTTGATGGTGTTCCTCCAAGCAATGTATGGAATTTACTAACCTATGAACGAAAACAACGTTTCTTAATGTTGAGCTATCAATGTTTAAAGGATATAGTTTCACTCAACCATGCTTTATGCAAATCATAAATAAAGATAATGCAACATATAATGATATTTGATAAGTGCTCAAAAGACTATCACTTTTTACACTTTTCATGGACAATAATTACTTAATCTACACCTACTTGGGCTAATGCATGAACTTAATGTATGATATTTGGATATTTTGCTTTTGTGACATACAAAGATGATATTTATAGAAAATGTTAGCTTTAATGCACATTTGTGTATTTGCAGGTAGACTTGGGTCGGGGCAGTAACTGAACTCTAGGGTCGCGACAGCATGATAAGGAAGTCTAGAAAGCATCGAAGGACAATGAGAAAATAGGTCAATAAACTATGAAGCAGACTCTGATCGAACTAGCCACAGATGGGCGCTTCTACTGATGGAAGCTGAGCAGACTCAATTTAGATTTCCACCAGGGCAACAGAAGCAACCTGTCGAGGCGGGGAATTTCATAAATACCAAAAGTCAAAGTGGTGATCAATTTGAAGAACATAAAAAGTTGAATTTTTTTAGACACTTTGCGTGGTAATTGGAGTTCGAGAAGACGTTGTAAAGATGAAAAGAATCAAATTAAAGAGATGCACCTTTTTAAGGAAGGAAACGTCCAAAACAACTTTGCTTCTTCTCCAAGGCTGATGTTGCCCTAATTTTAGCCTATATAAAGAAGGTGCCGCTCAAGAACAAGAGACACACGAGAAAGATAGAGTTCATCATAGATCTTAGAGTTTTCTTTGTTTTCATCATGTTCTAAATTCTTCTAGGGTTTAGGTGAAAGTTGTCGAGCATTTGTGAGAGGAGATTGTACTTTGTTTTCTTGTTTCATGCTATAAAATATCAAGGTTTGCTTATTCTTTGTCATTCATTATTCTTGCATTCAAGCTCGGGAGAAAAGTTTGTGAGAGATTTATTTATCTAATATCGGGAGAGTTAGATTCATGAAAGGAATAAGTACGGTATTTTTCTAGTTGGAAAATACTAACTCGACCTGAGGATAGGTTATAGTTTCAGCGGCTAAAAGAAGTGTAAGAGTGGTTGATGGTTATAGTTGATTCACGCCAGGAGGTATCATCAAGGACTAGTCATCAACAATACTTTGACTTAGGGATAAGCGAAGTCATCAAAAGACACTTTGCTGAACCTTGAAGAAGTCCATGCAAGAGTAAGGGATTGCCATGGAGGACATAACCCTTCACTATCGAGGCAATAAAACTGCAGTTCTACCGAGGCAGTGTTGTGTAGTTGCATTAGACATAAACAAGTCAATTGAATCCACAATACGATACAACTGGATCCTGACATTTCTCTCAATCTGATTTTATTTTCATTCTTTGTTCTCTTTTTACTTTGTTTTAGTTTAATTTAGAACAATCACATTAGTCTATGTTTTTATTTTATTTCTTTTGCAAAGCAAGAAGAGAAAATGAAACAAATTAAGTACACTAATCCATGTGGAGACGATACTCTATACTCATCACTTTATTACTTGCAAAGTTTACACTTGCACAAGTTTCTGGCGCCATTGTCGGGATTGGTAACTAAATTTTTTGTTATCTTTATTTTCTCGTTTTTACTTACTTTTATTAAACTTCGGTTTTTATTGGTGTATGACTAGGGAAAACCCAAGCAATCCTTTGTACGAGCTTGATCCAGAGATTGAACGCACGCGACAAAGGTTGAGAAGACATATCCGAGTAGTTATGGCAGATACCCAGTAGAATAGAACTTACCCGTTATCAGTGGAGGACTTTCGCCGCCACCACTATCGCAGCAACTCACAGTTAAGGATTTCCTAGAAGAGGATTTGAACTGGTTACATTTAGGAGTTGCTACACCCGAAATTCAAGCAACCCACTTTGAGCTAAAATCTGTCATGTTTAATATGCTCAATACCATTGAACAGTTTGGTGGGTCATTAACTGAAGATGCCAAGCAACACCTCAAATCATTCATGGAAATCTGTAATTCATTCAAAATCCAAGGAGTCCATGAAGATGTTTTTAGATTCAAACTGTTTCTCTATTCACTAAGGGATAAGACAAAGACCTGGTTAAATAGAATTCTAGCAAGATCTATAGGATCTTGGAGTCAACTATGTCGTGATTTCATTATACATTTCAATCATACTAATCTATATGATCGTATACGTAATAAAATTACTTCTTTTCAGCAGGCAGATGATGAACCAATGTATGAGGCATGAGAGCGATATAGGGAGCTATTACACAAGTGTCCTTTACATGGATTTCCATATGAACATAAGTGACTATGTTTTACAATGCAACAAATGCCCCAACAAGGATGATGCTAGACGCCTCTGCCAATGAGACACTTCTCGACAAACCACCGGAGGAAGCAATAGAAATTTTGAACAAACTTGCAAAGAATGATTTTCAATTCCTACATCTAGGCGAGGAGGGGTGAGACACCAGGCCACAGTACATGAGTTAAAAACATCCAATTCAGTGACAGCACAATTGGCCTCTCTTAGTAAGATGGTTCAAAATATGCAAATGCAAAATAATACCCATGAGGTCAATGCAATAGATTCTTTCTGTAATTTATGTGGAGGTAACCATAACTCTTCTAAATGCATGCAAAATCAGGAATCTAGTCTTTTTGTGGGAAACTATAACTGGAACAATAACATGATGTCCAATATATATAATCCAGTATGGAAAAGGCATCCAAATTTCTCATAGAGTAATCTTAACAATGCTCTAAATCTGACTACTCAACCCTCAGGTTTCTAGCAAACAATGCCAATGCAACATCCGTCAGCAGGTACAATAACCACTACCGCAGCAGCAAATACCTCAATTGTAGAGTGCAAGTTCATTGGAAAATTCTCTTAAGGCCTTTCTGATGAAAACAAAATCATACATGGTTGAGAATAGTAATTTCATTAAGAGAACTGATGCCTTCATAAACAGAACTGAGATGAGGCTGAAAAACCAAGAGACAGTCATTAAAACACTGGAAACTCAAGTTGGCAATTTGCTCAAATTCTGAACATTAGACTACAAGGAGGATTACCCAGCAATACTAAAGTTACAAGGGGAATGGATCATGAGCAATGTAAGGTAATTACTACAAGGAGTGGCTTAAAACATAAGGAGATACCAGACAGATCGGTAGACAAAACCCCCTAACAAAAAAAGAAGAACCAGATAAAGAGGACTTAGATGCTAAACTAAGTGATCCTGTCACGGCACAATAATCGGTAGTCCCACGCCAAGCGGACGAGGTAGCAGAAGAACCAATGGTACCAGGCATTAAATTCTAGATTAATGAGACACTAGAGAAAATGCGACCTCCACCACCTTTCCCACAAAGGCTGAAAAGGCAGAAGCATGATTATCAAATTAAAAGTTCTTAGACATCTTGAAGCAAGTCCACATTAATTTGCCATTATTTGAGGTAATAGAACAGATGCCGAATTATGCCAAATTCTTAAAAGACATTGAGTCCAAAAGAAGAAGGCTTGGTGAGTTTGAAACTGTTGCCGCAACCGAAGGATGCATGGCAATGCTTCATAATCTTATGCCCCCCAAATTGAAGGATCCTGGATGTTTTATTATACCATGTGCGATAGGTAGCCACTATGAAGGAAAGCCCTTATGTGATCTCGGAGCAAGCATAAACTTGATGCTGAAATCCGTATTCCAAAAGCTTGGAATAGGAAGGGTAAAACCCATAATTGTGATTCTCCGATTAGCGGATAGATCATATGTGCAACCAGAAAGAAAGATCGAGGACATATTGGTAAGGGTGGATAAATTTATTTTTCCAGCTGACTTTCTTGTTCTTGATTGTGAAGTAGATGACAATACACCGATCATCTTGGGGAGACCTTTTCTATCTATTGGACGCACTCTTATCGATGTTGAAAAAGGAGAATTGACAATGAGGGTTAACGACCAATAAGTCAAACTCAATGTTTTCCAGATTCTGAAAAGACATGATGATCCAGAGGAGTGTCAGATAATTTACACCGCAGATGCAAGCAGCACAATACCTTGTCTTAACAACTACTACCTTGGTAGCCATTTCAGTAATTTAACACAGATCTGCCTCGGCAATACAATTGATGGCTGCTACAGTAGAGTTATGGACAATGTTGAAACACAAGAAATTAAGGAAGCCAATTGGACAACACACCTTCCAGGTAAGTACTTTAAACCACTAAATTACCCAGGTAAAGATGAAAAACCTTCAAATGAGGAACCATTGATTATCAAATTAAAACCTTTACTTAACAAACTAAAGTACATTTATTTGGGAACCAATCATACAATGCCCATAATTATTTCTTCTGAGATACAGCCAGAACAGGAACACAACTTGATAGAGATATTGAGGCAGCACAAGAAAGCAATTGGATGGTCAATTGATGACTTGAAGGGAATAAGCCCAGCCGTTTGTATGCACAAAATCCTTTTAGATGAAGATCATAAGCCCACTGTTGAGGACCAGAGGAGACTTACCCATGCCATGAAGGAGGTAGTACGTAAGGAAATAATCAAATGGCTTGATGCCGGAATCATCTACCATATCTCTTACAGTGCATGGGTAAGCCCGGTACAATGTGTACCCAAGAAAGATGGTATGACCGTAATAACAAATGAGAATAATAAGCTGATCCCAACCAGGACTGTAACCGGTTGGAGGGTTTGTATGGATTACCGCAAGTTAAATAAGGCAACAAAGAAGGATCATTTCCCGTAACCCTTTATTGATGATAAACCTTTCTGGTAAAACTTTCTATTGTTTCTAGATGGTTATTCAGGTTATAATTAGATTGTCGTAGACCTAGAAGATCAGGCAAAAACTACCTTCACTTGCCCATATGAAATATATGCATTTAGAAGAATATCGTTCGGCCTCTACAATGCCCCAAAAATTTTGCAAAGATGCATGATGACATTTTTTCTGACATGGTCGAAGACTTCCTGGAGATATTCATGGACGATTTTTAGTCTTTGGAGACAACTTCACTCATTGCCTCAACAATTTAAAAAAGGTGTTGCAAAGATGTGAGGAATCCAATTTAGTTCTCAATTTGGAAAAATGTCATTTTATGGTGAATGAAGGCATAGTTTTGGGCCACAAAATCTCATCACAATGAATCAAAGTTGAAAAGGACAAGATAGACGTGATAAAGAAATTATCTCCACCAATTTCAATTAAAGGAGTCTGAAGTTTCTTCGGTCATGTAGGTTTTTACAGGAGGTTTATCTCTAATTTTTATAATATTTATTAACCTCTGTGTAACTTGCTTGAACATGATAGGAAATTTGAATTTAGCAAATAATGCACTGAAGCATTCGAGGCCCTCAAAGAGAAGATGATTATCGCACCAATTGTAGTCCCACCAGATTGGGCCATGCCATTTGAAATAATGTGTGATGCAAGTGATCATGTTGTCAGGGCAGCACTTGGACAAAGAAGGAACAACCTATTTCATGTAATCTACTATGCTAGTAAAACCCTCAATGATGCTCAGATCAATTACACCACCACGGAGAAAGAATTACTAGCAGCAGTCTTTGCCTTTGACAAGTTCCGATCATACCTTATCAGAACAAAAGTGATTATCCATACTGACCATTTGGCAATCAAGTATTTATTCTCAAAGAAGGATGCCAAACCCAGACTGATTTGATGGATTCTTCTTTTGCAAGAATTTGACGTAGAAATCAAGGACAAAAAAGGTATGGAAAACTAGGTAGTCAATCATCTTTCCAGATTAGAAGCTGGAGAGAAAAACAACTCACAGGAAGAAATATAAGACGCATTCTCAGACGAACACATCCTGCACATCTCGGCAATAGTAGTATACGACTGTGCCGCTGTGGAAGTAACTAAGTACATTTCAGCAATATTGATAGAAAACCTTGAAGCAGTCACAGCCACTCCATGGTATGTTGATCTTGTCAATTACTTAGCTAGTGGTATTTTGCCTTATAACCTAACCATAACGAAAAAAGAGGTTTCAGCATAATGTAAAGCATTATTTCTAGGACGACCCTCTTTTGTTCAAACAATGTATAGAACAGGTTATAAGAAGATGTGTTCCAGAGGATGAGCAAAAAGAAGTGCTCCAGCATTGCCACGATTCACCTTGTGAAAGATATTTTGGAGGAACTAGAACAGCCGCCAAAGTGCTTCAATCAGGCCTTTATTGGCCCACACTCTTCAAAGATGTCAAACTTTACTACAAGCACTGTGACCGATGCCAACGAACGGACAATATCTCTAGACGTAATGAGATGCCATTGCAACCCATATTGGAAGTAGAACTATTTGATGTTTGGGGCATAGATTTCATGGGACCATTCTCATCATCTCAAGGCAATCTCTACATCCTAGTAACGGTGGATTACTTATCAAAATGGGTCGAAGAAATTGTCACACCATACAATGATTCCAAGACTGTTTAGAAATTCCTCAAGAAAAATATCTTCACCAAATTTGGAGTCTTTAGAGCGATAATTAGTGATGAAGGTAAACACTTCGATAATAGACTCATTGTCACGGCCTTGAAGAAACTAGGCGTTACACACAGAATTGCTACGGCCTATCACCCAAAGACAAAAGGGCAGGCTAAAATATCAAACAGGGAATTAAAGCAAATTCTTGAAAAGGTGGTAAACCCATCTCGAAAGGATTGGTCTCATCGTCTTGATGATGCCCTATGGGCATATAGGATAGCCTACAAGACCCCACTGGGAACATCTCTATACAGGCTTGTATTTAGAAAAGCATGTCATTTGCCTGTGGAAATTGAGCACAAAGCCTATTGGGTAGTAAAAATTTGAACATGGAATGGGAGAAACCTAGCCAAAAAAGATTGTTAGACCATAATGAGATAGAAGAATTCCAAGCAACAGCCTATGAAAATGCCAAGATCTACAAAGAAAAGACTAAACGATGGCATGACTGTAAGCTACTGCCTAGGTAATTTTTTCCAGGGCAGCAAGTCCTTTTTAATTCTAGGCTCAAACTAATCCCAGGCAAACTCAGGTCCAGATGGTCAGGCCCATTTGGAGTTGTTCAGGCTTACCCACATGGTGTAGTAACGATCAAATCACAAAGGGATAAGCATGAGTTCAAAGTGAATGGCCAACGTTTGAAGCACTACTCTGACGTACATGATATGAGGACTATGGAGACAATCACCTTAGGAGATGCACTTGCATACACTCCTCTCGTGATATAATTTCATCATCCTATCTTTATTTTATTGTACTTTTAGGATTAGTTTTAGTTTAGAATTTTTTATGTTTGTTTCTTTTTAATCTTTTCTTGTTGGTGTTTATTTTTAAGATAAGAATCAAGAATAAAGGTGAATTCGTTCATAAAAGCAAACCCGTTACTGCGGCAGTACACAGTGTTAGGGCCGCAACAATTACCAACGAGCATGTTGGGGCAGAGGTAATGGATGTTGAAGATGAGGGTGAGACAAATATAATGCCCACTAAAGAAATTGATGAAGAAGAAGAAGAAGTCTCTGTCCCATTACACAGGACACCACCCAGAACAGCAAAAGGTCAGCAATCACCATTACATGGAACGAAAGCAAAACTGTCAGCAGCAAAGCCAAGAAAATTGATAATCCGCAGCAGTTCTTCGGAGGATTTTTAATCCTTTTTATACCTCTTTGCTGTTTTTATTTTTCTGCCCTTGTTAATTGTAATTGTTGTTTCCTGTTATTTGCTAGGAGTATAAGCATTTAGGGCAATGCTCAGTTTGAGTTTGGGGGTGTAGATTCACTGCCGAGGTAGTTTACTACCACGGCCCTGTCATGAAAGAAAGTCACTTAAGTTTATTTTGAAATTTTTTTTAGTCTACCACCTTACTTGAAATATTGTCCATACTTTGCACTGCTCTACATCAGTATTGCCTTAGTTTATTCTCTTTAGTCTATAGAAATCTTTCTCCTTACCATGGCTAGGTCCTGTTTAGAAGGCTTAACCCTAGGATACTTAAGGAAGAAAACTTAGAAACTTGCTATAAGATTGACTCTAAAAATACTTTTGAGACTTGTTTGATTATAGGAATTATTTTAATGAACTTAGGTGATAAAGGCTTAGATTCTTTGGAATATTGACTAGAGGTGCCTATCATCGGCTATAGGATTCACTCTTCTTCATGCTAGAGGTTCCCTAAATTGGCTCTAGTATGCTAAAAAAATATTTTGATGAGAAAACACAATCCTTGAGAAACCTAAAATTGGATCAAGTAGTTGTTGTTATAAGAAGAGAACATTAATTCCAAGTTTACTTGCCTTGAACTTAGAGTTTGTCAAAGAAAGCCTTTAATCAAACTTGTCCACAAGAACTCACGAACTCACAAACTCACAAAATCTTATAGCTTAATTCCGGGTAAATCATTGGATAACCCAAAGGTTAAAGCTCAAGAATAGGCATAATCATGGTAAGGATAATAGATGAAAACATAAGACCAATAGAGAATAAGGTATGGCAATTTGATGGTTTGCATTACTTAAGGACAAGCAATAGTTTGGGTTTAGGGGTGTGATAAGTGCTCAAAAGACTATCTCTTTTTACACCTTTCATGGATAATAATTACTTAATCTATACCTATTTGGGCTAATGTATGAACTTAATGTGTGATATTTGGCTAGTTTGCTTTTATGACATATAAAGATGATATTTATAGAAAATGTAAGCTTTAATGCACCTTTGTGCATTTGCAGGTAGACTTGGGCCGGGGCAGTAACTGAACTCTAGGGCCGTGGCTGGGAAGATGGTTGTGGCCCTAGGGCAGATGTTATTTCAGTGTAAGGGGAAATAGTGACGAACATGTTGGCTGGGAACTCTGGAAATTGTGCCCCTTGATGTGGGAAGATCTGCATCATCATGTTGGCTAGAGACGTGTTGAAGTCGCGTTGGTACTCCATGTAGCGTTGTTGGCGGAGGTCCATGGCTGTCATCCTTTGTAGAATTTCTTGGTATGGGTCCGCTGTGGCAGTTGGCTCGGCAAAGGCTGGTGCTTCTGTTGAATACTGCCCTCCAGCGGTGAAGTCGGCAGTGAATTGCTGCGGTGTTGCCTGGACAGGTTCTGCATGTGTTATCTGTATAACTTGGTGGCAAAAATCTCTTATCCATCCCTGTCGAGTTGGCGTGTATTCATCCGTGTCTTCGACCGGAACTCCTGCATTAATGCACAAAGCAGAGATTAAATATGGAAAGTATAGTGGTTCACGTTCCTTCTTACGACATTCATGGATTTCATGAAGAATGATCTCTCCAACGTTGATGCTTCTCTTTTTGACGATGGACAGAATCAACACCAATCTTTTGCGATCCACTGTACTGTTATGGGAGGTTGAGATAAGTCGTCTTTTGACAAATGTACACCTCATCTTGGCCTCGGGTATTAGACTCTACCCTATTACTGAACCCTTATGGACACCGGTTTCCCATGAAGTGTTGCTGTAACAAACTCATCTTTAATCTCCTCATAGTCTTGAGTGGTGATGCTGTCTACGTAGTCGGCATGATCATCCCATGTGGGTGTGAGACCATAAAAGTCATTGATGACTTTGGCATCAAGTTGTGCATGCTTGCCTCGACAACGAATAAAGAGGGTGTTCTTGCTCAGGCAATGCGCGTAAAATTCCCTCACAATTATGGCATTCGCCGGTTAAGGCTGTAGGCAGAAAGTCTCCCAATCCTGATGCTGAATTTTGTTGAACAAGTATGAATCAATGCTGAAGTATATTTCATTGTTTTGTTGAAATCCCTGCTCTTCCCATAATTGCCGAGAAACGAACGAGCGATTGAATCTGTCAGCAACAGTGGTCGGGGCGAATCTTGTGTAAGAAGCCATTGATTGTTCGTGGAGAATGGTTTGAGAAATTCTGGAGTAAATAGAGATTGTTCTGAAAATTTCGAGATATATGGAGAGCAAGATTGTAAAAGCAAAAGTAGTAAGAGTACAAGAGTAAATAGTGCATAATAGTGAGTCTGCTTATATAGGCTATAAAAATATGACTGTTAAGAATACTAGCCGTTAGGCATTTACTGCCTTGTTGCACAGTTACTGCCGTGACGGGTTTTTCAGCAAAGAGTCGTTACACTATTTCTGCCCGTTAAGAGTTCTACGGTTCTGACACAGTGCATTGCCGCGGCAGCAGACTTCCTGCTGTGGCATAATTTGTCCTGTATTCATAGCTTTATTTATTCTAAAACAAATACTGATAATAAAACACAAGAATACTGAAAAGAAAACATAGTAACATGAAATTCTGAAAATAACAAAATATTGAAAATAATAATAAACTAATCCTAATATAATAATTAAAATTGAAAGGAAGAGATTAGGTTACTTGTGGAATGCATGTGAATGCATCTCCCACTTTCGTTATCTCTTTCTGGCCCGTATCTGTCTTCATGATTTGGCCAGTCCCTTCGGTGCATTCGGTCTCTCCTTTGGGTTTTATTCTTTAAACGAACAATCTGCCGAGCGTGCTGCCCAGGCAAGATGTTTTAGTACCCTTATTCGGTGCATAGAGATCCTTACATTCTGTTCGAGCGTCTGAGTGTGGAAGATTGTGGAAGGCGTTCAACTTGACTTGTTGATCATTTATCTGTATTGTGAGCTCGCCATTTTTCATATCGATGAAGGTACGTCTAGTAGCAAGGAAAGATCGTCCCAATATGATCGGTGCATTATCGTCGGCCTCACAATCAAGGACAAGAAAGTCGGCAGGAAATATGAACTTGTCAACTTTCACCAGAATGTCCTCAATTTTGCCTTCAGGATGCACATAAGACCGATCCGTAAGTTGGAGCAGTATTGTTGTTGGGTTTGCCCGTCCAATTCCAAGTTTCTGAAAAACTGATTTGGGCATTAAGTTAATTCTTATTCCCAAGTCGCATAGGGCATTTCCTTTATAACCATCCCCAATCGCACAAGGAATTGTGAAGCATCCAGGATCTTTTAGTTTGGGCGGCATGTGATTATGCAGCATGGCCATGTAACCTTCAATGGCTGCCACCGTTTCAAATTCTCCTAGCCTTCTTCGTTTGGATACTATGTCTTTTAAGAACTTGGCATAGTTGGACATTTGTTCAATGACCTCAACTAGTGGCAAGTTGATATGGACCTGCTTCAATATGTCTAGAATCTTCTGAAATTGGTGGTCCTGTTTTTGCTTCTTTAGCCTCTGTGGAAAAGGAGGTGGTGGTCTGATATCCTCCAGGTTTCCTTGGATATTGAGTTTAATACCTGGGGTGAACTTATCTGCAGCTGCCTCGGCGGATGGGTCTGGTTCTGCTAGTTCTGTTTCCATGGTAGAGCTTTCGGCAGGGTTCTGCTCAGCTTCTGAGTCCTCATGATGTTGCTTTTCTGGTTGGACTCTTTCGTCTAAGGTCCCTTCTTTATTTTTCAATTGTAGGCCATTTCTGGTTGTGATTACCTTACATTGTTCGTGGCCTAACATCTTAGCAACTTCAGTATTGCTAGGTAAACCCCCTGGTGGTCGAGTATTTTTTCATTGGGCAAATTGACCAACCTGGGTTTCTAGAGATTTTATCGCTGCCTCCTAGTTCTGCAGTCTCATCTCAGTTTGGTTCATGAAGTCATCAGTACACTTCATGAAGCGGCTATTCTCCATCATGTAAGCATCAGTCTTTGTCATGAAAGTTGTGAGAGAATCTGCCAATGCATTTAGAGACTGTTGATGTTGTACTTGCGGCTGTGGTATGGGCTATTGAGTGTTCTGCTGCGGCAGGTTCTGGCTCTGATGCTGTAATCCAGGGGCTTGATTAATTGAATTTAAGGCATTATTATGATTACTCCATGAGAAGTTTGGATGCCTTTTCCAAGATGAGTTATAATTGTTGGACATTATTAGATTGTTTCTATTATAGTTTCCAACATATAGGTTGGTCTCCTCATATGGCATGTAGTCCGATGAGTTAACTGTCTTAACCTCGTGTACGCTTCTTTGGGTTTGCATATTCTGAACCATCTTAGTCAGATAAGCCAATTGTGCTGCCATTGAACTTGATGTATTTATTTCATGGGCTGTGGCATGACGTCTCATTCCTCTTCGCCTTGATGTGGAAAATTGGAAATCGTTCCTTACGAGTTTGTTTAGAATTTCAATGGCCTCCGCAGGTGCTCTATTTAAAAGTGTCACATTTGCGGAAGCATCTAGCATCATCCTTGTGGAGGCATTAGTAACATTTTAGAACATGGAGACTTGCGTCCACAAGGGAAAACCATGTAGTGGGCATTTGTTTAATAGTTCTCTGTAACGTTCCCATGCCTCATACATCGGTTCATCTTCGTCTTGTTGGAATTATGTGATTTCATTACGAATACGGTCATAGAGATTTGTCGGATTGAACCTCGTAATGAATTCTCAGCAGAGTTTCTCCCAAGATCCTATGGATCCTGCTGGGATACCATTTAGCCAGGTCTTTGCCCTATCCCTTAGTGAATAGGAGAACAACTTTAATCATAGAATATCTGCATGGACTCCTTGAATCTTGAAAGAGTTGCACACTTCCATGAAAGATTTAAGATGCTGCCTTGCATCTTCAGTAGCAGACCCACTAAATTGTTCAATTGTGTTTAACATATTGAACATCACTGGTTTGAGCTCAAGGTGAGTTGCTTCAATTTCTGGTGTGACTATGACAGGGTTGAGTCCGTTTAAATCTTCCATCAAATAGTCTCTAACAGTGGGCTGCCTCGGCAATGGTTGCGGCATTGCCTGCTGCGGCATTGCTGACGGTAGTACATTATGATCAACAGGTGGAATTTGTCCTCTTGGTTGATTATCCATGACTTGGAACAGATTTTGTCTTAGATTATGTCTTGTTCGTTCAATCTCAGGATCCAACTCGTACAATGGTCCACTCGGGTTTGCCCTGGTCATAAACCAAATAAATCAAAGTTAATAAAAAATAGAATAAATAAATTAAAGTTAAAGTTAGATAAAGGATAGTTAAAGAGCAAGAAAATACTGAAAACAAAATTTAGTTGTCAATCCCCGGAAACGGCGCCAAAAACTTGATGCGTGTGGTATTAGCGCAATTTGAGTGCAAGTGTACACGTCGTCAAGTAATAAAATGATAAGTATATCGTGTATCGTCTCCACAGGGATTGGTATACTTAATATGTTTCCTCTTGTTCCCTTGCTCTTGAAAATAAAATAAAAACATAAATAAGTTGATTTGTTTAACTAACTAAATAATTAAATAACAAAACATAAAATAAAAAGGTTGAAGATGATATAGAGAAAATGGGTAGGATCCAGTTGCGTCAATTAGTGGATTCAATTGATCTTCTTCTTGTCTAATGCAATCACACAATACTGCTTCGATAGTACTGCAGATACCGCCTCGGTAACATTGGTGTTCCTTTGCCACGGCAATCTCTTGCTCTTGGGCAGAGGTATTAAAGTTTAGCAAAGTGTTCGTAAGTGACTCCGCTCATCTCTGAGTCAAAGTGCTATTGATGACCAGTCCTTGACGATACCTCTCGGCGTAAATCAAAGATAAACACCAACCAATCCAACACTTCGTTTAGCTGTTGAAACTCTTAACCTATCTCCTGGTGCCTCCAAAAGAGTATAGACCGAGTTAGTGTCTACAACACCGCACTTATCCCTTTTGTGAATCTACACCTCTTAATGCTAGATAAATAGATTACTTGCAAAATTCCCTCTCGGGCTTGTATATAAGAACAAAGAATGACAATAGGATTCGCAAACTTTGATTTTATTATTGCATAAGAACAAAGATACAAGAATCAATATCTTCTCACTAATATCGACAACCTTCACCTATCCCTAAGAAGTTTAGAACATATTATCGTTAAGTACAATTCTTAGGGAGAAGGATCGGCTCTAAGGGAAAAGGGTTTCTCTCTCTAAATCGGCTCTCTTAACATTATGGTCGGCTAGGGTATTTATAGTCTTAACCTAGGGTAAACCTTTCCTAAATAGACTTCAACTTGGAGTAGGTAACAAGTCTTCTTCAAGTAATATGATATTTCCAAGTTTACCGCCTTCTAGAATGGTTTTCGCGCTTGGTCTTGACTTCCTCTTTTAGCGCGCTAGCCTGGTCCAATTGGTGCGCTGCATCTTCCAGAATATTCTTTATATTTTTATCTTTCATCGCGCCTCCATTATTGGTGCTGCCACACTGGATTCTGCCTCGGCCTTGCTTTTGCCTCGGCCACAATACTGCTTCTCTGCCGCTTCTGCTCTAGATAATCCTGCATGTACAGAATATGTAAAAATATATGCATTCTCTATAAATATTAACTTTGTAAGTGATGATAATGGAATATCCAATATTTGAGCAAAGAGTCTATATTTCGGTTCAAGTTGGTGTATAATAGATGCATAAAGTACCATGGGAAGGGTAGTAAATAACTGCCTTTTAGGCACTCATCACTTGCATTCAAGCTCGGGAGAAAAGTTTGTGAGAGATTTATTTATCTAATATCAGGAGAGTTAGATTCACGAAAGGAATAAGTACGGTATTTTTCTAGCTGGAAAATACTAACTCGGTCGAGGGATAGGTTATAGTTTCAGCGGCTAAAAGAAGTGTGAGATTGGTTGATTGTTATAGTTGATTCACGTTGGGAGGTATCATTAAGGACTAGTCATCAACAATACTTAGACTTAGGGATAAGCGAAGTCATCAGAAGACACTTTACCGAACCTTGAAGAAGTCTGCGCAAGAGCAACGGATTGTCGCGACGGACATAACCCTTCACTGTCGAGGCAGTAAAACTGCAGTTCTGCCGAGGCAGTTTGTGTAGTTACATTAGACAAAAACAAATCAATTGAATCCACAATACAACACAACTGGATCCTGACCTTTCTCTCAATCTGATTTTATTTTTATTCTTTGTTCTCTTTTTATTTTGTTTTAGTTTAATTCAGAACAATCACATTAATCTGTGTTTTTATTTTATTTCTTTTGTGGAGCGAGAAAAGAAAAAGGAAACAAATTAAGTACACCAATCCTTGTGGAGACGATACTCTATACTCTTCAAGTTATTACTTGCGAAGTGTACACTTGCACAAATTGTGCACTCTTTCTACACACAACAATGTCATGGCAAGATAACAATGATGCAACCATAACCGCTTAAAAATATAACAATCATAATGTATCATCTCATATCACTTGCACATCAAAACATAAAATCGTGTGAAGTCTAGTGACACCTGACATCAAAATGCTATGTTGTTTGTTTGTTGATATAATTAGATTTGTTTGCATCTACATTTTGTTTGAGCCTTTTGGTTCAGTTTTGAACATTTTTAATGTATAGTCCTTATGTGATGTAAAATGGTTAGTTTTGTGTCAATGTTATAAAAAATGTTCAAATCAAAATTTAGTTTTTCTGATTATAGTTATAAACGCATATTATAATTTTATATTTTTTTAACTCGACTAGCGTTATCTATTAAAAAATTTCTTTAACTCAATGACTAAAAGTCTTTGAACATTTTGCCAAGACAACTAGTTTTTATATGATTGCTTTTTCGATTTTTAGGTTTTTGTTCTAACTATTCTAGACTAATCCGTATTGTACCCCTAGTTTTGGTAGGGGAGAGTGAACCCGAAACCTGCTTAAGCAGAACCAAGCTGCTTATCACTTGGATCAAACCATATATGAAAATAATTTAATTTTTTAATTTATAATAAGTAGGGTCTCTTTGGTTTAAAAGAGAAAGATCGTTTTCATATATTTTAAAAACTAAAAACTAATAATATAAAACATGTTATGAATAATATTTATTTATGTGGATGTCTATCATAATAAGAACTCTATCAATTAGAAATATTATCTTCATTAATTAGAGTTTAATATATTAGGTACTGCTTATGCCTATAAATAGATGAGTTTGTGAAGGCATTGTACACAAGTCAATATTGTGAACAATACAAATTTCTTTCTTTATATCTTATCTTTGTTCTTTCATTCTTGTTTTAGTTCTTCTTTATTTTATTCACAACACGTTATCAGCACGAGACTTTAACCAACAGAGATTTTTATCGTTCGAATCTTGAAGGAATTATTGAAAATAATTTGTTACTAGCATAAATCGAAGATAAGTTCTTCTCCCTCAATTATATTTTAATTATCAGTTATTTTTCTCTCTTGATCTTTGATTTGATTTTTAATTTATTAAAAATCTTTTGTTATTTGGTGTTTGTGTAGCGATAAAGTGACTCAATTATCGTGGTTCTTATCGATAATTCCCGAAAAAGATTTTAACAAAATATTGGTGATCAAACTTTCTACATATTCAAATTAGTGGAAAGTTCGGTACGTTTTATTTGTTTAATTTGAGCTTTCTTTTGTCTTTATTTATAATCAATATTTGTTTATTTTATTATTATGATGAAAGATTATGTTTTAATCATGTCCTAAGTATTACATGATATTGGAACAAATATAAAAACCTTTAATTAATATGTTCTTTATTATGTTGGTTTAATCCGATTATATTGGCTGGACATCCCATTCTGCGAGGCTACTAGTCTCAAAGGAGGTCCCTTTTAAAGTACCTTGTGGACTGATTTAACAACGCCGCGTATATATTAAATTTACTATTTAATAGTATGAATATCTTTTTGAAAGGTATTTAATAGCATGAATATTGTATGTATTGCATATATTGGTTGATCAATTACTATTTAATAGTATGAATATCTTTTTGAAAGGTATTTAATAGCATGAATATTAAATTTACTTTTATTTATTATTTATTTATGCTAACTTACTTTGTATATTATTTATTTATCTTTTATGTTAATTTTTGCTTTAAAAGAATATGATTACTTCCGTAATAAAATATGCAATAATTTATGGCGATTTACGCTTAGCAGACAGTGCAAGTAATTATACAATATTTAAGCATAAGAAATATTTTCTCATTTAAATACAAGGTAAATATAAGTACTATACCTCAAAGTACTAAAATATCAATGTTTCGGAAGAACTCTTGAGAGATTATCTTTGATCCGATTTGATATGATGTGCTATCTTACTAAATATTTTTCCATTCCCCGAAATGAATGGTACGTAGCACATATTTTTCATTTCCCGAAGTGATTAAAATAAAGTACGTATTAAAAGGTGCATAATTATGCATATTTTTTTTATTTTAAATACAATAGAATAATATGAGTACTATATTCGAAAGTACTAATATCACAGAAAGCTCCGACTGAGCAAATATGTTATTTACCAAATGAGACTTTATCACATATTTATAGTGCATTATATTCGTTGAGTAAATATGTTATTGTCAAATGAGACTTTATCTCATATTTATAGTGCATTATGCTCGTCAAAGTTGCAAATAGACTTATTTAATTTTAAAGATATTTACAGAGATATATTAAGAATATTAGTCAAGGGGATGCTGACTATCTCAATATTATGAGTATAACTCGAGTCAATAATGAAATTTTGATAAAATTACATGCTCTGTCATCCATATGGTACTACACAAGAATTAGTACAAATTGAAGCTCATGCTATTGTAAACTAGATGTTTACTGATAATTTTATTTGGCATGACCGGTTAAACCATCCCCGTTCAATTTGATGCAAAAATTTGCTGACACTTTCATGTGGTCATTTATTGAAGAACTAAGATTTCCTCCATGGTAATATTTCACGCGATACTTGCTATGAAAGTAATTTGATTATTCAATCATCAACATCTAAGATAGAGTGTTATTAATTTTTTTTTGGAACGAATACAAGGTGATATATATGGGCCCATATGCCTTTCTTAAAGACCATCTAGATATTTTATGATTTTTATTGATGCATCGACTAGATGGTTGTGTATCCTTATTATTAACCCGCAACTTAGTGTTTGTGAGGCTACTTGCTCAGTTTATAAAATTATGAGCATATTTTCTAGATTTTTTTATAGACAATCAGTGTTGATAATGTTGATGACATGTAATTTTACATGTAGTATCACAAATTCGTATGAAGCCAACAAATGGTCATAAGTTCTCCCCATTACAAATGGTTTTTGGTCAGGAACCAAATATTTCTCATCTTAGATTTTTTTGTCTGCGATATATGTTCTATTTGCTCCATCACAACACACAAAGATGAGTTTTGTTGGGAATATGTATCAGATTTAAATATCTTGAGCTTCTGATAGAAAATTTATTTACAACCCGATTTATTGACTATCATTTTAATGAGTCAGTTTACCCAACATTAGGGGAAGAAAATAAATAACTGTGGAAAGAAATAAGTTGGAATGAATTATCATTTTCTCTTTTTGATTCACGTACTACACAATGTGAACTATAAGTTCAATGGATAATTCATTTAGCAAATCAATTGCCAGATGATTTTGTTGACCATAAAAGAGTGACTAAGTCACGTATACCAGCTATGAATGCTCCGATTAAATTTGATTTCATGGAAGGACAAACTCTAGTTGCTAATGAGTCTAACTTACGCTTAAAACGTAGTAGACAAGTAAGTTCCAAAGATAAGAGATCCTCGAAAAAGAAAAAGAGTTATATTTTATGATGGTCTAATCGAGGATTCAATGATTATTAAAATCTCTAGAAGAGATTAAATGGTCTCCAACAGAGACATTGACATGACTAAGGTACCTGATAATAAAGAGATCTCAATAGATCATGTCATGTCTGATAATAAGTGGAACTGAAATTAAGTCGACGTCGTTAATATATTTACATGCAATATAGAACTAGAGGTTATATTCGATAATGTTGATCATGAATCATTGTCAATTAAATGAAGAAATGATTAGTCAATATGAAAGAGGCAACTGAGGCGAAAATAAAATCTCTTTTGAAAAGAGAAGTATTTGGGCCTATAGACCGTACATTTAAAAGTGTAAAGCTCGTGGATATAAACGAGCCTTTATGAGAAAGAGAAATCAAAAGGAGAAATCATGAGATATAAGCTCATTTGGTTGCACAAGGACTCTCACAAAAACATGAAATTGATTGAGGAAAATATATTCCTCGATGGTGGATACAACTACTTTTAGATTTTGATTAGTCTGACAATAAATAAAATTACTTGGTTTATGCCTAATGGATGTTGTTACATCATATTTGAATGAACCTCTTGATAGTAATATTTACATGAAACTTCTGAAAAGAATTAGATTGCCATAAGCAGTTCATTCAAGTTCTCGAGAACATTATTCAATCATATTGAATATATATTTTTATGGCTTGAAACAATTTAGGCATATTTGATATGATCGTCTCATTGAATACTTATTAGCATAATGTTATATGAATTATTTTCCTGAACATTTTTATTAAGAGGTTTAGCTTTGAATTTTTATTATTGTGTATGTCGATGATTTTAATATGTACAGTTCGTACGATGATTTTAATTTGAATTTATAATTTGAAATGTACAATCAAGATGTTTTGATGATTTTGACAGTCATTTATTTGTTTTTTGTATCACCATCTACCTATTTAAAGGTGATAAATATGTCATTTGATTCACATTATTTCAGTTTTATTATAATCGATTTAAATTCAGATTATATAGATTTAGGTGTAGTTTAAATTTTCAATTTTATTTCAAGTTAAATTTTGTTCATCATGTTTAAATCAATTTCAGATCTTGATTAGAATAAATTAATTTAATTTTCGGATATTAAGTCAAGTTTACAAGGTTTAGTCTTCAGTGGGTTCCATAGGCCGAGAAGGGTAAAATCTTGATGATGAATCATTGATAAGTCATCTTTAAGGATGTTGCTGGAGCTTCAACGATCTTGATGATGAATCGTTTGGTAAGATAAGTGCAGGAGACTCACCCTACTGTTTGTCCAGTCAACTCAGTTCATCACGATCTGCACACCCACTCACGCCCATGGTTACTAGATCTAGCTCCGCTATAGAGCTTAACGAGGCATGTATCTGGTAGGAGAAGGAGAGATTACTCCATAAGTTTGTCGGTAAAATTTAGGAAGTTTTTCCCTCATATCTTGCTTCCACCACCTTTGGATCAATTCAGCTCTCTCACTAGTTTGCTCGGTGTACATGGTAGATTATCTAAACCAACTTTAGCTGGTTGATTCCATTCCATGTAACTTAATCCATTTGGCATAGAACTCGTACTTATGTTTGTTAATGATAGGTTTTCATCTTTAGAGAAAGAGAGTCGGTACTATCATATATTTTATTGAATGTAAGCTGTAATATCCTCTTCAAAGACCAGTTTATTTATACAAAGATCGGGACTGATTCAGAGTAAGTTATAAGAACAGTAATCTAACAGAATACCCGACCGTTTCATAATAAATTCTGATCAGTCAATGGTCAATGATAGAATACAACAAGACTCATTGTATTTATTGACTTTTCTGCTTACAATGACTCACTAAACATCTAACATTCTCCTTGCATCTTCATTTCTTTGAGGACTTTCAGAGCTTCTTTACAATAAGAGAAACCTGTAAAAACAAACTGAAAATAGACAAGCAGAAACCTAAAGTTGAATTAGAATAAAGAAATACACAGAATATGTCAACAAGAAACCATAGAAGCCATAGATAACTTGTTTCGATGTCTTTGAAAAGATGGAGCTGATAATGGTTTTGTCATATAATGTCAGCAACTTTCTCAAATGCAGGAATTTCATTTACTTTCAATAATCCAACAACAACCTTCTCCCTTACAAAGTAAAGATTTAGTTACACACGCTTAAATTTTGAGTGTATAACGGGATTAACTGAGAGAGCCACGACACTAGAGTTGTCACACCATAATACTGGTTTCACATCTGTTGAAACACCTAATTCACCGAGCAATGATTCTAACCAAACTATCTCAGAGGTTACACAAGTAACACTTCGATACTCTGCTTCAACAGTTGATCTAGACACCACACTTTGCTTCGGAGACCCCCAAGACACAAGATTGTTCTCAAAATACATACAAAAATCAGTAGTTGCTCTTCTATCATTACTTTCTGATCCCCAGTTTGCATCTGCATAACCCTGAATAGCTAATCGTGGAGAAGAAACAAAATGTAGCCTAAAATCTAGTGTTCCACTTAGATACCTTAGTATTCTCTTAACCAGTTGGATGTGTATCTAATGTAGATTGCATAAATTGACAAGCCTTGTTTACAACATAGGCTATTTCAGGTCTCGTAATCACAATGTACTGCAGCGTCCCAACAATACTCTTATACTTCGTAATATTAGAAATGGGACTACCTTCGGTGCTTGAAAGTTTGCAATTTGACACCATGGGAGTAAAAAGCTATTTTGCTTGATGAAGACCACATTTCACCAATTAATCATCAATGTATTTCTTTTGACTAAGAAAGATACTATCATCGTTATAGTGCACCTCAATACCAAGAAAATAGTGTACCTTGCCAAAATCTTTTAAAGAGAATTCATGATCCAATTTATCTACTATACTTTGAATTTCATCATCATTATCATCGGTTAAGGTAATGTCATCTACCTAAACAAGTAGGTAGACAATACTATCCTTGCATTTTCTCACAAACAATGAAGCATTGGATTTTGTTAGAACAAAACCAATATTTTGAAGATAATTTCTCAATTTCTCAAACCCAACACGTGGTGCTTGTTTCAAACCATAAATTGCTTTATGTAATTTGCATGCTAACCTCTAAGACTTGTCTCCTTTCTCATAGCTTGGAGTCTGCATCATATAAACTTCTTCATGCCCCATGAAGAAAAGCATTATTTATATCTACTTGTCTTAGATTTCAACCTCTTTCAATAGCAAGTGAAATTATTGTTCTGACAGTGACGGGCTTTACCACTGGACTAAAAACCTCATGAAAATCAATACCAGCTTCCTGAAGATAACCTTTTACAACTAATCTTGCCTTATACCTACCAATTGAACCATCTGCATTTCTCTTTATTCTAAAAATCCACTTACATTGTACAGTCTTCCTCCCTAGCAGTAGTTGAACAATTTTCTATGTGTTATTTTTCAAGAGAGCATCATATTCTGTTTGAGCAGTAGCCTTCCATTCTGCTCTTGCAAAAGCTTCTTGAATTGTTTTAGGCTCAACAACATTTTCAACTTCAACTTGATATACTTTGGGTTTCCTAATACCATTATTTCCCCTAGTAATCATTGAATGAGTATTTTTTGCTTGTTTAGATTGTTGATCTTCACAAACAACAACACTTCTATCAATAGAAATACTTGGACGTTAGAAATCAGCTCCTTCTATGGCTTGTAAAAAACCAGCTCCTACGGCTTGCTCAAAATCTACTCCTTCTGCAACTTCAATATCAACATTATGTTGACTAAGACATTCTGCAGATTCTGCCTTTTCATTAAGTTGATCAAAAAATTCTGAACCCTCAGCAGCAAGAGTTTCAGAATTTTGAGCAAGAGTTTCAGATGTATCTTTCATGTGAAGTGTTGTATTTTCATAACCTCTTGGAGAATATGAGACCTCTCTATTTCTCTCTCTTCTCGGAAAAAGAACAATGTCGTGAATGTATGAAATAAGGACCTGCTGCCAACCCTTCTATATATGTAGGTGGTACAAAATTAGTAGTTTCAGTAGGTATACTATCAGGTGAATTTGATAAGCATGTATCATGTGAACCACACTTGTTTCCCTGTTATTTTTTGATGCAAGATTCTCAGCTACTGTAGTAGGTATTTTGTAATCTGTTGCTCTTAACACTCCATTATTTTCAAATGCTACCCTTTGATCGTTAACTACAGGGGCTGTTGTTGGTGACTGAGCAACAGACATAGGAGTTATAAAATTATCATCACGAGTAGCCTTTAAAAAAGGAGAAGAACACACCAAAGGAAAAACACCACGAAAACCTACTGATGATGAATTATCGGCTGAACCAGATGGAAAATCATGCTCATCAAAAATCACATGATGAGAGATAAAAATTCGACCATTGTCACCTAAACATCTATAACCTTTATGTTGTGTACTGTAACCAAGAAATGTGCACTTCTTTGATCTAAATTCCAATTTATGATGATTGAAAGGCTTGAGATATGAAAAACAAGCACATCCAAACACTTTTAGAATAGTATAATCTGATCTGGAGGCTTATTATGAAAAACTTCATGCGGTGCTTTGCCTTGTAGAACCTTTGTTGGTAATCTATTTATTAAATATACAACAGTGATAAAAGCATGATTCCAATACTTCATAGGTAAAGATGCTTGAGCAAGTAGAGTGAGACCAGTTCCTACTATATGTCTATATTTTCTTTCAGCTGTACCATTTTGTTCAGAGGTGTAAGGACAAGATACCCTATGTTGTATTCCTTTAGACAATAACCATTTTCCTAATGCAACATATTCTCCTCCTCCATCAATTTTGAGAGTTTGAACTTGACAACCATATTGCACTGCAACAAGTTTTTGAAAGTAAACAAAACACTTTATTACTTCAGACTTTGCTTTAAGCAAAGACAACCATGTGTGTCTAGAGAACATGTCAATAAACGAGACATAGTAACTAAAACCTTCAGAAGATACATGAATTGGACCCCAAACATCAGAAACAAAAATCTGAAAAAGCCTACTATACTTGGTTGAAGAAGAAAAAGACAGTTTATGTGCTTTGCCTTGTAAACAAGCAATACACACCATCACACTTATTTGCATTAAATTCAAATTCCATGAAGTAAGAACTGAAGAACTTTATTTGATGGATGTCCTAAGCTTCAGTGTCAAACCTCAATGTCATTGTCCTTTGAAGCCGAGTAACATTGAATCTGATTTTCAGAATTACCAACTGAGTCTAACTTGTAAAGTCCTTCAGGTGTGAGGCTCCCTTCCAATAGAATATTCTGAGTCTAAGCATCCTTAACACAACACCCATTAGGATGAAATTCAAGGTAGACATTATTTTCTTCTTTTGAGAGCTGAGATACAGACAAAAGGTTTTTCCTTATTGAAGGCACATGGAATAAGTTTGTCAAAACTAAAGGTTTAGACTTGGTTAGCAGAAAACCTTGACCAACATGACTTATTTTAATACCACTACCATTTCCCATAAGAAGATTTTCATTCCCTTTATAGGTGTAGAAACAGAGTCTAAGAATACTCTGAATCATATTTATTGATTAACCAGAAGTCTGTTTATATAAACTTCTTCTTAAGAGTTTACAAAAAAGTAGAAAACCTAAATAAGATAGAACTTTATCACCTAAAGGATAAAATAAATCAAACTAATAAAACTCCTAAAAGATAGATATTTAAGATAAATTTCTATTCCTAAATATAACCGACACTCCCCCTCAAACTGGTGTATATATGTTGTATATACCCAGTTTGGATGAGAGTTCATCAAAAATTACTCTCGGTAGAGCTTTGGTGAAGATATCTGCTAGCTACTTCTTGGTAGGAATGTATTGTAAGTTGGCCACTCCACTGTTGAGTTTCTCATAGATAAAATGTCGATCTATCTCAATATGTTTTGTTCTATCATGTTGAACTTGATTTTTGGCTATACTCATAGCTGACTGGCTATCACTGAATATTTCAAAGCCTTTCTCCTGATCCAATCCAATTTCTATGAGAAACTTTTTAATCCAAATCCCTTCACAAATTCAAAGAGCCATTGCTCTAAATTCTGACTCAGCACTGCTCCAAGAAACAACAGTTTGTTTTTTGCTTCTCCAGGTGACTAAGTTACCCCAAACATAGGTACAATAGCCACTAACAGATCTTCTGTCTGTGTACTCACCTGCCCAACTAGCATCTGTGTAAACCTTTACACTTATGTCTTGACTTTTTCTGAAGATAAATCCAGCTCCAGGTGTAGATTTTAAGTACCTCAGAATTCTGTTGACTGCTTCTATATGTTCTTTTTGTGGATTACTCATGTATTGGCTAACCACACTTACTGAGTATGCAATGTCAGGTCGAGTAAGTGAAAGATAAATTAACTTACCAACTAGTCTTTTGTATGTTTCTTTATGTGTAGGGTCTCCTGCATCTTCCTTGTTAAATCTCAATCTTGGTTCCATTGGAGTTTCAGTTGGTTTGCAACCAAGCATTCCTTTCTCGACAAGTAGATCTAGGCCCTATTTTCGTTGATTGATTACGAGTCCTTCCTTTTACCTAGCCACTTTCATTCTCAAAAAATATCTCATAGCTCCGAGATCTTTGATTTCAAATTCTCTTGCTAGATTTCTCTTTAGCCTCTCTATTTCTTCATTGTCATCTCCTGTAACAATTATATCATCCACATACACAATTAGAAGAGTAACTTTACCATTTGATGCTATCTTCTTGAACAGAGTGTGATCTGCTTGACTCTGTCTAAATCCACTCTGAACAACTGCCTTAGCAAAATGATCAAACCAAACTCTAGGGGACTGTTTTAACCCATATAAAGACTTCCTGAGTTTACAAACAGTATTCTTGGTAACCTTTCGTTCTAGTCCTGGTGGGATATCCATATAAACATCTTCCTCTAGATTTCCATTTAAGAATGCATTCTTTATATCCAACTGATGCCGCTTTCAGTCCATATTAACTACTATTGATAGTAGTATTCTAATTGTATTTAGTTTTGCTACTGGGGCAAATGTCTCTTGGTAATCAATGCCATAAGTCTGGGAGAAACCTTTAGCAACCAACCTTGCTTTATACCTTTCTATGCTCCCATCTGAGTTATATTTGATGGTAAATATCCATCTGCAACCAACAACCTTCTTTCCAATTGGCAACTCTGTCGATTCCCATGTACCATTCTTTTGTAGAGCCTTTATCTCCTCTTCTACAGCCTTTCTCCATTTTGGTGATTGAAGAGCTTCTGTCACATTCTTTGGTATTCTCTCATTATCAATATTAGCAGTAAATGTCCTGAAATCATACTTTAATTTCTCATATGCAACATATCTATTTATGGGGTGTGCTGTATATTTCCTTACCCCTTTTCGAATGGCAATAGGAAAGTCATCAAGATCCATAGTGACAGCTTCCTTGGACCCTTCATCTCTCTCGATTTCAGTCTCATGTATTTCTGTTTCAGCAGCAGGAATCAACTCTGGTTGTTGGACATTGCTAGATTGACTAATGTCTTCGGTTAAGGTTCTCTTTTTTGTAGAGTACACTTTAAGTTGAGGTGTACAGGTTTCAAGGACTGGAGGAGTTTTGTGTGGAGTTTTGTGTGGACTTGGTTGTGGAGACAAAGAAGTAGGTATATTGCAAGGTGTTTCCCTCTCGGTAGAATTATTTAGATCCCCATTCGGTACTTGATCAATAAGAGGAGAAGACTGAGGATTAAAGATCACAGTAGGTGTTATACTTGGTTGTAATATGGGATTAGATAGATGAGCAGGTTGAAATTCAGTAGAGTTCTTCCCTGAAGTTCGGCCTGGGAGAAGAAAGGCTTGTCTTCAAAGAATGTGACATCAAAGGAGACACAAGTTTTTCGAGTAGATGGAGAGTAACATTTATATCCTTTTTGACTTGAGGAGTATCCAATGAACACACATTTAACAGACCTTGGATCTAATTTTCCTCTAGTAGGATTATGGACATGCACAAAGGCAGTACACCCGAATACTCGAGGAGTGAGATTTGAATGAAATGGTTTAAAGTGAGGAAATTGATGGAAGAGAACCTCAGTGGGTATCTTAAAACCGAGGGTCTTACAGGGCATTCTATTCATAAGGTATGTAGCTGTAAGAATGGCTTCCCCCCAAAGGTATTTAGGGACACTAGAAGTAAACATGATTGACCTTGTAACTTCAAGAATATGTCTATTTTTTTCGCTTAGCAACTCCATTTTGCTGAGGAGTATTTACACAAGATGTAAGATGAACAATCCCTTTTTCCTCAAAGAAAGACTTAAGAGATGAACTCAAGTACTGACTTCCATTGCCACTACGAAGAATTTTAATTTTTGAATCAAACTGAGTAATTATTTGCTGGTAAAACTGTCGAAAGATAGAGACAACCTCAGATTTTTGTTTCATAAGATGCACCCATGTAGTTCTAGAAGAGTCCTCAATGAAGGAAACAAACCATTTGTACCCAGATATACTTTTAACATAAGAGGGTCCCCATATGTCAGTATGTATGATTTTAAAAGGACGAGTGTTTTCAAATTTGGTAGGATTGTAAGATTGCCGAGTATGTCTGGCAAGTTGATAGAATTCACATAGAAACTGAGAAGGATTTTTATTAACAAATAAACTTGGAAACATTTTCGATAAATATAAAAAGCTTGGATGGCCTAATCTATAATGCCATAACAAGACATCTTTTGATCCTAAGTCTAGTTTCCTAAGTTGAGTAGAAAAAGCCACTGTTTGAGGTGCAACATGGTCAGGAGTGTAAAGACCTTTGTCAAGTCTAGCACTGCCAATCACCTTCCTCGATTCCTGCTCCTGAAAAAGACAACCACCAATATTAAACACAACATCACAATATCCTGTACTTTATTGAATGAAACTGTAATATCCTTTTCAAGGACCAGCTTATTTATACAAAAATCCAAGATGTTACCTTTTTTTCATTCTGCCCTTTTTATGTCTCATCTTAAGCTGGGAAATTTGTTGAGGAATCGATTTCAGGAAAAAGTTAGATCCTGGAATTTTAAATCAATATCAGAATTATAAGAGAGCCAAGGCTACTGATAAATAAAGCCAAAAAGAACTCATTCAGTTTGTCTACATGTGTTAAATAGGACCAGTAATCTAACGTTAAGTTTAAGGAAGACCACCATGTGCTTCTAAGTGGTTGTTTCATTACTTGCAGTTAACTTGTTCAATGCTCAAAACAATTATAAGCAATCAGTATCATATCTACACTGCCTGTGGCCACTTCAAGAAACCTATTTAAAGAACATCGATCACTAATCTAAAAGCATCGTATAGATATATGACCCCTGAAATTGAAAAATAATATACCAATTCATATTGTTCTGCAATAATAATAAAAATCTCATTTCCTAATGATCCTACCAAATTCCCTGATTCATGTTCATACAAAACTTTTCAGGGTAAAACTAGGCAATCTTAACATCTACATTTCATGAAAAATGTATTGTAAGTTTCCATTTACATTTTATTGTCTTAGCTTATACACATGATTTAAATGTGTCATGAAGGAAAAACTTTTATTTAAATTTAAACATATATTACCTTGCATCCCGGAAAGTGGTCAAAGATTTCAAAAGCCGTTCTGGCTATAGGTGGCGCAGAGAGAGTACCAACATCAAACTGAAGTCTTAAAAGAAGCAATGTTCTCAGCAGCAGGATTTGTATCCTTTGCAGTTTTAAAAGTTTACAGGAAAATACTAACAAGATACATTTAAATGCCACGGAGGATAAGTAAAGACCCTAAACCAAAGCCTCCATAGAATATATTTTTTAGCTGAGTTCAAATATCTAAAAAGAATAGATCTAATCCAAGATCATTCAGAGATTTTGGATACATGAAGCTCCCCACCTTGGGTAAACGAAGGTAGTCTGATCTGAATTAAGCATGCTCCTTTTCCTTTTCTACCCTGTTAACCTGTTCATCAATGCATTTTTCTGTTACCGTAAGTTGAAAACAACGTGATACATTCGCAAAAATATCCATTAACTTCTAGTGCTACACATAGAGACTGCATTCCATGCCCTCCAAAATTGAATATAAAAATGATAGCAGAAGCACAACAAAGTTTGGGCACAACAAAGTTTGGAGGTTTCTATTTTAAGTACATTAGAGTATAAAATACAAAACAGACTGCTGTCTTAATCGTTTATAATTTCACAAACATTTATTCAACAGTTTCTTCACTTTGTGTAAACATGAATCGGATACACATAACCCCTTTCCCCAAGTACAGTGTCTTTGTGGGTTCTATATGCAACTTGTGTTTAATGAAATCTATAAGCCATCCCAAAGCTTTATGAAACTGTGGACCAACTTTCAGAAGCTGGAAACAGAAATATGATGGTTTCATATTAATGGAAAGGACTCAAAGCAGTTGGTGCATCCAATGTGTTTTTAATTTCAACATTACCAGTGATATTCTTAGTCACGATTTTGCTGCTGATGTACTTCATCTTTTTCAATGTATCCTGCATGACAGTTGATGGAGTCTGCAAGAAACAAATCCGTTTTCATTTATATCATTTCTTATTAATATGATTAACAATAAATTTATTCCTATAAAACAGGTTCACGGTTTGAGAAGGACCTTGAGAATGTATAATTTGGATCCTAAATATTATTCCCCAGAAGCTCAGTTCAACAAATTATAAAATAACTTTTTTTCAACTACAAATGTATTTAAATAAAATTAAATAAATTAGAAAACCGAGGTCAGCATAGAATTGTTCCATCATTTGCAGAGTAACCACCATAGAATTGTTCAGCAAATACCCTAACCCTTCAGTAACGATTAAGTTAGATTACAACTTGATTTTAAATAACACTACTCTTATATTACAATAGCATTGTACTGAACATGATGAACATGATGACTTCTTAAGCATGATGTTTAACTTGCAATAGGGAGAAGTTATGACTCAATTTCTATCCCTTCAGAATCCTTGACAATAACCCTTTCATTGGATACCTGTTATTGTCACAGACATAATCTCACTGTAAACAACTACAATTTTGCATTCTATATGATTACAGTTAGATTATATTTAATTTTTTCCATATTACAAATAGTTGAAAGCTCCACTCCTCACTGGTGTTTTCAATTCTCTCTGCCTACGAAGTTCCCATAACATAAAAAAACTAATCTTCTTCCAGTTTCTGGACCTACCACTAAAACTCCATTGTTTTAACTGCATCTAATCTCGAATCATGCAGAATAATAAATCTTGGACGATGGAATTACTAGCTGTTGCATGTCTATCTCTTGCATAAGGTGAAAACTTGTTGGAATTCAAGCCTTCTGAGATTGCAGCAGCAGTGGCCATATCTGTTGATGTAGAAACTACATCATTGGTGACTGAGGCAGCGATGTCTTTTCTCCCTCAACATGTACAAACGGTAAAACTCACGAACCCATGGTCCAAAATTCCCAACTACAAACAATTATCATTCCTAAAAATCATACATCAACTG
>JAUCBN010000022.1:20595000-20597500 GCA_035048815.1 Abelmoschus esculentus
GGGCCGTTGCCTCAAAGGGACTTGGTACCGGGGTGACGGGGTCTCGGCAAGTAGCACAGAGCCAACAAGATCACACGGAGACAAAACCAAAGCCTCGGATTTTTCCCGATCCGGATGTTCGTAATCCGAATCTTCAGGACACCGCTCGCACTTCGAGCCTAGCCTAAGCACCCGTAATCGAAGCACCGTGCGGCGCTGATGGGTGCTTAGGCTAGGCTCGAAGTGCGGTGCCTCGCACCCCTTGGTGCTGAGGCACGACCCCTGGGTGGTGGGTCGTAGGGGGCCGCGGATCACTTCCCCCTAAAGAGCTAAAAAAACTTTCCAGCTCTGTCCCCAGTAGACATTGGAATGTCTGAAACGGGGACATCTTCGCTCAGCGCCCGGATGGTGGCCACCCAAGGGCCTTATTGCCCCCGATGGTGACCGACGTTGCCGCACCCTAGGGTCTTACACCGGTCGATGGTGTTCGGGGGTCGTTCCGATGGAGTTCGTGGTTCCTACCGATTGTGTGCGAGGATGTCGCACCCCAGGGCCCTACTCAACCCGATGTTGTGCGGGGCTTCCGCACCCAAGGGGCGGGTTCCCTCGATGGTGTCCGAGGCTGCCGCACCCCAGGGGCTCTTTCTCCCCGACGTTGACCGAGTACCTCGCAACCAAGGGCTCGACCATCCCCGATGGTGTGCGGTACGTCCGCACCCATGTGCCGACTTCCCCCGATGGTCACCGGGTGTCTCGCACCCATGGTCGGGGTTCACCCCGATGGTGACCGAGGCTTCCGTACCCATGTGCCTTGGTCCCCCGATGGTGAGCGTGTCTATCGCAACCATTGTCCGGGTTTACCCCGATGGTGGCCGAGGCTTCCGCACCCATGTGCCTTGGTCCCTCGATGGTGACCGGGTCTCCCGCACTCATGGTCCTGGTTCACCCCGATGGTGACCGAGGCCTCCGCACCCATGGTCCGGGTTCACCCCGATGGTGACCGAGGCTTCCGCACCCAAGGGCCGGGTTCCCCCGATGGTGTCCGAGGCTGCCGCACCCCAGTGTATATTTCTCCGCGATGGTGACCGAGTACCTCGCAACCAAGGGCTCCACCATCCCCGATGGTGTGCGGTACGTCCGCACCCATGTGCCGAGTTCCCCCGATGGTCATCGAGTCTCTCGCACCCATGGTCCGGGTTCACCCGCATGGTGACCGAGGCTTACGCACCCATGTGCCTTGTTCCCTCGATGGTGAGCGTGTCTGTCGCAACCATTGTCCGGGTTTTACCCCGATGGTGGCCGAGGCTTCCGCACCCATGTGCCTTGGTCCCTCGATGGTGACCGGGTCTCCCGCACCCATGTTCCCGGTTCACCCCGATGGTGACCGAGGCCTCCGCACCCATGTTCCTTGGTCCCTCGATGGTGACGGAGTCTCTCGCAACCATTGTCCGGGTTTACCCCGATGTTGGCCGAGGCTTCCATACACATACGCTTCTGTCCCTCGATGGTGACCGAGGCCTCCGCACCCATGGTACGGGTTCAGCCAGATGGTGTGCGGAACTTCCGCAACCATGTGCCTTGGTCCGCCGATGGTGACGGATTCTCTCGCACACATGTTCCGAGTTCACCCCGATGGTGTGCGAGGCTTCCGCACTCATGTGCCTTGTTTCCTCGATGGTGACGGAATCTCTCGCACCGAAGTGGCCAGTTCACCCCGATGGTGTGCGAGGCTTCCACACCCGTGCGCCTTGTTCCCTCGTTGGTGTCCGACTCTCTCGCACCGAAGTGCCCAGTTCACCCCGATGTTGTGCGAGGACTCCGCACCCACATGCCTTGTTCCCTCGACGATGACCGAGTCTCTCGCACCAATGGTCTACTATTTTTCGCTGCGGAAAAAGGATCTTTTTCCCGTACGCATGGCAAGCGGTGCAAGCCTTTTTTTTCATCGTCGTCGATGTTTCAAGTTTTTATGAGACTGGGAGGGACGATCACGATTTTAGTCACAATGGGCACCGATCGTATAAATTATTCATCGATCCAACTAGTAACCCGATCTAGACATTAATAATATCTTCGATTTTCCCCTTGGTTAGATAGGGGAGGGGAGGGACGGAGTGTGGGTGGGTCGTTTTTCATAATTTTAACGTCGCCGGAATTTCGCCGGAAAGTGGCCGGAGCACCGCCGGGAACCTTACCGGCGGTAGGGGGGGTGCTCCGGTCATGGGGACACGGCCTAGGGCCGGGCCCTACAATTTCACGAACCAACCCCAGTGTGCCTCAAGGGCACCCAAGAACCCTTCCCCCCCTAAAGAGCTAAAAAAACATTCCCTCAATGCTCCCAGTAGACATTGCGATGTCTGAAATGGGGACACTTCCGCAAATAGCCCGATGGAGGCCGACACTCCCGCACCCATGTTGCGGGTTCTCCTCGATGGTGACCGAGTATCCCCCAACAACGTCTCGGTTCACCCCGATTGCTTCCGACGCTGCCGCAACATAGCGTTTGATATTCCCCGATGAT
>JAUCBN010000022.1:20630000-20635000 GCA_035048815.1 Abelmoschus esculentus
ACCAAGGTGTTAGCCGATGTCCCTAAGCCGAAGGTGTTTAAGGGAACGAGAGATGCTCAAGATGTAGAGAATTTCATCTGGAGCATGGATCAGTATTTTCGCCGCATGAACATTGTGGAAGAGTCCACAAAGGTAAATACTGCATCCGCTTATTTTACTGACACTGCCCTTCTATGGTGGAGACGCAGGTGTACAGAAGAGAAGAGCAAAGACGCTCCTGTTGAGACATGGGAAGAACTCCAAGCAGAAGTCAAGGAGGCCTTCTATCCCAAAAATGCACAAAGGGAGTTGCGGACAAAGCTTCGACAACTCAAGCATGATGGTACTATTCAAGAGTACGTAAAGAAGTTCACAGAGGTGAAACTTCAAATCCCGAACTTGGGAGAAGATGAAGGTTTTTCAATCTTCATGGACGGGCTCCAACGATGGGCCAATTTAGAATTGGAAAGACGCGGTATCACTGATCTTTCCAGGGCTTTGGACGAGGCCGAAGCCATAGCCAAATTCGAGAAGAGGGGCGAGTCTTCCAAGCCAAAACCAAAACCAAAAGGTAATGGTTGGGATCGAGATAAGCAGCCCAAAAGTGGTTCAGACAAGCCATCGAATGAACATTGGAGGCATTCGAACAACAGGCCAAACAGGTTTGTTCGTTCGTGGGAGAGAAACAAGGGTCCAGTTAAGTGCTTCCATTGTGATGGGCCTCACTTCATCAAGGATTGCCCAAAGAAGGCCAGTCTTTCGGCCATCAAAACGGATGAGGAGTCATCCGAGGTAAGGGTCCAACTTAGTTCCATAATTAGTTCTCTTCAAACTAAGTCTACTCGCAAGAACAAGGGCCTTATGTACGTTGAAGTAACAATTGCGGGGAAGCAATTGAGCGCACTAGTGGACACCGGAGCATCCGAGTTGTTCATGTCCGAGGGAGCTGCCAAGAAGCTTGGCCTTCAAGTGGAGAAGGCAAGTGGATGGATCAAGACAGTCAACTCCAAGGAGGAGCCCATTGCCGGAGTGGCAAAACGAGTAGAGCTTCAACTTGGGAGTTGGACGGGTAAAGAGTCCATCAAGGTAATTCCCTTAGACGATTATGATTTGGTAATTGGTTTATCTTTTTTGGATCGGATTAATGCACTTCTCTTGCCTTTTGCCGATTGTTTGTGTATCCTCGACCGCCAACATCAATGTGTTGTCCCGGTGAGTCGAGAGGCAGGTGTGCAAGCCAAGGTGTTATCCGCAATCCAATTCAACAAAGGTGTGCGCAAGGATGAGGCATCCTACCTTGCAGTGCTCAAGGAGGATGAACCCATGGAGACCATGGAGATCCCCGATACCGTGGGACGAGTCCTTGAAGAGTTCAAGGATACCATGCCTTCCGAGTTACCGAAGGTGCTACCACCAAAGCGAGAGGTGGATCACAAGATCGAGTTGTATCCGAATGCGGAACCACCAGCAAGGGCCCCATATCGGATGGCACCACCAGAACTTGAGGAGTTACGAAGGCAACTTAAAGAGCTCTTGGATGCGGGCTATATTCGACCATCCAAGGCACCATTTGGTGCACCCGTGCTGTTTCAGAGGAAGCACGACGGTAGTCTACGAATGTGCATCGACTACCGGGCTTTAAACAAGCTCACCATCAAAAACAAGTACCCGATTCCTTTGATCGCGGACTTGTTCGACCAGCTTGGGAACGCGAGATGGTTCACCAAGCTAGATCTTCGCTCGGGATACTACCAAGTGCGGATTGCCGAAGGAGATGAGCCCAAAACCGCTTGTGTGACAAGGTATGGGTCTTTCGAGTTCCTTGTCATGCCATTCGGCCTTACCAACGCTCCCGCCACATTTTGCACGTTAATGAACAAGGTATTACATCCTTTCCTTGATCGTTTTGTAGTTGTCTATCTCGATGACATAGTCATCTATAGCAATACTCTTGAGGAGCATATAAGGCACTTGAGAAAGGTTTTACAGGTTCTTCGCGAAAACGAGCTTTACATCAAGAAGGAGAAGTGTGCTTTTGCCCAACGGGAAATTCCTTTCTTGGGGCATATAATCGGAGAAGGAAAAATCCGAATGGACCAAAGTAAGATCCGTGCTATCAACGAGTGGGATCCTCCGACCAAGATAACCGAGCTTCGCTCTTTCCTTGGCCTAGCGAACTACTACCGTAAGTTTGTCAAGGGTTACTCCAACATCGCCACTCCACTGACCGAGTTGCTCAAAAAGAACAACGAGTGGAATTGGAGTTCGAGTTGTCAAAAGGCATTCGAGGAGCTGAAACAAGCCATGGTAAGTGAACCAGTGTTGGCTCTTCCCGACCACACTAAGGCGTTCGAGATCTACACCGATGCATCAGACTTTGCGATCGGTGGGGTGCTCATACAAGAGGGGCATCCAGTGGCTTTCGAGAGTAGAAAGCTAAACGAGACTGAGAGGCGTTACACCGTCCAAGAGAAGGAGATGACCGCCGTGATCCATTGTTTGCGTACTTGGAGACATTATGTTTTGGGATCAAGGTTTGTTGTCTATACCGATAATAGTGCTATTAGCTTTTTCTTAACCCAAAAGAAATTGTCTCCTAAGCAGGCTAGGTGGCAAGACTTTCTAGCCGAGTTCGACTTTACCATGGAGCATAAGCCAGGTAAAGTGAATACCGTAGCCGACGCACTAAGCCGGAGGTCTACATTTGCCGCAATTAGCGAACCCGAGGGGGCCTTGATCGAGAGCATCAAGGAGGGGCTTTCCCACGATCCAAGCGCAAAGAACCTTATCGAGTATGCAAAGGAGGGTAAGTCTCGACGATTCTGGATCGAAGAGGGCTTACTTTACACAAGGGGAAACCGCCTCTATATCCCTCACTTCAACAACCTACGAAAGCAACTCTTGAAGGAGTGCCATGATTCGAGATGGGCGGGTCATCCAGGCGTGCATCGCACCTTAGCCTTGCTAGCCGAGAGGTACTATTGGCCGCACATGGGAAACGATGTGGAGGCCTATGTCAAAACTTGTCTAGTGTGCCAACAAGACAAGGTGGAAGCAAAGAAGCCAATGGGCTTACTTCAGCCGCTTCCAGTTCCAGAGAAACCATGGGAGAGTATTTCTCTTGACTTTATAATTGGTTTACCTAACGTTAACGATTTTTCGAGTATTATGGTTGTGGTTGATAGGTTCTCTAAGTATGCAACCTTTATTCCAGCAACCAAGGTTTGTCCAGCCGAGGAGGCAGCCCGTTTATTCCTCAAACACGTGGTAAAGTATTGGGGAATTCCGAAGACTATCGTGAGCGATAGGGACACTCGCTTCACCGGCAGATTTTGGACCGAGTTATTTAAGTTGATGGGATCCAACTTAAACTTTTCAACAGCCTTTCATCCGCAAACGGACGGGCAAACGGAGAGGATCAATGCGTTACTCGAGATTTATCTAAGGCACTATGTAAGTGCTACGCAAAGGGACTGGCCAAAGCTATTGGATGTGGCCCAGTTTTCGTACAACTTGCAACGAAGCGAGGCAACCAATATGAGTCCATTTGAGATAGTAAATGGGCAACAACCGCACACTCCCGATGCGATTGCGACCAAGTATGAAGGTCCAAATCCCGCAGCCTTTAATTTCACAAAGGCCTGGCAAGAACAACGAGACTTAGCCGAAGCTTGCTTGCACAAGGCTCAGAAGAGGAACAAGAAGTGGGCGGATCAAAAGCGCAGGGACATGGAATTTCAGGTAGGGGACTTAGTCCTTGCTAAATTGAATCTAACACTTCGCAATTCTTCTGTTCACAGAGCGCTCGTGAGAAGATACGAGGGACCATACAAGGTGGTCAAACGAGTAGGCAAGGTGGCCTACAAGTTGGAGTTACCGGCAAAGCTTCGAGCCCACCCAGTTTTCCACATCAGCATGCTAAAGCCCTTCCATGAGGATGCTGATGACCCGGAGAGGAGTATATCCAGCCGAGCACCAGTTGGAGTCAGGGTCTCCTACGAGAAGGAGGCGCAAGACATCTTGGCGGACCGAGTTATCCGACGACCCGGACATAGACCAAGGCACGAATACTTTGTGCTTTGGAAGGGACTTCCCGAAACCGAAGGTAGTTGGGAACTTGCCGAGGACTTATGGCAATTCAGCGACAAGATAGCCGAGTTCCATCAAAGCCGAGCGACGAGGGCGTCGCTCAATTCAGTGCGGGAGAATGTCACACCCCGCCACCACATGATCGAGGAGGCCGCACACCAAGGGGCCAACATGACCGAGGAGGCCGCACCACTAGGGGCCAAGACGGACACCATAGTTTCTGCCCAACACCATGGGGCGGAAGTCAGCACCCGACGTGCACACCAAGGAGCCGAGGACAGCACCCGACGTGCACACCAAGGAGCCGAGCACAACACCCGCATCACTCGTCCACCCGTGCGGGCCGATAGCCGCACTAGTCATGCGCAACCAAGGGGCGAGATCCGCGCCCACACCATCCCACCGAGGGGCGAACCCATTGCTCGCATCTTCCAGCAGCATCTGGGGTCCGAGGGCCTTGCCACCCAGACCGAGCCCGATACCTTGCGAGCTGCCCAAGTGTTTCTGTCCGAAGTCTTGGGCCTTTCTCAAGCCCATCCAGCCAATCCACTTGGAGAATGCACATTTGACCGGATTACACAAGGAAAGAAGGAGCCACCAACCAAATCCCCTGATTCAAGGAAAGTGTCTCCCAGCACTTATGGAAACAATCATCATTCATCCATGCATTGAAGGAAAGCTCACCAACCATGATTTTCCTTCCTTTATTACTTGTCTTAGATTAATCTTAGCCATCGATTTACTTCTTTTATAACCGTTAGATCCTAGCTAGCCATCCTATAAATAGTGGCTTCATTTTCATTTGTAACTCACTTCATTCTTCACTTTTCTCTTGAGTAATAGAAAGCAACACTTTCTCTCATCTTTCCTTTTGCCTTGCTTTTATTTCCGCTGTGCTTATCCAAGCATTTCTCTTGGATTTTTAGGCTGAC